>JAPQRN010000027.1:1146659-1158680 GCA_037367275.1 Coranthus polyacanthus
CATTTTCAGTAGCATGACAGCAGAACATGTTCTGTTTTCAGATGAACTGGAAACTTCCTGTTCTGAATTTCAAGGAAAGACAGCTGTGGTTTTCAAATTTTAAAATGTCAGTGTCATAAGTGTTCTGGAAAAGACAGAGAAATGTACCAAATTTGCTGTATTTTTGGATGTACAGTGACAGCACGCCAGACTCATATTTACACACGGTGACGCGTCTGGAAATATTTTGAGCGTGGGTGAAATTCATTTACTTAAATTTCAGCTCAAGATTTTGGCCGTTAAATAGAATTTGAAGTTGTCATCAATGGTTGATTTATTTTCGTTAATTCCACTGTGTCATGTGTTTCAGTTGGAAACAATGTTTTGCCAAAGACAGGAGTGGTGATAGTGAAAGGGTTACTTATATTCTGTTCTATCATGGACTCATTTGACGAGGTGTTTCGGCTGCTACATCATGTGTCTGAGCTGGTGTTTTGTCTTTTCAACGTTACGCCGTGTGATTTTTCTGCAAGTCGCATGTTACCGCTTAACATGGAGATTTAGATTCAACTTCCAGTCGTGGTCATTTTGCACAACCTGAAACTCTCATCGATGTTTCAGAGCTTGTTTGAAGCGGCGGTTGCACACTACGGCCCTCGCCCTCATCCCTGGTTTCATCCTCTTTTAAACTGTGGCTCTGTTGCTATGGCTACTGGACGGTTTTCACAGTTTACACCAACGATATTTCCGTGTGGCGCTCACGACACTAAAGTCACAGCGGAGTGGATTTCAGTAAATTCAGTAGCTGAGTTAAACCTCTGTGAAAATGTTTGGGTTCTTGTCCTTAATTATTATAACAAGAGGAACATACTGTGTTGTCCATGTAAAGTCATCATTGTAATCACAGGATATATTGTCTTGAAATGCTAACGGAACATTTTGATCTTCGTTCAAATGAAACCTAGAACAAACATATTTTAGACTAAAAACATGTTTCAGTTTTTCAGAAAGTCCAACTTAAGAAAACAATTAAGAGAAAACCTCAGTGAAGTAGAGGAAAGTGATGTTTTTGAGGAAAAGATTAGCTTCGCAGTTTTTCCAAGTCTGTCTTTAAACAATAGTGAGGTACACACGACACTGGAGCAGGTTTCACTTGCTGCAATCACAGATATTATTCATCTTTTTAGAGCGGCGTCTCCTTCTTTTTGTTTCTGTGTTGAGGTAGTGAAGGGATTATAAGAAAATGCGGGAATTTGGTGCTAAAAAAAAAAAAGACTAACATGGAAGTAAATGCGTCGTCTGATTTGGGGAGATGAATCCTGGTCATAGTTTCATTATATCCGTTGAAATCTTGTTATGAAGGGATCGCTCAATGCCATTGTGAACAGGAGGAATGATCATGGCAAGACAAATCTGCTTTCAAGTTTCTGTGGGTGCCTGACTATTGCTTTCAGACGTAGACGAGACGGTGATATTACTCCTGCACGCAGCAGCTCCCGTGGGCTTCTGAGAAATATAGATTTGTATATTGATGAGCTCACTATCTCACTATCCATCGTGGGAGTTCAGAAAATTAAAACACCTCGGACTCTTCTGTGATTAAAACTAAAAGCACTTTAGCAAGGAAAGCAGTATTTTTCCAAAAGCCACACATTTGCCAAAGTTCCCAGTTGAGTTGTGTTGAAATACTGTTACTGACCAGGATTTCATAATCACTGCCTCGCTGTCCTTAACATGACACTGCATTATTTTTTTTTTTCTCCTCCCCGTCATTTGTCTGTACAGAAAGAAACATTTTCACAAGGAACTTGTCTCACCGTAATGTTGCCTTCACGCTCTTTAAGTGACTGTACTGGAGTTCTTCTGTTTGTGCATTCCTGATTTTCTGTTTGTTTGTTTTTTTTTGACGAAACACACACACACTCCCATTTCAAATGACTGTTTTGTAGATTTTTATCAAATGTATGAGATTGTTATCAAGATGTTTCATTTTTGTTGCCGTTTTTTGGTTCATGCGTGTGCCTGTGTACATGTTGAGGTGAAATACCCTCCACCTGTTTAAACTGTACAGGGTTTGGGTTCATTAAGCGTGTGTGTGTATGTGTGTGATTGCTTGTAAATCAAGTCTGGTTATTTTTTTTGTACCTCAGAACACTGTCAGTAATCGTGGTAAACAATCTTGTTTTTGTTTTTTTTTTATTGTCATTGAATTTAATTTGGTAACGGAGCGAATGGAGCAACCGGCGTGGGATAAAATAAAGTGATTGTCCTTTATTCTCTCTGGCATGCTTTAACTTAAAAAATACAGAGAAACAAGGTGTAAATACTGTTTTATAATTTCTGTCTTAATGAGTTTTGAAGATGAAGAAAGATATTAATAAACCTGAGATATATTTCTCTATTGAACTTTGTGATTGTCGTGGTTTCTTGAAATGTTTTGAAGACAATTAGTGGTGGTTGAGGAAAAAACGTTCAACGTGGGAAACTAAGGGTTGAATTTTATTTATTTTTTTTTTACTTGTTGGCAATATCTGTTAACCTCTTAATACCTTTTTCATTTCAAAGCCTTGTTGTTACTCATCTAAATGCTCTTTCATTCCATTTGGCCAAGCTTTCAGTATTTTTCTTATTTCCTCGTTGGTTCTTTAAACGTTAATAGCCCTGAGGTGTGGTAGAACTAGATATGGTAAAGTGCTTTAAAATGATGCCTAGCCTTCGAATGAATGACACACAATGATTCAGTAGCTCTTCATTGTTTATTGATGCCGGTTTGCAGTCTGGGCATGGACGAGGAAGTGAAATTAATTGTTTTTGAGAAGTGTGCTGGACTTGAGAAATCCCAAAGCTGTGCCTTCTCCTGTAACATCACTGGGAATTTTGGCTGTAAAACCGGATCTGCAGGGTCATCGGGTATTAGCCCCAATGGAGGTGGAAAGGATGAATATCAGAGACTTAATGATTAACACGCTAATTAAACTGCATTTGTCTATAAATTAGAGTGAGTACAACAAACAAAAAAAAGCCGTTAACATACAGTGTGTTAAGAACAATTACAGGGTGTTCTCTGTGTTACTGTATATTACGCCCTCCACCACTCCTCCGGAGGATTTACACTATGTTGACAGCCCTCTGCGTGTTTCATCCTCATACATGTTAGTAAACTATTTAGTATGATGAAACCCCTCCAAAGAAATATGACCTAAGATCCCTGGAAACTCACATGGCTCAAATAGATTCAAATCATCCTTTAAAGCTCTTTAAGCCTTTTCGTTAAGTTAAATCCGACAGACTATGCGTTGCTCTCTTGCACATCTGCCATTATGACGGGGTTGGGGAAGAGTCAAGCCCCATTTATGACTCTGAAACTCCATCCGTTAAGCCACGATTTAGCCCTTTCGCATTTAAAATATTCAGTCAAATAAATGTATGACGTAAAGATTCGTTTCTTTCTATGATTTTTTTGGTCGTTATTGCAAGAGCGTGTCTCCGCAAGCTAATACTAAATTAGCCATAGATATGCTACATGACACCAGCAGAGTAAAATATTTTAACCATCAAATCAACAAAAATGTGGAATGTCCAGCCAGGAGAACTAACATACTAGATCGAGTTTCTATAATTGAAAAAAACAACGTTCTGCTCCCAACTGGATGTCTCTTTTTCTCACTCATGTTTATGTCTTACATCTACCAAGACTGGAAAAACACCAATTCACTGTCTTGAGCTCGGCTTTTAATACAGTAACCCCCGCCAGTTGTCTCTAATCTCCTCAGCCGAGGCCTCAGCCCACTCTACTGTAACTGGTTTGTAGTTTTTCTGACAAAAAGGACGTGAGAATCTGTGCAAACACCTCAGTCACCCTGACCTTCAACAGTGGCGTTCCACAAGGCTGCGTCCTAAGCCCATCGCTGTGCTGACACGAATCACATGACCGTACATCATCAGATTCACAGATGACACAAATAACCAATAACATGAATCCTAACTGAATACTGCAGGGGCAACAATCTGCAACACAAAGAAAACAAAATAAACAGAAACGCGCCAAATCGAATGGGACAGAACGTACACTGCTTTACATCCACAATGAGGAAGTGGTGAGTGGAAGCGGTGGCCCATTTATGAATCTCAGTGTTACATGTGATCAAAGACTTCTTGTGGTCACTAAACACCAGCCACATTGTGAAGAAGACCCAGCAACTCCTCTTCTTAAAGACTTTGAAACTGGTAAAAAAAAAAACAGCGACTGGAGTTCTCAACCTTTTGTAATTTAACTAAATTTCTGGTGCAGAAATAATGCGTCACAATTTGACATTGTTTATTTGAAAATAACTGTATTTTTAAATTACAAATAATAATAATGATGATAATGATGATGTATGATGAACAGTATGCTTTGAAAGGCGTGGCTTTCAATCAAGAAATCAAATCAATTTAATACAGATGATTGTGAATTTTTAAAGGTAATAACAGATCGGTGATTCTGATCATTTAGATCAGTAGAAAAATGTTTAATTAAGCAAAACTGGACTAAAGTTGATCTTTTTTTGGTACCTTGATATTCTGGACCCAGCTAAAACCGAGTCCAATATTAATCAAAAATGCTTAAAATAACTACTTGTAATTATTTTGTGCTGGTGTGAATGTATGTCGCGTTGAGTTTTTTCAGTAATTCCATCATGTCATTTCTACTGTTGCACACTTCCTTTATTTTAACTTTAAAAAATCCTCTTTAATGGGATGTGAAAGTGCTGCTTCGACAGCGCTAAGGCCGTCTCAACGAGATGAACTTCCTGGTGCGAGCAGGAGAGAAAGCATTACTCAGCAGCGATCAAAGGACAGTGATTCACACAGTCGATGTGGTGACAACACACACTTGTATTATTTTAATGAACGCACGTAAAGAGAGAGAGAGATCACAACGTCCCAATAGTTTCCTGTTGGTTGTTTGAGCGGTTGCAGTAATTAACACTAAACTGATTTTCCAGCATTTGTCCCAATGTCACCAAAGTATTAGTTGTTCCCAAATAGTTCCTAAATTATTATTTGGGAATGCTGTGGACACTAAATGAGCAGCAGAAAATAGTTACTGACTGCGTATGCGGTTAAATCTGTTTGAAACTCTCTGTAACTATCTTGCCGTAGATGTGTGAATGCTTCTCATGTCTGATTGTGTTCATGATGTCTGTTAATGTCTCACAAAACTGCACAAGAATAATCATCTGCAAAGTGTCTGTTTTTCTTACTGAAAATTGTTCTCCTTATGATTTTTTGACTGCTTTGTCCAGCAATTTTTGTTTAATTCATCTCCTGATGTCATTTAAGTGAGATTGATTGAATTGTTATTACTATCAGGCTATTATTTTTGTTGCGTGATATAAAAAAGTAAGATATTTTTCTGATAATGAACTTTTCGTCTCTTCTAAATGTAAAGTTTCCTCTTTGAACAATTGGTTCATGTAATAAATGAAAACCCTAAATTCAATCAGATGCATCCACTGTCCCTGCATCATAATCTAAAATCCAGAGTTATGACCAGAAACATGTCGTCAGGTCACAGTGACCTGGACCTTTGACCTTTGTCCACCAAATTCACATCAGTTCATCCTTGAGTCCAAGTGAACATTTGTGCCAAATTTGAAGACATTCTCTCAAGTTGTTCCTGAGACATCATGTTTTCAACGTAATGAGGACCAAATGCCCATGGGTGAGTGGATAAAACCGTCCCATGGGGATGCGTGGACGCAGCTCAGAAGGTTTGAGCAGATTTGCCGATAAGAAAATAAACGTTGTAAGGAAATTCAGCATTAGATTCCAGAAAATTAAACACATTTTTAGGCTGAGTGTAATTTCAGAGCCCAGTGCAACAGGAGGAGACTTTGTGAAATCAATCTTTTTTTCAGTGTAATTTTGTAAAATAACGGCTCATCCATGAAAATAACTCACTAACTGAGAGAGTTCGTGCTGTTAATATGAAAAGCTAACAATTACTCTGTCATCAGCGCAGTTTATGAGGTGTTTATTTAATTCATACTCCGGTCATTGTCAGTGTGCAGAGTTCACAGTAAAAGGAACGCTCAGTGATCCTGATGTTAAGCAGATTAAGGACCACACCTTTCAACACATTTTATTTTACAAACTGTGTCCCGATAGTTAAAATGTTCACTGTCCAAATCAGATTTAAATTCGATATTGAAAGTTTTTATTGGGTTGATGGAAAAATGGATCTAAATTTGAAATTAGCCTTTGGGGTCTTAAGAAATTGAAATGATAAGGAAAGCATCTTCCACCTCTTTTACAATCTGTGAATTAATATAATAACAATAATGACATCATTAGGAGGCACATCAGGCACTGACGTGTGTGTGCTCCTGAGCAATACCAAAAAATACACACACACACACACACACACGGGTAAAAGCGCATTATATGAAATGCTAATTATTCTCATCTCATCGATTTCCTCTTATTTCCTCCTCTTAGTCTCAGCTCTTTGTAGTTTTGCGGTTCTTTTAATGTGAGATGAAAAATTCCACCAGTCATAGTAAACTTATTGTTCAGACTTGCATAACCGTGGCTGAGTCTAATATTTCTTCACTTCCTTGTTTAGCCTTGAAACGGGCTACGTCACCCAGGTTGGGTTTGGTCTGCATTCACACTGACCTACTGTAATATTGCGACACATTACTTTAAGCGGTAAATGAGATGAAACACTAGCGGAGATCATAAAGTGTCGACATTATCTGACATACATTTATGGAGTGGTGCAATCACGTATTCTAGTTTGATTTTTATTTCAGTCAGATTAAGCATCGTACAGCTTGAGGAGCTGGAGGACGCTGATACAAAACGCATATATGATACAGTCAGACATGTGTGGAATAAAAAAAAAAAAAAAACTTCTATTAGTGAAATAAAACGCTGTAACATCTGAAGTCCATAATCTGGAGTCTGTTCTGTTACATTGGTATTGAATCTGTTTTATCTTTGCACATTATGATGTGAAACCTCGGCCTGTAGAGTAAAAGCAGATCGAGCAGTCTCGTTTCATCTGCCCAGTAAAATAAGTCCAGTTCTTATTACATATGTATAGTGATTCTCAGGAAAGCTGAGGCTGTGTTGGAGGACAAAATCATCCCATCAGAACACTTACATTACATACATTTATTACCTATTATCTTTTTTCTTGTCATCATCGTTCTATGTTTGTATTTCCTTCATTTAGCTTTTAGGTTTTATGTTACGTACTGATTTACCTTTGTATTGTTTTTTTTAACCATTGTTTTGCGTTGTTTCTCGGCTTTATTGTAAATCAGGCTTCCACCTCAATATAATCAGTGACTAAACAAAGGTTGAATGAATTCTGGTTGTCATCCATCTATAAATAATGTAAGCTTTGTCTAATTGTGTTTTTCAGGACTCTAATATAAAAAAGGATTCTTAAAAAGACAGTCCATTTATATTAAATACATGAGAAAATGCGACAGTGAACGGCATACCTGAGCGTCTGTGGGTAAAAAACAGCATTTCGTCATCGCAGACAGTGAGGACCTCCCCACTTCCTGAGAGGGAAAATCCCTCGAGGACTCTGAGTTTGTATAAAAGCTGTGCAAGTCAGCACAGGCAGGCAGAACAACACTGACAGAACAACTACTGGGATCTTAACACGGCATCCTAAAACAACCTTCATTATCTACAGACCACAACAGGTAAATAGACTTACTTCTTTCATAGCTTTTGTCTTTGACATTCCTAATGTGGATCTTTGTTTTGCTAAAGAGAGTCATTGTAGTTTTGACTGTCTGTAAATTAGAAGATTCAGTCTAATAATCTGTTTTTCATTACGACATGCACATGATATAACAATATCCAACAAATGTCACTTTGCCATTTTTAATAGTTTAAAACTCTTAAATCAACAACTTTAGATCCTTCTCAACACACAGAATGATCTGCTTGGGTTTATTCAGTAGAAACACCCTATTAAAAAAACGTATTTGCCTTCTGTCTCTCTGCAGATCTTACTGAACAGAAAAAGATGGAATCTGAAATGACATGCAACGTGAGCCAGGCATGGAGCCCCAAGATGCCCAAGGGACTTGACTTGGAGATCTCCCAGCATCCGTTGAAAATGCGGCGTGTGGTCAACCTCATTATCGCCATAGAGAGGTTAAAGCATGAATCAGAATCAGCGCTGAGTACGGAGTTCAGAGATGAAAACCTGTTGAGCATCATGCTGGAGAGCATTGTGGAAGGTAATCACACTTTCAGACGTTCTGTCGACACTGATTCATAATATTCGCTGAACTTACTGGATCGTTCACACTATTAAAACATACTCGAAACCAGATGCTTCTCCTTTCAGTTCTGCAAAAATCATTCACACAGAACTATTTCTAAACGTTAATCAGAAACTGAAGTGCTGCCATCCAAGTTGTTAGTCTTCAACTGGATATATGGGATGTCACTAGCTCATCACAATGAGTCTGGATAGTATAGGGTATTGTATCTTGAGAGTAGAGTGTTTCTAATTTTCTGTGGTTGTAAACCAGCCCAGCTAACCGAAACACTTGTCATATAAATTCCACCCACAATTAGGCCTCTTCTCTGAACTGTGAAGGTATATACAGACTGTGTTTCACTGACATTTCCCTCATTTTCATTTTCATTCTTTTCCGTCATGTACTTAGGCCAGTGTAGACTTTTAAAACAGATTCCAACGTGCAGTTTATCTACTGTCACTGAAAGGTATAACTGGATTTGTGACTTTTACTGCTTCGACTAAACAACTGTACCTCTTTTTTTTTTCCTCAGAGCAAATTGTATTGGAGAGAGGTTCAGCTCCACCGGCTCAGTTCAGCAGAACTAGCGAGTACCAGTGCAGCGTGACTGACCACCAGCAGAGAAACTTGGTCCTGGTCCAAAACAGCATGGAGCTCCACGCTGTGATGCTGCAGGGAGGCAGTGACAGCCGCAAAGGTAACCATATGTCACACTTCGTAATCATTCTCTGGTAGAAATGTAAACTGACAAAAGGCAGTTTTGTTCTAGTTCATCTGGCAACCGTTAGCTTGAAATTTGAAGTTCATATATTAAAACTGTGTCCTCTGTTTTCTCCATAGTTCACCTGAATATGTCTACATACGTGAACCCAGCACCCAGCATCGAGGCCAGACCTGTGGCCCTGGGCATCAAGGGCACAAACCTCTACCTGTCCTGCCACAAGGATGAAGGAGGTGAAGAGCCAACCCTGCATTTAGAGGTAACATAACACGGCTACTCACTATATAGTACCGATGCACAGTACAGTACGTTATCTTATTTCTTAAACCTGGAATCATTTTTTTTTAAAACAACGAAATCCTGACCTACATAGTCATCTAACGCATTATGATATAAATGGCACGCTGCAGATTTTTTGATTTGATATACAGTAAGCTACTAATTCTGTGCAGTGTAATGTTCAAACCTTCTGACAATTACCTTTGTCATTTCAGACTGTGGAGACCAAAGACAATCTGATGAGGATCAGCACCGAGAGCGACATGGTGCGATTTCTCTTCTACAAACACGACACTGGGCTGAACCTCAGCACCCTCAGATCTGCTCGCTTCCCAGACTGGTACATCAGCACAGCAGAGCAGGACAACAATCCAGTGCAAATGTGTCAGGAGACCTCCAGCCGCGGCCGGACCTTCAACATCCAGCGTCAGAGTTAGAACCTGTCAAAGATTCCTGAAGCAGTGCATCGGTGTCTAAAGGCTTCAACTTTTGGCCTTCTCCAGAACAAAATATATCTATTTAACAGTGTATAAAATGAAAAGTAATTCATCTGTTTCTATTTTAACAATCAACAACAAACAGATCATGTTAAAAAAGCACTATCACTGTGTTTTCAAGAGACTTCTGCAAGTTTTACAGAGTGTATATTTACTGTATGTACTAGGTACAGAAAGTGAAATGCTAAGTGTATTGACATTGTCAAGTTTCACCACAAGGTGTCACCATTGTGCTGCCTGGTGAGCACAGTGTAGTTAATTTTGCTGAATGATGTGACGTGCTGTTTTACCTATTTATGTTATTTATTTATATACTATTTTAACATATATATTTATGTTCAAGTCTTCTCACTAACACTTATTTGAATAAATGATGAATGATGGAAATTGTGAACAGTGAATACTTAAAAAAGCTTTAGAACTTTTTTTGCATTCAGGTGTCCAGGTGTTATGCTCACTCAGGAGCAATGTTCCCCCTAATTTGTCATGTGTCTGAGCATACACACAAGGCAAGGCAAATTTATTTATACAGCGCACTTCATACACAAAGGTAACTCAATGTTTCACCACAAGGTGTCACCATTGTGCTGCCTGGCGAGCACAGTGCAGTTAATACACATACAAACACATACACAAAGGCAACTCAATGCGCTTCACACACAGGGAACCAATAGAAAAATGCCTAAACAACGAAAGTTCAAAAGGTCAAAAACCAAAAAAAAAAAAGTAACTTAAAATTACAAAAATTAAAAGAATGAATGATTAAAAGAATACTTAGCAGTAAAAGACAGTGCAGATTTCATGCATAGGTGCATGAAAAAAGGAATGGTTTTAAGTTGGATTTAAAAGTTTCCACATTTAATGCAAATTTCACATCGACTGGCAGTTTGTTTGCAGCGTAACAGCTAAATGCTGCTTCTCCATGTTTAGTGTGGACTCTGGTCTCAACTAGTTGACCTGAGTCAGTGGATCTAAGAGCCCTGATAATCTCTAAACATATCACAGATGTACCATTCTAAACCATTCAGCGATTTGTAAACTAGCAGCAGGGTTTTAAAATCTATTCTGTAACTCACTGGAAGCCAGTGTAACGATTTTAAAACTGGTGTGATGTGCTCTGTTCTCTTAGTCCTGGTCAAAACTCTGGCAGCAGCGTTCTGGATGAGCTGCTGCAGCTGTTTAACACTCTTTTTGGGGAGTCCAGACAGAAGACCATTACAGCAATCAAGTCTACTGGAGATAAAGGCGTGGATGATCTTCTCCTGGTCTTTTTGGGACACAAAACGTTTAATTCTGTTGATTTTTTTAAGATGGTAAAATGCTGTCTTGGTGACAGCTTTGATGTGGCGGTCAAAGGTCAGATCTGAGTCTATCAACACACTTGGTCTGTGTTTTTTTTAGAGCCCGAGACTCAAAGTGTTCACTAATGCTGACCCTCTTCTCTTTGTTGCCAAACAGAATAATTTCACTTTTGTCTTTATTTAATTGAAGACAATTGTGGTTCATCCAGTTGTTTATTTGCTCCAGACACAGTGAGTCTAATGAGCTGCCGTCATCTGGTGAGATACATATTCAGGCAACATTTTCACATTGTTGCCTCTTTTACATTGTTTTTGTCTTGTTTTGTCTTCTTCATGTGTTTCTTACAGAATGTTTACATATTTTTTCCATCATTTCCGTCTAGTTGCATCTTTCACGTGCTTTTTGCATTTTTTACGTCTTTTTTACTTTATTTTATATATATTTTTCTGTCATTTTCATCTTGGTGCATCTTTTACATTGTTTTTGTAGTATTGCGTCTTTATGACTGAGGTCTCTCCTCTACATTTCACACTGAATGTTATTCTTCCATTTAAAATAGGAAAATGAATTCACATCATGTTACTGTCATGTTTTTAACTCTGACCCAATAACAACAGCTCCGTGACCCATTTTGGGACCCTACCCTACATTTGGGAACGGCAATAGTAAAGTATTACAAATAATGTCTGATCCATAAATACAAGGCAAATAAGAAGCTAAAACTGGAGACTATAAAGTAGTCGGATTTGTCTTTCTGCAGCTAGAACCTTATTATGGGATTCACTTACATGGTGACGATACAGAGTCAAATGATAACCTTTCACTAAGGTACAGCAGCAGTGAGACAAAAACAAAAAAAGGTAAAAGGAGAAAACAGATAAAGAGAGAAGTGGCCGTTAGCTGGGTGGATGCAGCCAGACGGGGCCGCACATAGTCGAGTTAAATCTCAGAGTGCCTCCGA
>JAPQRN010000027.1:1158780-1173345 GCA_037367275.1 Coranthus polyacanthus
GCTGTGAGTTCGTGAGAAAAACACAGCTGTTTAAACAATACGTGAAAAATACTCACT
Organism: Coranthus polyacanthus; assembly: GCA_037367275.1. NCBI lineage: Eukaryota > Metazoa > Chordata > Actinopteri > Kurtiformes > Apogonidae > Coranthus > Coranthus polyacanthus. Next base: position 1,158,838 of record JAPQRN010000027.1, read on the forward strand.
GGTGAGAAGTGAAGGATATTGAAAAATCACTTCTAAGTACTGATAAACAGAATGGATGTGAAAACTGCTGTGTGTGTGCGCGAGATGGTCTCTGGTGAAGAATGAAGGATGTTTCCAATATGACTTATAAAGGCAATATTCAGTCTCTTTATGACATCACACAAATGTGTGATGTCATAAAGGCCTGTGCTCATCAAAATAAAAGCATTGTTTTGTTTCAAAATAAAGGTTTTCAAAAATAAACACACTGCATTCCATTCTGCCACATATTAAAGTGCAAATTGACCTTTTTGTCCTTCAGGGACACCGTACCACTGAATCAATTTCAATTTCCCAGATATTGACACTGAAATTAACTTATGACTGATTAATTAATTAACAAGACTCAAATAATCATTTATAATAAGCTCTTTTTTTTCTTTTTGGCAATTTTGACACTAACCAGCCTGTTAGCATAACTTAGCTACATTTGCTAATGTTAGCATTCATTTGGCATTGCATTACATTGTCTGTCGGCTAGCTTGATAATTGTGCTTAGTGTGTTGAAAGTTGAAATTACTGTCATCAAACCCAACTGTATGTGTTAACGTGTATCAAGTAGATGAAAGCACTTGGTGTTTAACAAAACTCTTAGTCAGTGTTACTGAGTCGTCATTTATTAAAATAGTTGACAAGTAAATAGTTGATTGGCTTGTGGCAGCTCTCTATATGAACTGTCTGTACAGATGTAAGCTGTAAGAAGATGGAAACACGAAGCAGTGAGATGTTTTGTCACAGTATTAAGTGTGAACGAGGCCCGTCACAAATACATAACTGCCTCATCACGAGTATTTTGAGTTAACCCTTATTATTTTGCATAATCGTGACAATTGTCTCCATCTGTACAAAAGCAGTTGGTGAAATTAACAGAATTTGTCATTATCTTCACATCGTTTACCATCATTTGACTGGTGCTAATTGTCTTGAAATCACAAATAAAAAATGTACCAGAACCTCCGCCTCCATTTTAAACTTTGATATGTTAACTAGCTCACTTTATAACACACGCATGTCTGTTGTTTAATGAGTTAAAGGTTAATGTGTTTTAATGTCATTTCTTGACAGGTGAATAAACATGACATTAGGAACTACACTACAAGTAAAAGATGCGCATTCAAAACCTTACTTTTAAGCTAAAATATGCAAGGATTATCGATGTTATTTGCTGACTAAAAATGGCCCCAGATGTTTTTTATTCATTTTACTGCTGCATTCATGTATACGTTGCATTTGAACTACTTTATAGCGTGTGAGTGACTCCCTCCAGTGCAGAGTTGTGACCAATCTCCATTTAAAGAGATCACGTAAAAAAAATCCGATCTGTATCTGATTCAGGACCACATATTGGAGTGACCCGGATCAGGACTGAAAAGATCAGATTCCAGGTATGAAAAAAAAACCCAGATCTGAGTCACATATGAGTGAAAAGATCAGATTTCAGACACTTTTACTTGATTTTATTCTCAACAGAATAATGCAACAAAGGGTGCAGTACTGTACATCATTCTCAGCGTAATAAAGGAGGCAGTGGGTAAAAAGGACTGTAATCGTGGGTTCGGGGCGATAAAGTGCAGGTACAAACTGAGAAATGACTCGGTGAAGTTACACTTAGTGCTTCGGACAGACTGTGAGGGCAGCATGAGGGTCACATTAATCACATAAACGTCTCTTGGCTTGGGGAATTTAAAGGTGTAACTCATACATTTTTTATAAAATAAAGTAATACAAACATTTCAATACAAGTTATTCTGACGTATAAAGTAAATCCTCTTCGAAAGGGAGTCAAAAGCAAGTTACGTAAACTGAAATATTACATCAAAAATCCAGATCGCTGCTAACATCGCCTCAGATTTGAATTTTCTTTATTTCACTGGAATAGAAAATGCATCTTATAAGAGCTTAATAATTGTAACTGGTCAAAAACGATGAAACACAGAGGGTAAAGAGGCAAATACCTGCAGCCCTCACATCTATCTCGTAACAAACAACAGTTTTACGCACAGATGTGTTTTTAATTGTGGGAATCATCCATGGATATTTATCCATCATAAATATGTGAATAAAGGGTACATGTATGTAAAGTCCAAATATTTTAGGCGTGATTGTTTTAAGAGTCTTTGATGAATCTGGAGAAACAGCAGTTTATTATTATAAAACGACCATTTAAAGATTGCTGAGTATGAATTTGTGGAAAGCAGCTGCCTCTCTCTGACTGAATGTTAACACTAATACATCAGAGACATTTTCAGGAATTATCCAAGTGCTATTCAGGCAGACTGGGATGCATTTCTACTGGACTGACTTAAAACCACTTCAAACATCTTCTCAACCATTAGGACGTTTTAGTTTCAAAGTAGGGCTTTGGAAGCACGACTAACTACGACACTTGAACCATTAAAATGTGGTGATTTCACACTCTGCGCGATGATAAAAAGGGAAAAAAAAAAGACGGTTTACCTTTGAGACAAAAGGAATAACTGTATATAAGTGTTACAAAAACTATAATTCAGCTTTTAAAAGTATGTAAGTACATACACGCTTTGTGTATTTAACAAAATAGCTCATACAAAACTTCAAGCATTCAAAGCATTTATTTATGTTTGCTTCACTAGAATCAGTGAATAGTCTGTAGTTTCCTTCGACGCTGAAGCCTCAAGATATAAATGTGTGAATAGTTGTAGCAGAGAGCAGAGTTATAAATGGATTACAGAGCAGAACGGAAACACCATGATAAATGTCATGGCTTTAAAGTCAGACGACAGATCTATCAAGAGGAAAAATCCACATCAGGTTTATATTATATCTGTGTATTATTTTGTGATTTTCAATTCAGGAATTATTCCATCTCCTCAAGTCGCCTCATCTTACTTCTGCTTCAGTCAGAGAAGCCTACATTTCCCAGAACACCTCCTGCTTCAAACCCATTGGGGCGTATTTATAGTTGGTGGGTGTATAAGAACGCTGTTTGCGTTTCTTCTCTGAGGGTCTCTCTGTAGTTTTTCATGTATAACCTGCTGCAGCGTCAGTATCGCCAAACAAAGAGGCTCCTGAAATGCGACTCGCACCACAAACAGCTGCTTTTGTTTTAAAGGGCTTTAAGGTGGATTTGTCTTTTAGTCTGCAGGAGACAATTAGGCCTTTTCCACTACACAACGTAATAATGACCTGTAGCCACTGAACTCTCAACTGTTCATAGAGCAGGTCATGCATTTTACATCATCAAAAACAAACTGATCAGAAAGACGACAACTTGATCAAATCTTCCAAAAAAAGAAAATCGCCTTTGGGAAAACTTTACTGTGATTTCATAGTCTGACCCATGTCCCATGGCCCATACTGCAACCAGCCACCAGGGGGCGATCCACATTTTGTTTTCACTTAAATTGAGCCGTGCATCTTCAGAGTATGATGAACCATGAGGTATTATTAGATTCAGCAGCTCTACCCTGATTTTTGGCCACTTCGTATCAACTCTCAATATCAATTCTCTGGTTTTTCTCCTTTGTTCAGTTTCTTTTCATGCAGAAAGAAAATCAAAGAGAACCAAAATGCATCACTACAACCAGTCAGATCATGTTCTCACTACAAATTAACCACGTCAGAGTTTGATTGGAACCGGACCAAGACCACCTCCTCTAAAGGGTCTTGGCACAGTTGGTTTAGTCCACACCTGAGTGAGACTACTGTGTTCACACCTGCCCAAGGGGGAAATGAACCAGAGTCCAATTTAACCAGGTGTGAAAGCTCCCTAAATACTGCTCTGTACCATGCAAGAGTTGAAAAAGGCAACAATTTATTCACAAATTACACTCATTAACTTAAAAAGTAATCGTAGGTCAGCACAGTGCTCACTGCGTGTTTCTGCTGCCCCCAGGTTGTTATGTTTGTGAAGTGGAAAAGATCGAAACGCGTCGTCTGGAAGATCTGAATTCAAACTGGTTTAACCATCAAGCATCCATGCTGCTGTAGGTCTCTTAAGCAAGACACTTATTCTCTACTTGGTGCTGTTCAGCTGAAACACGGACAATAAAAATGTCCCTAAAGGGAGCCGTAAAGTGTCTCATTACTTCTATTAGGAAATAAGTCTAATAAGAGTAAACAGCAGCGTATAAAGTTATTGTGTCGACATGAAACAATCTGAAATCCTACTGCATCTGAAGTTACGGTTACGACAAAACGGTAACGAACGACAGACGTGATGTTGGACATCATAATATCAATGTTCAACTTTTAAAAGAGAGAGAGAGAGAGACAGTAAAACAACAGGAAATTAACTCCCAAAATATTTCTCCTGCTGCAGGTTAACAGAAGCAACAAAGCCCTGATTTATGTATGAAACACAAAGGATTAAAGCACTCAGAGAGATGGACAATGAAAAAATACAAACGTCTGCCTACTTATGATACACTCGATGGAAAAAGTACTGGTTATAGAGGTAATAAAGTGTTTCTCTACAAACATTCCTTGCAAAAATCATCCATGATAAGAAGTGGTATAAAGGACTGACGAGAAAAAAAAAAACAGTGGATAAGGGCAAGATGTCTCCACGCTGGACACTTTTCATTTATTTGTTGCCATTTATCCCTCTTTTGTGCCAGGGAAATCCTCATTATATATATGTAAAAAATAGGTTAACTTAAATGTTTTAAAGTCTTTTAGACCTTCATTACATGAATCTTTAAATGTATAAATATAACACGACAGATAAACATCTGCCACTGGTGAAGTGACATCTTATATGCTGATACTGAATATATCTGTGCATCCTTAATTAACACCAAACCATCGCTGGTTTCTGTTTCATGAATGATGCTCTTCTAGTAAACAGGATATAATTGGGTTTGGGTTTAAAAAATAGTAATGTAATTACTCAACTGTTGTTCTTAATTTATTGTAATAATACATCTGCATATTAATAAACAATTAATAGCAACCACTGGATTTTGTGCTGGTGGTATTGTGTTTGTTTTGTTTGTTCCTCTTTTAGACTCATCAGTGTTAATTGTCAATAGAAACTATTTACTCCATTCAGACTGTCTTTTTGCCCAGACTTTTGATTTTGTAATCCTCGCCTCCACAAACCCCAAACTGTCGATCACTTGTGACTCTTTTATTAAGGTTTGAGGAGCAAAAGGAAATGAAGTTTGATACAAAAGTACAAGTCTACAAGATTATTTTGAAGCACAAGATGTTCATGAGACATTATGACACTCGTCCTAAACCAAAAGGCTGTAAAATAGCTTCTAACTTGACTGACAACTAAAGAAAAGTAGTTCAAAAAGAAACTAAAGAGTGTAAATTTGAGTGTCAGGACAGTGTGTAGGAGTAGCCTGAACACACGGTACTCGGGTGTAACTTGTGCATCTTAGCCAGCCATAGTGAGGCCACCTTCTTGTCGTCTGCTGTGTCCATGCGGAGCTGCTGGGTGTCCTGGGAGCCCATGGGCTTATAGTGGAGCAGCATCCCACTGACCCGGGACGTCCCTCCTGCACAGATTTTTGGGTCATTTTGCCATTATTTATACAGTACACAGTGGAGAAGCAGACGAAAACAAGTAATGACCAAATGTAATAGGACGTAAAAACTCAATATGTGATTGTTGAACGTGTCATTTGAACCTAGCTACAGGGATTGATCCCATTTGGCCAAAAAACCTGGTGACCATTCCAGTTCATCCAAAAGGTGTTGGATGGGGTCAGAGGTCAGGGCTCTGTGCAGACCGGTGGTTTGGTGCACAGAAGCATTGTCCAGTTGAAACAGGACAGATATTTTCTTTCATTCTTCTGTTTTTTATTAATAAGCTGCTTTTTCTTTTTCATATTAATTGTTTTACTAGTACTATAGATGTCGCTGTGAGGATGGCAGGTGGTGGCGTTGGTTATGTGCGAAATTATTGTCACCTGTGCATGTCTCTGTCTAGTTCTATGTTGTGAAAATTAAAAAAAAAGAAAGAAAAAAAAAAAACAGGATAATCTTTTTGCCAAACTGTTGAATTGGAGGCTCTCCACTGTCATTACACGCTGCAGTATACAGACTTCACACAAATGAAACGTAGGGACTGAATCAGAAAAAAAATAGCTCAACACCAAAGCTACAACCAGCAGATCTGTCGAGGGTCAAAAGGACAGACGGTGTTGTAAACTGTACCTACTGTAAAGCTCCATTTGTGATATTGGGCTAAAGAAATAAACATTACTTGAATTGGCTTGATCAGTTGATTGGTTTGTGCAGCTCTCCTGTACACAGGGTTTCTCCAGGCTTCAACTGGTTAAATGTAAGACTTTAAGGCCAAAATGAAGACAATATAAGACTTATTTGACTCTGTGTTGTGCTGGTTATCGTAGGTGACTTTTTATAGCAGCTTCATATTTTTCAGACTTCATACCCAAAGTTCCTTATTTTCTTCTAGTGTCCAGCTGGCTTCAAATTTGTTATTTTCAACAGGCCTGTCAGACCTGTATTTAAGACATTTTAATGCCTAAAATTGGATGTCAGGAGTTGGTAACTTACATCGTACTGTGATAAATTACAATTTCATAGTATAAATTGGCCCTAGCCCAATGCTGAAAAGTTTAGCTTTTCTGGGCAGTCTGTAATATTCTCCAAAATTTATTAGGGCTATTTCAAGTATGTACAAAGGATGAAAAACAACAGCTTGCCCTCAACACCTTTTTAACAAAAGGCAATGAGATTAATATAATGCCATAATTACAAAATGTAAAAAAACAAACAAAAAACTTGGTGTTTGAAATCTTGAAATCTAATTTAGTTTTTTTTCTAATTTAAAGTTTTGCGAGATTGAAACAAACTGAACAAAGGCTGAACAAAGGCGCTGCGGAGCCCAGTGCAAACCCATCCTAGTTGATTTTGCATCTTAGCATCTCTTAACAGTGTTATATTAAAGTAATTTGTTAATTTACTTACATTCATCTTTTGAATCAGAGGTCACTGAAAATACTACACATGCTTTTGTTTACACTCGCTGCACCAATCAGCTTTTGCGCATGCGTGGTGTTTTTTCGAAATTTCGAATCTTCCAATCAGAGAAGAGAAGGTCAGTCCCGGCAATTTCAAAACAACCCGTTGCGCGAGCTCGGTTGTTGTGGATTTGCTTTAACGTCTCATGAGATACAACAAGAAGTTCATGTTTTAATTAACTATTCTGGATAAAGCCAACTGAAGATATCTAGTAGATATGGAAGCAGGAGAAACCGTACCGATAGTTTCCAGAAAAGGTTAGCAGCCTTGTTAAGTAGCATAAAAGCTTCACATGTATGTTAACGTTAGCATTTGCTAACATTAGCAAACGTAGCTAGCGTACAATACCTTTGGCGTAGCGATAACTCAGTTAACTAGACGGTAATATGCTAGTAGCAAAAGTTAGCTACACGTCGGTATCATGGGTAAACAATAAGCACAGTTAAACGTTTATCACGGCTATAGTAATGATCCGCTCGAATTATTTGTCTGGCAGACCACCGTATAGAAGCTTTAACGCTAGTTACATCTGACTTTTTTAAAACGTAACACGTGTAAAGTTCCGCAGACGCAGGCTAAATACCAGTATAAACACCGCTCTTCTCGTGTCCTTTCATGACAAAGAAGGACATACTTTATTGATGTTTGATGTGGACAAACAATGCTATACGTAACTGGATTACTATTCCCTTCAGTTTCTAAATTAAATCAGCGATGAGGTTAACATTGCGGATGCAGCGCTAACAATAAGTGACTACCCATGACCTGACTTGGTGCTTAACGGCTATAGTTACTTTTTGTAAAAATGGAAGAAAAAATGATTAAATGTGTATCACTAACTGCTAGAGCACAAGTTGACGTCTTCATATTGATATTTATGTCATTTTGGTTTGGCAGATGAACAACACAAAACTAGAGATATATAATAAAATTTCAACCACTTATTAAAATATATCAAATCTAAAAATACATACCAGTTGCGTAGTTTGCTACTAGTGAAGTGTGGAGCTCTAGACCCTTTTAGTTTAAAACAAGACACAAAAGTATAATGTATGTATCATGACCTGCCAGGTTGCAGTAAATGTTTGTGGAATGAAGAACTGGGTTATTATGTACATGTATATGTTAATGAGTCCCTCAAGTCACCACAAATCAGTTACAGGTTGTATTCAGACTGATGGAAGGTAAAAGTCAATAGTGTCATTCAAGGAGTAAACTGCTGCACTGGCAGTCAGATAATAAACAACTAAACAATCTTCCTTATTTTGTTTGTTATATTTCAGTATACAGATGACAGCAATAATACATACTGTATTTGCCCAATTATATTGGTAAATGATATTGAATATTTGTGTATTTTTTTCTTTTCTGAGGTCAGGTTAGGACAAATGCAAGTCTTTGAATGTGATATTATTATCTATGGTTTCCTGAGTTCTATATTTACACTGAATGTAATGATAGATTTATTAATATATATATGTGGCTGGATATTAAACATAAATTATTTTATTTTAAGTATGAGTCTTAAATATGAGAGTTTACCATCACTGAAAGTTGTTTACAGAAGTAGTGCTGATTTTTTAAATTCTTTTGTTACAGAGGTGCGTAGACAGAAGTTGATGGAATACTTGGCAGCAAAAGGAAAGCTGAAACTGCCGAACCTTGAGTAAGAAAAACTAACTCCATGTGATTCCTCAAAATTATTTAATTTTTTTCTAAATTTCACTGTTTATGTTGTCTTTGTGTGGATTAACATAGTAAATGTTATTTCTCAGTCCACACATCCGTGATGATGGTCAGGTTAAAAATCCCGAGACATCTGCTCTTAAGGTAGGTGTGTCATTTAAAAAAAAATGTTGGTGTATTGTGTTATTATCAAAATCAAGACTTTATTTGGACTGACGTGGGTGATGATGAAGAGATGCACTTAGACTTATACCCAGGTACTTTTAAAAAAATTAATTTGTTATTTGTTCTGTTTTTTAATAGGTTGTTATGGGTAAAGAGAACAAGGCTTCTGCTAACGGGCTGAGATATGAACGCACAAAAGTTAAAACTCAGCCTCTTCAATGCACCCAAAACCATGCCACAAGAGCTTTAGGTGTTAATAACAAAGGAAATGTAAAAGGCAGCATCCTGACTGGACAGAAGTATGACAGTCATGTAACAGCTGCCAGTAGCCAAGCACAGCCAAAACCTAATCATAACCCAGTGTTCTCAAGAACATACACGGTTGTGTCCTCCAACCATCTCAAAAAGAAACCAAATACAGCAAAGCAGTCTTTTGTCATGGCAAATACAGCTCATACTGAGGTGCCAAAGTCAAACGGCAGATTTGGCAGTACTTCGAATGCTGCAAGTGGAGACATGATGAAGACCATAAACGGCAGGATGATTCATGGGCCCATAATCAAAACAAAAACAGGACTTATTCCTGCAGTGACCCATCCGAGAAATGCAAAGTCAGACTCGACAAGCAACTCTACCAAAGCAGCTGCTGTCAACCCAACCATTTCGGTTGCTAACAAAGTGCGATCTAGTTCCTCATCATCAATACCTGTTTCCCAGAGGTCTACCTTGTCTCAGAGGAAAACATTATCTACCGCTACGTACCATAACAGGAGGACAACTGTTTTATTGACTGCAAGAGCTGAGGTTAAAACTCAGAACAAGTCTAATGTTAAACCACATTTGGGTAAACATTCTCAGCCATCTTGTAAGAGTCAACCTTCATGTGGGCGGCAAACAATGTTCACATTTTCTAAGTATCCAGCAGCATCAACTAAACCAGATGGGAGGGTAGCAGTGTCAAAAATGAATAAGCCAGTTGGTCAGCCAACAGACAAGTCCACAAAACAGAGATCTGAGGCTGTAGCAAAGAAAAAAGACAAACCATGTAATACATCCTCTGTGCCAGTGAGCAGGTCCAGAGTGGTCAACAAAGTCACTTTGGCTGACCTGAGAGGGAAAACCAAGACAAGTAAAGAGACAGAAAGCAAGAAGGCCCCCATTTCAGCAAAACCCTTTCAAGCACAGACAGGGTTGAAAAGAACGGCTGCTCCAGGGGTATCACAAACAGTGCCACGGCCTACCAGCACCATCAGCTATGTAAGCAAGGCCACAGATATGAAGACACCCAAGATCCCTGTCAACGTCATTCCCCAGACTGAGGGAAAGAAACTGACTGCTGCACAGGAGGAAAGGATGTAAGTAGGGCAGCACAAATAACAGTAATTATCCACCATAACATTACCAGGAAAACACAGTTCAGAGTTAGTTACAATGGAATGAGATTTTCACACAATGATTTTGTATCACGTTACACAGCATTGCACACCTTTAAAGGAAGTTTTTTTTCTTTGGTGAACAAAATCTTTATCATGAATGAAACTTGAAAACATTCATTATAAAAACATGTGCAAAACATCCCCATGGCTTTGAAAAGCAGTAACAAAACATCAATGATTTCACCCATTTCAACAGAAGAAACTATGAGGAAGAGAGGAGAACGACCGATTACAGAAGTAATGTCTTTGTAAATCAAGCTGTACTTCTTTCTGAACAACATTAATGGAATGTGGGGATGCTTCTTATTTTCAATACTGAAGAAAAGTAAATGTGCACATGATCACCCTCAATTATTTATACAACAAAATAGCATACCATTGCAACCCTATTTGCAGCATTCACTGTAGATGAGGGTTTGGCATGTTTCTACATAACAACTGCAATGTGTCCAAATCAGTGTGTGATTCACAAGTCATTATAACTGAGCAATATTCCAGTTTTTTTAATTCAATGATTTAATAAACCAACACCTCAGTTCTTGGTGACATATGGTCTTTGCCCATTGGGTTATGTTTGGTGAAGTGTGATGACCTTAGCAGATTTGGTGAATCAGTCCCAGGGTATTTTCTAGTTGATGATTGATGGTTATATATTTATTTTTGTATTTTCTGAGTTACAAGTTTTTCATGAAACAAACACACAACAAATTATTATATTCAAAAACCCATGTAGAGCAACATGATGAAGTGATTATTTAAGATCTGTTTTCTCCGATGGAGATTAAACACCATTTAAAATCTCCAGCTCACATTATTATGACTCCACACAAATAATGCCACAAAAAGACATTAGCTGACTAAATAAACCCAATTTTTCCCAGGACTGTTCTACCATTTAAGTACAAACCAGGTGATGTTCATGGTGTCAACCTAGTTTGACTAACCTTGGACTCATGTTAATAGTCATTTCCACTGCTCTTCCCCTTGTTTCCTGTGTCAGCCTGATGTGCTTTCCACTAAAAATTGATATTAAAATGCTCAGTTTTAACCGTACACTTGGCTCTATTGTCTATCTCTGTAGGAGAAAACTTCAGGAATGGCGGGAAGCCAAAGGCAAAACCTACAAGCGTCCACCCATGCCTGTGAAACCGCAAGCTAGACGCACTGTGAACTTACCCCAGTCTTTCTGGTCCACCATGAAGGAGGAAGATGAGGCCCATTCCCTCATCTGTGCTGTGGATCGATCCCTGGCCGACTGTATCAAATTACTTGGAGAGGTAGATGGTGTTTTTTTTTTCTTTTGAAAATCTGTTTGGAATGACCAAAAAAAGCTGGCCGTCCTAGAGACGTGAGACACAATTATCATTTTAATATGAAAGTAATGATGCACAATTTCAGTCACTTCCCTTTACACTCACGGTAATGCACTCCGTTTTACAGTACATAGTGCAGTCAGTGACAGAAGTAGTTGTGTGAAAACCAAAGAGAAGTTCAAATTCGGTTTACGTGCTCACCTCTGCACACCTGCCTAATTGCTACAAAATTGTATTGTATTGTAAGTCACAAAAAGTGTCAGGATTTCAGTTTTACCAATTCTGATGTTGGAAGCAAGTGGGTTAAAGGGTGTTTCAGACTTTGTTTAAACAAACTTTGGTTGGAGAATACTAGCATGAGTGCAATGTGAACCTGCTTTGAACCTACAGGGTTATCCCGCTGACCAGGTGAAGGAGGTTCTCTCCCGACTGCCACTTGTGTCCCAAAAGTTTGCTAAATACTGGATTTGCCAGGCCCGCCTGATGGAGCAAGAAGGTGACCTGAATGTCCTGCCTATGTTTGAAAAGGCAGTAGGTGTCGTGCTGGAGGTAAGACTTCCATGACATTAAAACCGTTTATTTTATATACAGAAACAGCCTCTCAATTACATCTGCTGAAAATGTACTTTATAAATTTGCACTACAACAATAATTACCATGAGAAGTTAGAGTTTGTCAGGTGTCAGAGATAGCTTTAACATAAATCACCCTGTAATCGTAATTTTTATGATACTGTTTTTTGTAAAGTTCTGCAAAATCTGCATATGTTCCTGTGTGTCACGAGCCACACAGAAACATAGACATTAATCATCATTAAGCCTGCTGAGAAGGAGGTGTTCTTGTCATGACTAAGAAAGAGGACTACTGCCAGCTCAGAGCTGACCAATTTTATTGGAAACTAAAAGCTAATCCTACTTAAAATTTCCAGATTTTAAAGGTCACAGACATGGCATTAGAACTGAACTGGATGTCTAATGATGAAGAGGAGTTTCTCAGCTGTAAACATCCTGTGATTTTGGTGTTCAATATGCTGCCTAAAATCCATAAAAGTCAGGCAGGCAGGCACGTTGTTGCTAGAAAAGCTTCTGTCTGAATTTGTTGATTATTTCATTGATTGTCCCAGTAAGTTCATTTCTGAATTAGACTGCCTGGTCCTTAAACTCAACTACTTCTCTTTTATCGGGGATTTTTATTAGCAATTAAAGGCGTTTTTTGACACTTGATGGTAGAGATGCACAATTTGTTAAAGAAATATGTACTGGTAACTGTTCATTTTGAAATATTTACTTCTTTGCAACTCAAACATACAAACTAACTAAATAATAAACCAAAAAAAATCATAAAGTAGCTTTTATAAAGTAGCTCTCTGCTCGGTGTCACTTAATGCAAAATATCCCCATACACATAATGGACCTTTTAAATGGAATCCTGTTGTGCTTATATAATTGCACAGCCTATGATTGTGACTATAATTCAATTAATTGTGCAGCTCTACTTGATAGTATCTATTAAACAATGACAAAAACAAACTAAACACACAGAAATAACATTGGTATCGGCATCAGCTATCAGCCAAATTGTTGTTTTAAACATCAGTATCAATATCGCCCAGAATTTCACAACCAGTGCATCCTTAATTATACCTTGAGAAATCATGCACACGTGAAATTGGAATTGCACTGGGAAAGTGTGTTCAAGTGTGAACTGTAACTCTTGTTTCATCTTGTCCAACATGTTATTTCTCTTATTTTTGCGAGGAAGTAATTGGTGTAAACCAGTTCCTTGATGCTCTGGCAGATAACCAATGGACTTGTTGGAGTCTGCACTGCACTTCCCTGCTACCAGCTTCAATTAACCTCTTTCCATTCCTCTTTTCTGAATTTTGGATGTGATTGAAAAAGCTCCACATACGCACATTATCTGTGTAAGCTCCCTGCCACCAAAATAAATTATCCTCTCAAACCGATGGTCTGGCTGCACTCATTGCCTCCATAGCCGTCTTACCTGAAGGGGTGTGTTTCACCATCTGTACAGTTACCTTATTGTGCAACCGCAGCCAAAGGTGACCAGACTCAATGTAACACTCAGTGCTTATGAAGTGAGAGACTAAAATCACTAACTACATCTGTGTTTTTTTTTCTCTGTTTCTACTTCATTTTAGCCAGTGGACGAGCTGAGGAGTGTGGTGTTTGACATTCTAAAGAAAAAGGATGAGCTCCAAGGTACCTGAAACTTCTTTTTTTTTTTTAAATTTGCCTTAAAAGCTTTTCCATTGAGTGGACTAAGTTTATTGCGATGCTTCATTTATGATGTAATAATTCATCATGGTCCTGGGCATGCCTTCAGCTTTCCTATAATCAACGTCCAGCCCCTCCATATGATCATAGTAGCTGTAACTCTATTAAAGTTTCAGGGTGATCAGGGTTTTTGGGCATGATTGGGCAACAATTTTATAATGACCTTTCAGCATATCAGATTCCAGCAACTCTTCTGAGTTTGTATCATTAGTAGAGCTGCACAATTAATCAAATTGCAGTCGCCATGTTGCAAAGCCTGTGCAGTTTTATAATCTATTCTCCGTTTGTGTGCAGTCTGCTCATTATCTGCACCTGTAGAAGTGAATAATCCGTCTCTGTTTAGTCAGTGAAGCTTGTGCAGCGTATGGTCGCATGACTATTTAGTGTGTAGACCAGGTGAAATACCCTCTGTTGTATGGAGATATTTTGGATTCAGTGACGAAGACCCTGACAGCCAAGCAAGTAGACTCATGATACCATTTGTTTATCCAAAGCGCAAATCGTAACATTGTCCACAAAAATGACTTTTTCACCAAATTGTGCAGGTCTAATCATTTGGGTCCATTGTAGAGCTGCTGTATTCGGCTGCTTCAG
>JAPQRN010000027.1:1173445-1183677 GCA_037367275.1 Coranthus polyacanthus
CTCTATCTGTTTAATGTGTAAATAGGAAGCTTTCACATGTTTGCATTTGCTGTGTATGAAATCGGTGGCAAGAATCACTTTTGGTTGGAGGTTGAATTGTTTATTTGGAAGTTGAAAAGTGAAATCTAAATAAAATATAACTTCTCACACTGGAAAGGTCTGGTTAAGGTTAAGTGACTTAAACTCAGATTTCTGTGTTTTTTAAGCATCTGAAGAGAATGAGAAGGAGGAGGCCCAAACTCCAGGAGCAGTGGAAACAACTCCTGAAAGCAGCAATAACCCAATGTTGACCCCTAAACCCGTCAGAGCTCTGATCTGCGGTGAGAAAGGAAATTCATCTGTTGTCAAGTACAAGATCACGGCAACCCCAGGGTATGTGTGTTTCTCAATCAGTCGTTTATATTCAGGGTTCAGTAAATCCAGTATTAATACATTTCTACTTGACTGAGTGTAGTAAGAAACATTTGTTCGGGATTGCGAGTTAGTTTGAGTTACACAGATGTCTGATTATGACTGTTTTTAAGTGAAAAAAGGCAAAACAAATGCAATTTTTATTTATGTGTTCCAATGTTCAGTGCCCATAAATGGCTCTTCTCCTTCATTAGGTGTACTGTATGTGTATAAATAAACTATTATTATTAATATTATTAGGTTTATATTGTAGTAATGGCATAAAATGAACAGACTTATGCAGCTTTTCCGATGCTGGTATCACCTGGACTCGACTCGGCACGGCTTTCTTGGCGTTTCCGCTGCACAAGAGCAGGGATCACCAGTTACTATCAGGTACTATTAGGTACTATTTCAAATATCACCTTTGCTGAGGTTCCAAACAAGCCAAAGTGATACTATACATGACATAAAACCACGCAGATCACAGACTGGTCGATTCAGAATCATCACTGCGTCAGTACATATATGTGTCATGACGCGGGACGGTAAATCTCTAAAAATGTAGGAGAAAATTCTCAAGTAGGCGCTATCCTGATAAATCAACCACAGATTTAAAGTCTAAACAACTATATTCTCTCTTGAAAAAATCTTAAAATAACGTTTCATTTTGGAAAGTCTAACTTAGAGTTGTAAGTTTCATCCTCCTCCATTGTTGCTTCGCTCGTAGCTGCAATCGTGCTGAAGACGACGTCACAAGTTTGGACTGCGTCGCTATGACGACCACTGATATGCAACGCGCTGCTGGCCAAACCGAGCCAAGCCGTGCCGAGTCGAGCTGATACCGGCAGTGGAAAAGCGGCAATAGACAATTGAATCATTAATCACATCTTTTAGGTTTTAGATCTTACTTAGAACTATAGTTTACTGTACATACGTTGAGTGATTCTGATAATCTGTAGTAGGTTGGTTAAAAAAGATCTTGTTTCCTATAACAGGCTACTTTTTAAAAAATCATACAGTTGTTTTTTGCAGAATCTTGTATGCTTGTTGGTGTTGAATTTATAACTATAATCATTGAACACAGGTTTTTCCCTTGGTTTCAGAAGGGTTAAGTTTCCCTAAGTTTGTGTAAGAGTTCATTGCATTGTTGAGGCCAGAAAAATATTTGGACCATTATTATTACCATGTAATAAAAAATTTGGCAAGAGCAGATGGAAATTACACCACATCCAAAAAAATCCACGGTGCACCGTGAGCCAAAAACGATTTTGGTGTAGGAATATTTAAACCTAATAATTTATGAAAGGACTAAGTTTTTACAACAACTTAGTCCAGAGAGATGTTAGAAATCTTGACAAAAATATCTGTTTGGCACAAACCAGCTCCACAACTCCTGTCAGCAGGTAACATCACCTCTACTGTGGAATCTACGTATGTGATGAGGGCTCCGTTTACTCATATGATAGTATCAAGAGTTTAGTTACGGTACAATGATAATTCTTGCAGCTGTGGAGATAAAGATTACGGTAGAGGAGCAACAACAAATCAATCAATTGATTATTCAATCAAAAAAGACCATTTATTAAGTGTTTTGTTGGTTTTTCAAGCAAAACTGGCAGACATTTGCTTCTCAAATCCTACCTTCTCCAAATCCCTTTTGTGTTACATAGTCAGTGAAAGATCTTTAGGTTTTGAGCTGTTCTCTCTGAAGTCGTCACTTTGGGCTGTAGGAACCTAAAGTCACACTTACAGATTCACATGTATCAATATTCTCTGTTTTTTTTCTCTTTTTATAGATTAAAATGATAAATCGATAATGAAAATAATGGTTAGTTGTGGCCGTAGATTAGAGTCAACACTTGTCTCTACGTGTTTTTAATTCGTTGCATTGGGAACAAGCATAGCACCCACATCATGTAACTTGGAAAGATCCTCCAGGTACCTGAGAATGCAGTTCGTTCATCAAGATAAACAGTTACAGTGGTTTGTTATGAAAACGGGACAACTTCTTGTGCGTTCGACAAGGTTTATTTATTTCTGATTTTAACTTTTCGTTGCTGCAGTGGCCCTCCAAGCCAACAAACAGAACCAGCGCTGGTCGACGGCCAGGAGGTCCGCTTCTTTACCCCAGTGAGACGCTCCGTTCGCATTGAGCGAGCCTCGCTTCGATACCCCATGTCCCTCCAGGATCATGACGTCTGTGTTGCCTCCTACAATGACCTGATCACTGAAGAGGATAAAGAGAGGGAGGGTGAAACCAGTCCATCTGTGACTAAGACACCCATGTACGTCTACAGAGAGAATGAGGCACTTAAAGACAAGGTGTTTGTTCAGTTACTTTGCGATGAAGTGTGAAAAGGTGTGTCACTTCCAACTGTCTGTTGAGAAATAAGTTTGTGTGCCATTTGTCGTTGTTAACATGTCAGGGGAGAAAACATAAGTGTATGTGCACACCTTGGTGTTGTTAAATACAAAACTGATGTCATTTTCTCTTAGATACTTTCACCGAAAACATAGATCCTGACCTTCTAGCCATGAGATATATTTAAAGGCTTATTTTTTTTCATTCTTATGAAGATGACTTTTGGGGTTTGTTCTTTTGGTTCCTTGTTATTTTATCCAATAAACCGTGTGGTGTACATAGTAATGTAAATAAATGGCTTTTTTGTTGAACGTTATTTGGCTCGTGAACTCCTTAAATGTACACGCTACACTTAAAACTAATCACTCAAACTGGGTCGATGACATGGCCTGACAGAGACGTGTTTTTTTTAGATGTAGCTGGTGATGTAGATATGAAACATGCAGGTATTTAATTCTATAAATTGACAATACAACAAGAACTTTTTCATATTGCTCACCCCCAGTCTGTATAAAATATGCAGTTTATTACAAGATAATAATATCAAAGCAGAAAAGGTCATATTATTCATTTCATTATTAAACTTGTGGACACTAACTTTCTAAAATAAACCCTTTGATTGGTTTTTATTTAAATCCGTCTGTCTGAAATGGCATAGGCTACGTTCACACTGCCAGCCTTAGTTATTATCAGATTCCACTGTGAACTGAGCCACGTGCACCAATGATGTCGGAAGTGTTCACGTCATTTCCTTCAGTAGAAGTACTAAAACACACTGAAAATACTCACTACGAGTAAACGTTGTGCATTCCAAACCTTACTTTTAAGTAACAGTATCTATTATCAATGAGTCATCGTCCAGTAAGTGGTCCATGTCAGTGTTTTACTCTTACATGTGATGTTTGCGGATTCATTTTACTGTTCCATGAATGTGTGTGTTGCATTTTGTTGCTGTACGTGTTTAAGGGTTGAGCTCATTTGAACTATTTTTATAGTATTGGAGTGAGACCCTGAGGTTCAGAGATTGAGGCCACACATCTGTATCTGATTAAGGACCACCGGTTGACTTGTCCCAGATCAGATGTGGTGCTGTGCTATCCTGTTCACCCTGTCATAGAAAAAATAAAACGCCCTGAGTCATATACCAGCAGAAAGATCACTTTTTTTTTTTTACCACTTTCTTTACACCCACGCAGCACTCCGTGCAAACTGATTCTGTTTGTCTATTGCTTAACGATTAAAATTGCTGTATAGTTTTACTGGATGCAACACTGACGTATTGCGTATTTATTAAGAAATCAATATCTGCCCACGCACACCAAGTCCCTGGATATTTTAATTTTTTACTAAATCTCTAAGTATACTTTATTTAGATTCACTCTAACATGTATTGAAATAAAACAATGTGAGAGGTTTAGAGGGAAAATCACTATTTGTTGGAACGTCTGACACGTGACTACACACGTCTTTACGTGAGACATCAGAGGAGGAAAAAGTTGGAAATCACAGGTTTAATCTTTACAGTGTCTGTTCCCAAAGCGTGCAATTTCTCACTTTTTTTTTTTTTCATTCATAAATATATCATTAGATTTTTTTTTTTTCCAACTGAAATGATAAAACTGAGTCAATAATGATTTGCATATGTTTCATTTAACTTTTAAAATATCACCTCGGTACAGAATTGAGCCGAACTGTCTAAAGTTTTGGAAACGTTATGGGATTTAATTTTGTCGTCTGTAATGAAATTCAAAACTTAAGAGGGGGGGGGGGGGAAGAAAAAGAGTGTCAGGTTTAGAAAAGGACAGTTTCAATTTTTTTTGGAAGACTGAAAGAGCAGATATGTTGAAACTACGACGGTTCGGTGACTGTGGCAGTTGTGTTAGTGTTGGACCCAATGTGTGGGAAGATGTGTTACAAATGGAGTGTGGGTCCTCCTCCTGGCACGGCCTCCAGCTCCGTGACGTGCATCGCAGAGCGCTGCAGACCCGGGTATTAAATAGCTGTCCCGTCCCAGCAGCCTGGAGCACCAGATAGGCGTCGCTGGCTTTGCAGCTGTTTTGCTCCACTTACGGTAAGTGACAGTTGTTTTGCATCGCTTTGGCATTTCCTCTGCGCTCCAGCGTTCATAAGGAGAGCAGTGCACGGGCTGCAGAGCGCTTCTCCCGAATGAGACTCTCGCGTCGCCCGGTTACGAGAGACAAACCGAAGGGACGCTTCCAGTGCACCTCTCTTCATTTGTACCCTGGGCTTTTGTGACCGTGCGTCCAGACTGTGTTTTCTGAAAGCATAGTTTGTCTTCTCCCCCCCCCCTCCCTCAATGTTAGCGCACCACTGAGGAGGCAGCATGGATAAAGGTACCAAGAAAATGGCTCTGTTTCTTAAAGAAGGAAAATATGCGAGAGTTGAAAGCACCTTGGAAGAAAAACTGAAGCTGTATGTTGTTGACCAACAAAATGGACCAAAACCTGGTACGACCGGTATCTTCATGACATGCAAACATTTTTTGTCTTTCTTCACAGTTTCTTTTAAAGTGCCATCTTGATGCTCACCTGATGTTGCTTGGAGCCTGTTTTAACAACTTGTGTCTGAGTAACGAGACTTTGATTCATTCTATTTTATGCATTCTGTCTCTGTAGAAAACGAAGTGGATGTGTGGAAACGTAACGATGACACCATGGCTTTGTGTTTCAAATATGGACAACAGTACTATTTGCTAAACGTGGTTGAAAATGAACTGAAGGTAAATATGAACCTCTGTCAATTGCAATTAAACAAGGCACAGATGAGTAAAAAAAAAAAAAAAAGAATCATTAAAACCTGTCAAAAATAGCAATTCAATTATTTTTGATAGAAAGCAAATCAAATCATTTGCACATATTGGTGTCTTTTTTTCCTTCCGGTCTGATATCAGAAGGTGTCTGTGATATTCATTTATGCAACATGCTGTATATCCGTAGCATTTGGACACAGCATCGCTACAAATCAAAGAGCTCATCCGAACTGTCAAGTTAAAGAAAAAGTACATGGAAAACCTGCATGGTTGTATGTGCGCGCACTGCTTCTACAGTCAGCCTAATCCAGTCCTTTCCATTGTGTTTTGTCTGTCTACAGCTGGAGCAGACCCACGGTAATCCAGACATAAACAGTTTGACTGACAGTTATTGGTTTTGCATGCATTGGGCCGCAAGTCACCAGTACCGCATCCACAGCAAGCCCTTCCCCAGGTTGTGCCTCATCATCAAAGAAGAAGAAGACAAGCAATTCCTTTTCGACCTTGGTGATTTGAACAAAACGGTAGGGTTTCATAATGAAAACTTGAGTGGTTTTCTTTTCATTCTTATTTTCAGGTATTGCATCGAATTTTATGTTGTCCCTGTTTCATAAATGAAATCCTACCCGTCGCAGAGGGATAGTAAAAAATGCAAGTTACTGCAAATAACTCGAGACCAGGGAAGTCATTTTTTTCCCTGCATCCCCTAAAGGTCTCTAGAAATGTGTTTCAACCTGACAAGAAACTCAAAGAATCTTGAGAATCTCATTAAAAAAACGCACGTTTAAATCTGAGAACCAGCCTCAGCCTACTTCTGACTGAGTTATTTCTGAATGTTTTGCGCAGCCTTTTTCAGATCCCTCCGTTTGAATTCGGTCTCGGTAACTGTTGTTATGGTTATCGTGTCACATGGCGTGGTGCCGCGTTTATTAAAGAACAGGTCCTTACTCTCACTCTCTGCTGTTTGTTTGTTTGTTTGTTTGTTTGTTTCAGAGATCCGCCATCGCCGTCTTCATCACGCAAGAAAAAATTTCCTGGTAGACTCTGCACTCACCTCTAATACAGAATTCTCGTTATTCTTTATTGACAAGGTTTCTGCAACTTCTGCTTAATTAAAACTGTGACTTGTGACTAGCAACTGATTAAAAAAAAAAAAAAAAAATTATAATAATAATAGTAAGAGTTGTCAAAAGAATTTCAACTGTCTTTTTGTTAGGCTTCCCAGCTGAGTTGCCCTTTAATGTGAAAATATTGTGTAAAAGCTGTTGATGGGGTATTTTTCTATTGTTATGATACCATATATGCACTGTGTGTATTCAATATGTGAACGGCGCTTGGTTTAATCAGCAGTAATTTGCTTGGCAGTGGTTCTGTACCGTGACATTATGCAGCACTAGTGACCCAGCTTCACCAAGACTGTCTACGTTGTCAATATCAGTAATTATCATTAATAACAATTGCTGCGATAAGGCCTGTATATTTCACGCTCGACCCGGTGAACCACAGTGAAAAGGTTTCTATGTGTATATTTTGTACTCCCTATATTATAATAAACAGTTTTATGTTCTGAAGTGAGTGATGTGATTTGTGAGTGTGATTACATTTCCACAAGCTGGAAGTGATTTTTCTTTGCGTGAAAATTCTTCTTCTTTGAATATTTCTTTTTTCTTTTTAAACAGGAGCATCTGTTTCTTTTCCTTTCCCCAGATGCATTCTTGCAGAGCCGTCGGTGTATCTATGGCCACGACATTCTTGGCATTGCTGCAAGAATACATTGGCCTGTACCTCTTTCTGGGAAATTCTCTCTGTTCAGTCTCCCAGATTGTTTTGCTGGAGTGGCAGGCTTTACTTAATCAGGAAAAGTCTCATTGAGATTAAAAATCTCTTTTTTTAAGAGTGTCCTGAGCAGTTCTTCCCTCCTCAGTCTAATGCAGTCAGGCTTCACTCATTCAGACTGTGGACAACGATGCACTGTCCAAACCTGGCAAAAACATTCAGCCTGGTCTCAGCTCATAGAGAGGATGATTTCCATTTTCATTGGATGATATAACATACTGAATGAGTATTGTTTAGATGGATAATGAAACAGACACAGTACTAGTGTTGTACAAGCTTTGTTTTCTTTTAGCCCAGTTCGCCCTCATTTTTTTTGATCTGCGAGATCAACATTAAAATGAGCCTGCAGGTCTGTTAGAATGGTAAAGGTTTTTCTGTGTCCACGTATTCGGTCGAACTTGACACAGAACATTTCACTGATTTCATTTCACCGTGTGTCTTGTTAAAGCTGCGCCATCTTGACTCACAGAGAAAAAGGAACGCAATCTTTTCTTATCTGTTGCACAATTGTACTGACGCAAGTCATGTTTATCAAACATGAGAACCAAGAGGATTTTCTTATCGTTTTATTTGTTTGTCTGTCTGTGAGCATGAATCCTGAACTATTTTTTAAGAGGTATGTGCACTGAGTGACCTTCTAGTTTGTTGTGAAAAGAGGGAGTGGGAAATGTGAGCACAATGTGTATGAAAATGTTGCATAATCATGCTTTGAGGACAGGCTAAAGCAATTGTCAGCAACATTAATTAACAAATTTCCAGTGTCTTATCAGTGCTGTGACTGTAAAACAAAACACTCATTTAACAGAATAAGTTACTTTCTAAGGAATGAATAGTGGTTAAAATGTTGTGGATAATAAACACTTTTCGACGTCTTCTTCCATCTCATTAAATGGGCAATGAGAACAGCCTGCATTTTTTTTTGTCTGTGACCGCAATGTGATTTATCAACATGTTTGGATTTGATATCCCTTATTTTCATGCAAGGAGCGGCGTAGAAGCGCCCTTGAATGAATGAAACTGCATGGTAACGTACATATTTGACCACATCTTTTCTTATTACCAGCTCCATGTGAATTTACAGAAATACTTCATGGAGACTTCCTGGACAAAAGACCTAATCAAGGCTTTTATTATCATATATGTGTGCAGTACACTGATAGTTGTGGTGGAAAGGAGCTGTTTCTCAGTCTCTTTATGTATTTTAGATTTCATTAGATTTCAGTATTGCACATTTGTAGAATTTGATGCCTCTAAATGTACCCAGTCAGACAAAAGAGCGCATGTGAGGAGGCACAGAACAAGGTAACTCGATAATAATCAGATATATCAGCAGAGTGTTGATTTTATGCTATTAATTGGGGTGCGCAGCACTTCACAAGCTGCCGCCACAACACATTAACCTGTTATAAACTAGGATGAACTCGACACAGGCCACTTTCACCTGTGTATA
Source organism: Coranthus polyacanthus (assembly GCA_037367275.1). Lineage (NCBI taxonomy): Eukaryota > Metazoa > Chordata > Actinopteri > Kurtiformes > Apogonidae > Coranthus > Coranthus polyacanthus. The sequence goes on from JAPQRN010000027.1 coordinate 1,182,257, forward strand.
CGTCTGCAGGTACGGTAAAACGCTCTTAAATTGGTGCAAATGTAGATAAGCTCATTTTAGAGTAAATAGCCGGTCCATTCATATTAATGTAAAATTCAAGAGCAGCATCAAATGTAGCATCATCTCATCAAGCGGTCTCAGATTATAGACTGACCAGACCCCGAACCGCACTGTGAAGGACGTAGCCTGCTGCGCAACCTTTACCAGAATACACCCAATTGTACAAACTAAGGCCTTAAGAGCCTCTGCAAATCTGTAATCTCTTTCATACCCTACTTGAGGCAAAGGTTTTGAATGTAATCTAATCTTTATTCACTACCTCCACTGTTGTATTATAATGCTGGAGTTGAGTTGTTATCTATTAAACTGTGAAACACACACTTCAGCTAGAAGTAGGTCTTGCTAAGAGTTGAGAGTTCAGTTTTTCATGTTTATTACTTTATGATTAACAACTCTGCAGCGCTGTCTGCCACTCCTGTTGCCGCACCTTTTTTTCGGAATGAATTAAGTCTGTTAACAACATCCATATGTGGACATTCTACACCAGAAGCACATGAGGGCACGTGGCAGTCGCAGGATGTGCTGTGAGATAACAATGTCCTGAAAGTGTTCTATCTTTCTTTTTTGGGAGGGTTATCTTTCTTGTGCATTATGTTTCCTTGTCACTCTCTTGAGACGGATTGTGCCAACCCAACATAACACTGTGAAAATAATAGTCTCCATTTCCTACTAAAGGTGCTGGAAGGAAAATGGGTCTACTGCAGGCTATTGCAACATTGATCTTAGGACTTTTTCTAGTAGCAAGTCCTGGCCACAAGTAAAAAAACACATCTGGCTTATACAGCCATTACAAATTAGTCAGGGTGTACAATAGACTGCATCAGAGTTGACAGAGTAATGTCATCTGGCATTAGCAAAAGCATTCCTTATCCTGTGTTGTAATATTCCACGTTCCCAGAGCCTGCTTTCCCGGCATATTGATAATTTGGGGTTTTGGGTAGGATTAGCCAGTAATTCTGTTGGGTTTATAATGCCTGCAGAGCTGATAATGCTGGCTTTGGACAGATTTCCTGTTATCGTGTCACTGCAAACACAGTCCGGAAAGTTTAGTTTTCTCAAATATATTTTTTCATATCATGATCCTCTGTCAATGCTTGCAACTCAGGAACTATGAGGGAAAAGAAGTGGACAGATGAAAGGTATTTCCTGATTAAAGTGTATCTTTACCACTATTCTGAGTCTAACTCTACCCACTGCATGATTCTGAGAAAAAAAGTGGGAGAGAGGCTGAGAGGAGGATGAGGAGGATGAGGAGGATGAGGAGGATGAGGAGGGGCTGAAGGGACAGATTCACAGAATCACACACATGCAGAACCATATGATCTGTCTGAATGGGGTAGTTTGTAAGTAAGTAAGTAAGT
>JAPQRN010000027.1:1185774-1199682 GCA_037367275.1 Coranthus polyacanthus
CTTCCACCGCCCGACAACATCCCCAGTTGAGGTCAGCAGCTCCCCACCTCCACTGTAAACAGTGTTGGTGAAGCACTTTCCCCTCCTGAGGCGCCGGATGGTTTGCCAGAATTTCTTCGGGGCCAACCGATAGTCTGCCTCCATGGCGTCCCCGACAGGAGTCCCAAGAGCCAGCAATGCTTGATAGGACTCCTTCGTTGTTGTTCCGTTGTTGTACTCCACTCGGAATTAAAAGTAGGAGGGTTTTCTGCTCGTATCTGTGGCCTGATGATCTGGATTAGCAGAAACTCTAACTCTATCCTCTCTCTTCTGTCTTTTCACCTCACGGAGACATTACTTTACATTGATTTACCTAATGAGAGCGGGTTTACCCATGTGCATTTATGTTCCGTAATTTTTCCTTAAGAGAAAATTAATTCAAAGAGCAGCAGGTATGAAAAGACCTAAAATGAACACTGTAAGTGAACTGATCACTATACGTAAAGTGTTTGAATGATTCTGTCCCAGGTTTGCATATACAGTAAACGTTCTGTAACTCACCCACATTGATCAACACCTTTAGTGACATTTCCCTGGTCCTTTGAGACTTGTTAATCTAGTAACATTAAGATAACAACCGTAATGTTAATGTCAAGCCACCACAGTATTGGATGTTTGTTAAACACATACCTGCATTCTGCTGTTGACTTCTTGTCCTCTGCTTGAATTTCACACGTCATCAGAATCATGTGGTTGCAAACCAACTACTGTATTGTATTCAATTTTGTCTACTTGTTTCTGATATTTCAGAAATATTATTGCAGAAATTTGCTTTTATTTCTTTTGGAACATCTAGCTTGGAACATCACTTAGCAAAGTGTCAGTTCTTTTAATTTTAATGTTACCTGCTTTTTTGAGCTTTTCCCCTCTGTTCAGCTCCCTCCCCCCTTGAAGGAGAGGCAACGCTGGATCCAAAGAGCCTCCTCCAGCGCAAACTTTGTCCCTGTGAGGGGCTCTCCTCTTGGGCTGCAGCTTGGGCCCTGGTCCCTGTAACCTCCAGAGATTTGGTCTCTTTCTCCTGGTTGAGTACAGACTCTGGTGGGCTACCCATCCATGAAGGCCTCCTCCTGGATCTTGACCCTGATTCCTCACTGGAGCTGCTGCTACTTTTCCTGCTTCTGGACTCCTCCCCTTCCTGGCTAGACTCTGCCCCTTCCACCACACCCTCTCTGGTGGGTGGCAGCTGGCCTTGTCGTCTCTCTGATGACTTCTTCCTCTTTTCTGCTTTAACAAATTTTGAACCCTCTGTGGACTGGTCGATGTAGACCTGGGAGGACTGCATGAGCTGGTACCACCATCCAGCTTGTCTATCTTGCCGCTGACGACCCTCATCTGCCAGATCTCTGTCTCTGTCCTTCAACCTGTCCTTCTCCTGTCCATCCTCACATTCTTCTTGGCTGTCTTGTCCTACTCCTTTCACCCTTTGCCCGCTCACCCATGCTCTTTCCTTCCAAAGAGTGGAAAACCCTACTTCCATCATTGTCTGTCTGCTAACAGGTCCAGCTGACTCGCTCTCAGCATCCACTCTGTCTGTCCTCAGTCTTGATTTGACATACCCTCCATCCCCTCTTGATCCAGCTCCTTCCAACCTTGGCCATGTCCCCTCTCGTCTGAGGCCTGGCTTCTCTTTTTTCACATCAACACTCGAATCTCTAACCATTTCGCTTACAGTGGTACTCCAGCCCCTCATGAGCTGGAAGGTGGAGCAAGTTGATTGGTCGACACTCTGGCCTGCAGAGCACAACTGCTCCTTGCGACGCAGGTGCTCCTGGCCCTTCTGGAGAAGATGAGGTTCAAAGAGTAGGTCCAGGTCAAAGGGCAGGAGCGACAGTGGCTGCAGCAGGAGGAGGAGCTCTTCAAAGAGAGGCTGACACGGCCCCTGCGACAGGGGGAGGAAACCCCATGGATTGTAGTGTGCTGCTATAATATCTGATAAAAGAAACAAAAAGGATACAAAGATTAGAAGTAATGCTTCATGCAGATATTACTGTCAAATGAACATCAAATAACATTTGGCCATTTGAGGATTAATCATGATTTAAGGGTTGGGGTTAGATTCCTAGTAGCTGAATTGAGTTGTCCACTAAATGTTCAAGTTTTACCTTCATGCGTGTAGAGGTGATTAAACCAGAACTCCAGAGATTTAAGGCTGAAACACAAAGCAAATCAGATTTATATATTATATATATGTATATATATATATATATATACATATATATATATATATGTCCTTTATTTAACCAGTTGAAATCCTCATTGAGATTAAAATCTCATTTCCAAGAGTGACCTGGCCAAGAGAGGAGCATAGACATTGTTACAGCAATGAAGACAAAACAAAACAAGCACTCTCTTACATTCCAAAAGAATAAATAAAATCTCTATACAATTAAAGATCAAGATTATTAAAGGACAAGTTCAAAATGATTTAAAAACTGTAGCAGAAGAAATGCACCACTGCAAGTGTGTTGCAGGAGAATTTAATTACATTTACTCTCTCATCTAGGACTGCCACAATGATGACATTTGAGTCTTTAGTTTAGTCTTTTTCTGTTCTGTAGTAGTAGAGTATAGATCTAATAATAGTTTTATAATACACTTTATCATGAAGAACAGCCCTTTATTGGCACTGAAAATTGAATCACATGAATAAAAATTTAATTTATGTTCTTTTTTTTGGTCTTTTGGTCTTTGTAATCACAATTGTGCAAAATAAAAAATGACCACCAACTTTGTTCATGCAAATCCGACAAATTGTCCTCTCTAAGTTACCGGTATTGTTTTTATTTATTTGTTCTGTGTTTTTTCCCTCTAAAGTGTCCTTGAGTGTTCAGAAAGGCACTGTCAAATAAAATGTATTATTATTATTATTATTATTATTATTACACAGAAGGACACCCCGACGAAAACTGGTTTTTAGACTTTCAGTGTGTCTCCACGATCGCCGTCTTGGCTCCACAGTGGAAGTGCAGGGACCAGAAAACTTCTGAACTGGCGGCCGAGGAAGCTGTGATCGTGGCCACAGCGGCGAACACCGCTCTGTACAAACTCACGGTCATTAAAAAAATCTTTTAACGCAATATAACAGAAATAGAAATGCACATTTGTAAATAATGCAGCAAATAATTAATTAAAAGTTAATGGCAGATATTCTGGCGAGTATCAAAATTTGGGCACTGTCAAAGTAAGTACACAATGTATGCAGTGTAATGCAAGTGTACTAATGGAAGTACTCGATTTGAGACACAGTGTTTGAGTTTTCTGTCAGTTTGGTTGGGTTCAGGCAACATAGTAGTTTGGTTAGGTTTAGGAAAATGTCATGGTTTGAGTTAAAATAAAACCCTTTACAATGGCACAATAAAAGCCTCGCTGCCAGTCCTGAAGACAAACCTCTCCCGTGTGCTTAAACCATGGAGGTGCATTGAGATGATGTCATGAAAAGAATGCCAGTCAAAGCTCAAATGCTGGAAATACTGATGAAATATGACATTCCTGTATAAGTTTATAAACGTGACTCACTTGAGCAGGCCAAAGATGAAGGCGTTGAGTCTCATGCTGTGGCTGGTGAGCTCTGAGTATTGGCTGACCTTTGAAAACAGGCTGTACAGAACACGTGTGGATGGGCCTGAAGAACACAAGCACAGACAGGATTTTACACACAGTATACACAGCAGTCATATTTTGACCAATTATCTTAGACAAGGTATTATGGAAAATATAAACTGTGTATTCTTAGGATGATTTATGCAGTTAATAATATTTTGAAGTGTGCCTGAATCATGAAGCTGGTGGTCAACTTCCTGACGTTGCAAAAAGTGGTTTGTAACTGCCCTCATTGTAGTGTCTTTGTGGTCAAACTAATTTATATATGTAGACCTGGTCACAATGTAGAAAACATGTTTTAATACAATGTGAAATGTAGATTGGTTACAGGTTGGTACTAAATGGAAATAAGTCTATAATAATCTGTGAACCAGCCAGTGGAGTTAACCATGGATGAAAGAAAAGCATGATCATGAAAAATGATTATAGTCCACAGCAGTGTGCTTACCCAGTTGTGTGGAGGCCTCCACCAGGCTCCAGGGCTGACAGCGCCGCTGTCCGATGATCAGGTCCAGTACATAGGCCTTCAGACCGTCCTGCAACACCTCATGCAGAGCCGGACACAGGTACTTCAGGATCAGATGACCCACGTTGGGACTCACCCAGCTGTTCCCTAGTTTAGCCTAAAAGGGTGCAGAGTAAACACAGTAAAAAGCTCACATCAATCAGATTTTTCTAATCTGCCACCATTCATCAATGTAACTCACTGCTGTTAAATGAATTCAAACTACAAAACAGTCATGCAAGAAAACAGATATCACCATCGATGTACTTAAACTAGACAAAATCATGCCCTTTATTATTCAGAGGATCAATAATCAATAATAAATGCATAAAAAATAATGAAGTCCCACCTTTACATCTGGATCTCGACTAGTGCCAAAGTGTGCCACAATGAGATCAACTGCTGTGTTCACGGCTTTCACCAAACCTGAAAAGGAAAAGTGTAAACACAAACACTGATCAGTTATTTTTGAGATGCCAGAATCTAAACTGTAAAAACTATCTGATCTTATTAATACAACTTGTCTTATTGTGTCTAAATAGTATATTAAGATAGTAATTCATGCAACTTCCTTTCTTAGTTTCTTTGGTAATAAGCAGTAAGTAGGAGGTTACTGAGAGAAAACTGTTAGTTAACAGCCTAGTAGATGTAGAATATGGTCATACACAATAAGGCATTAATAACTAAATCACCCACATAAAAGTTGGGCCAATTTTTCATAAGTCACATATCTTCTGAACATTCTGACATTAAACTGACATTTCTCAGACACACAGATCAGGAGAAAATTGATTTTGAAGCCTGACTTTGTCTCAGCAATGAACTCTCACAAGAACTCACACAAATCTCATTTGAAGAGGGGAAAAACAAGCATGAAAATAAAACATTATTATTATATTCCAGATTATAATTATGATAAAATAATGCTAGTCACCGGTAAAAATGTGATATTAGACAGGAAGTGTCCCATTTCATAACATGGCCTAAGTGTATGTGGCGAATCTTTGATATAGCCATAAATGTCATTTGTTAGGTCATAGTGACCTTGACCCTTGATACCAAATTCTAATCAGATCATCCTGAAGTCCAACTGAATGTTTGTGCCAAATTTGAAGAAATTCAGGCATAAAATCTGAAAACATGATGCCTCTGGCCCTGGCTATCACGGGTGCGAAGAATACTAAGTTGCAGTCCTAAACTAACACTTAATAAAACATCAGCCATGCCATAAATGTAATAAGGTATACAGAATATTATAAGAAATAGGAGGATGCTTCATCCTGCTTTAGGGTCCTTTACCTTCTATAAATTGTTTACGTCAGTTATTAAGAATCCTACAAAGATCAAAGAGACACAGAGAGATGGATATGGAGACAGACTGGTCTTTTCAACTAAACAGAAAGGAAACTAAGCAGCTTCAGTATGTAAAAATTTGAATTCTGCCATTTTATTTTACAGAACCATGAAGATTATATAAGTTAAGTTAAATTAATAGTACTAAAAAGCATTTGGGGGTCATCAAACTCGAACTATGTTGCAGCATTAAATAAGTACAGCATTAACAGTGGTAATCTAATTGTGTCGATGTGGTTACAAGAGGTTCTTCAAAAAACTGCATCATCAGCCACAGACTCAACAGATTAACCTATAAGAGCTTCAGTAACTAAATGTTGAGCCTTGTTCCTGTCACCTCACCTCTCTTCTGCATCAGGTCCACAGAGATGTGGGACTGTGAGGACGAGCAGGAGGAGGAGGTGGAGGCGTCGGGAGAGAGGCAGAACTCCTCTGGTGGCTTCTCAGTCAGGGAGAAGTAGTCAGGCAGGAAGTCGCTATAGCTCTGCGGCAGCTTGTTTGACTGGCCCACTGCAGACACACATGTATAGAGACACTATCAGACACACACCAGCAACTTCTAAACAACAAAATGGCTTCAAGAAGCCTTCAGGCATCATTCAAAAGCAAACACACACTAAACTCACATGTCATACAGGGTTTCTTGAGGGCTTAGGTGCTGTAGTTGCAATTTAGGGGGTCCTCTTTCATCATTTTAGACAATTATTATTACCATAATAACCATATGTGTACAAAATTTGGAAAAGCTACAACAGATAATAAAGAACAAAAAGCTTAAAAACAGAGCACCAACTGAGGACCAACTCCAACTATTAGATTTGGGAAAAAGGCATTTAGCTAGTTTTGATGCTTTCTACTGTACATTGTTCTTAAGTTGTTGTTGGCTTAAGTGTTGCACAAAATGGCTTGGGTGCTGCACCTAATCTTTATAATGGTGGGGAAAACCCTGTAATATCTGTCTTTCAAGGAAGTCATAAGGAATATTTTATTTATATATATATATATAAAAACATACATAAATATAAATATTTAAAAACTATATTATAATATGTAGAACTATAAACTATATATACTATATTTGTTCTGTTTTAAAGTAGAAATATTACAAAATATACCTCTAAATAAACTTGTTCTCATTCTGTAAATCTCTGAATAATCAATAATTTGTTTTTTCCACAACTTTTTCACATTTTCATAGTATAATACATATTATATTATGTATTTTAATCAAAGGGAATACAATATTTCCACTTCACTTGAAAATTGTTCACTTGAAATTGTTCAGTTGTGCGAGCTCACACAAGGCTAGTGGGAAGTGTGCTCAACCACAAAAGTTGTCTTATAAAACCGACAAGAACAAATACAGGAGCAACATGATGGTTGTGCAGCTCAAACTTCATTCCACTAAGATGAAGTTTACGAGTCCTGGATAAAGTCTGTACTGCACAACCATTAAATTGCTTCTATTATCCTGAAGCTCTACAGATTTGTAGTAACCTCCAAATAGTTTTCTTTTTTTGTTTCTTCCATAGCATTTTGTTAAGTGGTGTTCATCTCCTCAGTTTGGACAACAAAACAACAAGCACCATTGAGCCGTCCCAGTACGTGGCCAGGGGGGGCTGCAGGGAAATCGAAAACGTTGCGCCTGGCAGGTCGTAGTCCAGCACCCCTTCTGGGCTCAAGGTTACCAGACAGGTGGACCTGTCCTGCAGCCGAGTGGGCCCCAGACACCCTCTCCACCCCAAGAGGGTTTCGACGGCGGTACTCCCTCCATTTGAGAGCCTGGGGTGAGAGGTGGTGCGCTGTTGGGTAGGTGGGGTGTTAGGATTATGATTATGGGTGTAGGTTAGGGTGAGAGCATGGATTATTGATCAGATGGATAAAATATTTGGAGCAAGCAAAAGAAATAGGGAAGGCAAAGAAGTAGTGGATAGAATGAGGGGTGGACAGGAGAAAAAAAATCAATGGATGAAGGGAGAGATGAAAGAGAAAGAGAAAAAGTAAGATTGTACAAAGGTCTGGCTTCCTTTAAATGATATCAACACCTTAACAAAATACCAATATAACTTTCACATCAGTGAAACTGTCTGCCAAGCAGCCATCTCTTGTCTTATCAAAACAGAAAAGCATCAATAGCACTAGAATTGGCCCTTCTCTAAGTCCAGAACACCTTGGTTACTGTTGCTCAATGGTGTTTTCAACAACATAAATTCAATTCAATTCAATTTTATTTATATAGCCCAATATCACAAATCAGGATTTGCCTCAAAGGGCTTTACAGTCCGTACAAAATGCAATATATTCCAAAGGAGACAATAGCAAATTTCTGCAATAATAGTTCTAAAATATCAAAGAGAAGTTTTCAGAATAGGCTTCAATATATATTTAAGAGCTACCTTCAGTGTCAATGTCTAATTTCTCTATTTTCTTGTCGCTTTTTTCTAACCCTAACCCTTTTTTAACATCTTTTTAACATCAGGTGAAGGACAACCTATGAAAACTGAAAACCCTGGCTCATTTCACTTATTTATGTTTTTGTTGATTAATGAGCACTGTGCCTGTCAAATAAAGCAATCAATGAAATTAAACTTCTTCATTTGCTCCAAGGTTAACATTAGCTATCTCAGCACACAGAATTTAGCAAACAAAGATGGTTGAATATTGATTGATTGTTGTTTGAAAGTTACTTATCTTTTAACTTTTAAATTAAGTAGTTGTGAACCATTTGAGGCTGAGCAAATACTGGACACCACATAAAAGAAATAGCAGTAACATTGGTTTCAAGACAGACATACATTTTTCTTTGTTTGCTAACAGCTGGCTAACATAGCTAACATTAATGTTTTACTTTGGAGTTTTTTGGCTCAAATGATATTGTGAATGTAGCTCTCAAATACATACTGCAGGCCTATCTGTAATTTATGATCTAAATCTGATTGATCCTTTAGTTACTATAATGCCATAAAATAATGGACAAATCCTATCAGAAGTTCTCAGAACTAGAATACACATAATATAGTAACCCTTAATTTGTTCATGGGTGTAAGGAACCTGGAGAAGGAAAACAGATGGATTCAGTTGTGAGTGAGCTCTTCCACACTGTTTATCCATAATGACATCTCACGTCTTAAAGGTCAAGGTGTTTAGGATTGATTGTTTTACTGGGATTTCATTACTAAAATGGGATATCCATAATTATGCTTTCATTGGTGTATGAACACCTGAAAATAAGAATTGTTGTGTTTTCATTGCTTAGAATGAGCCATTTATACAGTGGGAGAAGGTTCCCCCCCATTTAGTCCACCATGTTCTGCTGCTACAGTAGCTAAGAATGGACTTCTTTTTTCAGTTTTTCTGCTGGGTGCTGGCTCCCATAGACTTACATTGAACTTCTCTCTAAAAATACTAAGTCATTAATTATTTTCCAGGAGTCAGTCTGGTCTCATTCGTTTTACTTGGACATCTTCCAGTCCATCTTTAAATTTTTCCTCTTTTAATAAGATCTCAGGTCAAATAGAAGTCTTTGATGTCTGCCGTGACTGACAGGTGTGTATGACTGTTACACTAACAAGATGACTTTGTTACGCAGTGATTGATGAAGTTTACTGTTTTAACAGTAAACGCTAGTTTAAGCTAGAGTTTAGCATTAGCTCACCCATGACCCCTCGCACTCACACAGCTCCGGCCCCTTTTTTGCTCTAAAAAGCCAACATGGCGATGGCTAGATTGCAAGCTACTGGCTTCAAAACAGCAGCTCAGAAACCAATGGGTTACGTCACAGTTCCTCTGTCCACTAATTAGATACAGTCTATGGTGTGGCCATTAACCCCTCTAGACAAAATAAACACTGACTCCAAAAAGGGGTTTTTACATTTTTTGTCACCAGGGGGGAGGGAGATGTGAGTGCAGAGCAGTTCAATCTGCAACCTCATCGCTAGACGTCACTAAATATTACACACTGAACTTTTAAGTTTTTGGTTTCACCCCGCCCCTAAACTTATAACTTGATATCTCCTGTCAGACTGCTAGACAAAATCAGTTGGCAGGTGATGGACAGTGATTTCCCTCAGACATGTACAACATTTCAGAATGACAGACTTCATAAATCAAGCCCTATATATGTTGAGACTAGTCTTTTATAATTGCCCTGCTACAGTAGTATTAGTTTTGTCACAAAGAAACAATTATGTGCAAACCCACCATTATGTGTCCTGGCTGAAGCTCCTTTGCTTCCCTCTGCATGCTTTGCAGAGTCGAGACATCCCAGCGGACTGAGCGTGTCGCTGGGCAACGCTGGTAAGCTAGGCAGAGCTCCACGATGGTAACAGTGACCCTGTACAGTAGGCAGCATGGGTGGCATCGCCCCTCTCTTTGCACCCAGTGATGAAGGTGGAGGGGTGGATAGTAAAGGTGCTGACCCACAGCACTGTTTCACTGTGGGAGGGGTGTGCAGGGGGGCGAGGCCTACGGAAAGGGGGCAGGACAGGCTGTGTGGAGGCTGAGGACTAGGCGTGCAGGTGGAGCAGGTCCCATAGCTGGGCACCCCCTGGAGCCTAACTGGGGAGTAGCTCCCCAGAGGTGAGGGCCGAACTGATCCGGGTGGGGGGGCTGCTGCAGCTAGAGCACCCTGGTACCTGTGCACATTTTCAGCTGTGTCCTCACTCTCCTCCCCTCCTGGACCTCCAGAACCTGAGCCAGAGCCGGAGCCGGAGCTGGAGCGGGCCTGCATCCCAGAGACGTAACCTGTGAGTAGGGGCAGTAGAGGCTTGGGCTGAGGGGGTTTGGAGGCAAACTGGTGGTGGAAGGTGAAGGGCTGGATGGGGAGGGTGGTGGGCCGCTGTTCCTTACTGTAGCGGACCACTGTGGGCTGGCTGTCTGAGGAGCTGGAGAGAACACCTGCATGAGCACAGAGAGGATGAGAAAGTGGAAATTAAGTTAGTTAGCAGTTGTAGTTAATGTTGAAAGATAATGTTGTTGAAACAGCAACATTGAGCAATGATTTTTTTAAAATAGAAACAACTACACTTTTCTATATTTCTAACTATGGTAGTATTTTTCATTAATTTGTTAGTTCTTTGTGATGCAATAAAAAGTCCATTATTATTATGCTAAAATTTGCAAAAGCACAAAATCTCTGGATAGCTCTAGCTCTAGATAATATACTAACTAAAGTTACTTAGTTTGGCACACAGCTGTTAGCAAACAGTGATAGTTAAATATTAATTATAAGATACTGGTGTTTTAACTTTATGTTAGTTGTGTACCATTTAGGGTTGAGGAAGTACTGCCCACTACAAAAAAGAAATACCAGTAATGCTGGTTGGAAGACAGAGACCCATTTTAACAACTGTATGCTAAGCTAGCTAATGTTAGTTAGCATCTTACCCTAACATTTTTAGTTTTTATTGATAAAATTGTTTTTCTTTGTTTACTATTAGTTAATATCTTATCTAGGTGCAAACACAATGTTTGTTTATCAAATGATATTGTGTTCTCAAATGTTTGTGATGGCATAGAACAAGCATAGAAAAAACAATAATAAACAACAAAATAATAAAATAATAACAATAATAAGAAATAGGTTAAAAGAGAAAATAGGAAAAGAAAAAAAGTAGTGGTAAGTTAATTGATTACATTTTTTGCAATTCATAACATATAATAAGATAAACTAATGTGTCTCGGCCACAGGGTACAATGTGCCAATATAGGAAGACAAAAAGGTACCAACAATAATGTGCGCAAAGTGAAGGCCATAAAAATGAAGGCCAGATGTGTCCACTGTCCTTGTATCACAATCTGTTCATGCAGTTCTCAATACCAAAAGTGTATTTTGAGAGGTCACAACAACCTTGACCTTTGGCCACCCAAATTGTTTCAGTTCATCCTTGTATCCAAATGAAAGTTTCTGTCAAACTTTGCAACATTCTGTCAAATTGTTCCTGAGATATATTGCCTCAAAAATGACAAAATTATTTATTGATTATTTCAACTGTTGCCTAATTATCTTCATTTTCATTCATTTTTATTGTTAGTCAAACAGAACAAGCTATTTTATAATATCAGCTAGGATTTTAGGAAATATTCATCAGATTAATCATTTATCAAAATGATTATTAGTTGAAGCAATACTGGAGAATTTTTCAAAGCATCAAATCTTCAAAATCAAGAAATTGAAACCATCAAGAAATTACTCAATTATTATAAAGTGTTCTTGTTGCCAACAAATAATCACATAGTCCGCTAATATAACAACTGCATGAACACAAGGGTTAGAAATGAAACTAAAGATAAAGGCAAACAAAACTGTCCAGTCATGAGTCACAAAGCTCAACAGCTCTTCTCACAGCCATGCCACTGTCAGCAGACACAAGTCTGACAGGCCCATGTACACGCATACATACACGTGCATTTACAGAAATACACAAAGACACACAGAGAAAACCTGAATGCACTGCGTCAGTAGACACCAACGAAGAGGAGAAGCCTTTTTTTCTGCACTTCTTCTCTGTCACACAGTCACTATCTATGTGTGTCTATCTGTGTGTGTGTGTGGGTTTAGTGCAGCGTGTGATAGACAAGAACGTGTGTGACGTCGACTGCCTCGGTTGAGCAAGCTGTTTGTCTCTGAAAAGCCAGCCTTCTGTTGCCACCTGAGCTGGGTGCAGCTTCATCTTTTGGGCCATAGGGGGAGACATGGAGCTGCTGTGGAAAAAAACATGATGAAGGAGGGAGGAGGAACACAACACACCCAGCAGGCATGGGCTCCCACTGGGGAGAGAGCACACAAATACTCCCTCTCTGTGTCTCTCTGTGTATCTGCTCCGTCATCCCTCTAATTGCCCTTCGTTTCTTTCATCTCTTCCTCCTTGTTTCTCTTTGCACATCACTTCTCTTTTCCATCTTCCTCTCTGCCTCCTCATCCTCTTTCACGCATGAATCCATTAGACAGCCAAAGCTTTTCTTCTGCAGCTCCGTGCTTCATCTTAGTATCATTTGTGAGGGATGCTGCTTCCTGGTGGCTTTTAAAAAGGCTGTTGTGCTGTGGTGACTAATGTGAAGTGATAAATAATATATGTTAGGGTTTGCTGCACAGCTTCTCATTGCATTCTTATAACCAATGTCAAGATACAGAGTTAAGAAACTGAAAAGGATGTATGTGACTGTATCTACTGTAACGCTTAGTCTTAGTGAAGACCTTACTTCTCCTTTAGTATTACTCTCATGGCAGTGGATAGATTTGTCAAACATTTACACTTGATCAGAAGTAATTCAACTCAATTAGAGCTGCAACGGGAAAGTCACCTGAACCACTTCCGTTCATGTTGTCCAAGTTTATAATATAGGACTTAATCAACCACAGATTTGAAAACCATATTTGATGTCATGAATATTTCATCCTACCTTTTTCAGATGCTTATAAATCAAGGCTTTTGTAATAATACCGAAAAATTAAGACTAAAACAAAAAAATAAAAACACGAATAAAATAAAACTATTGCACTTACAGAATGAAAAAAAAAGCTGAAATTAAAATCCAAACTAAAAAACTAACTAAAAATATAAAGTAATGAAAATTTCAAAACTATAATAAAAATGGAAATCAGCTTTTCCAGGTAATGTTAGCTTTACTGATCTGTTTATACCTGGAAAAGCTGACTTCCATTTTTAAGCTGTCTCGGGGGAGTTAGTAATTAAATATCAACCGGGTTTCCGTTTCCTGTTTCCGAGGTGAGCGTATTGTTGCCCTACCTGTTGCTGGTGTACAGACCTGTGTCATAGCTCTGCTGCACTCTGCTACACTTAACGACCTATCATTTGATTCTGTCTAGCGTCAAGTTGTAGCATCTACTTACACTACTCTAGCACCAACTTCTTAATTTGAAACACCTAGCTACACTAAATTTCTCCGGACCTTTGTCCGCTAGCCTAGCTGACAGCTTAGCATATAGCCTAACTGTTAGCGCAGCTTGCTAACCATGGCTTCTCTGTCTTCCTCTGCCTCTCCTTCTGCCTCTCCCTCACTCTGTTGCTCAATATGCCTCATGTTTAGTTTTTCGTCCGCCTCCTTTACCGAGAGTGGCATCTGTGACAAATGTAGTTTATTTTCTGTGCTGGAGGCGAGAATTGGAAGCGTGGCTCCGCACCATGGAAATTAAGCCGGTTAGCAATTCACCTGTAGCTGGTGCGGACCGCCATAGTGTA
Organism: Coranthus polyacanthus; assembly: GCA_037367275.1. Taxonomy (NCBI): domain Eukaryota; kingdom Metazoa; phylum Chordata; class Actinopteri; order Kurtiformes; family Apogonidae; genus Coranthus; species Coranthus polyacanthus. Next base: position 1,199,473 of record JAPQRN010000027.1, read on the forward strand.
GCCGCTACTAGCCGCCCCCCGACAGGTCCCGAGCAGTGGGGACGCCAGGGTGGCTGGGTGATTGTCCGAAGAAGCAAGCATAGTCCTAAATCAAAGCCTGTGGTTGTCCGTAGAAGCAAGCATAGTCCTAAACCGGTTTTCCCCACTCAGTGACACACCCGCTGAGAAGCAGACTCTAATCATTGGCAGCTCCATAGTCCGAAACGTGAA
>JAPQRN010000027.1:1210709-1240759 GCA_037367275.1 Coranthus polyacanthus
ACAGTCAGAAACATCATGATGTAATGGAGTAAGTCAGAGGATCTGCTTGTTATGCAACACCAAGAAAAGCAGACGAGTCAGCTGCAACTAATCACCAAAACCATTAGCAATGTCACTATTAATTATCTTCTATTCTTTCTATAAAATGTGTACTTGCTGCATGAAACAAATACATAACATAATATAAAAGATTATGTTATGTTATTGCTAGTTACACATTTTTGCAAGGCCCTGTTACTTGTAAACATGATTTGCCTTTTATTTCTGACATTTCTTAAATCTTACCTGTTTTGCCCCAACACCTCTGCTTTATGAGGGTATAATAGCATTGGACTATTTTGCAGTAACAAGATTGCAATTTTTAACATGTAAAATGATTCTACACATTTAAAAACTAGACTACACTCAGAAGAGGGGCTGACCCATGCCTGGTAGAATATCAAACTCAATTTCCCTTTATATGAGATTTTTTAGTAGATAAGAATTCTAGTTTCTAAAATATGGCACACAATATTATTTATATCCATATAAACAGAAACACACAATCAAATTTAAATGAAATGAGTTTGACCATCTTAGTTCTATCTATGAAGGAGTTAAGGTGCAAACATAATCACAAACAGACGGATGGGACGACCACCCTACTCACACCCGACTCGTCAGTGTGGGTAATAAAAAGTCATCCAAGGTACTTCAAATGGGTTTAAGAGATTAACTGCAGGGTCAGGCAGCATGGATTGTGTAATGCATGAAGACAAGACATTGGTATTAGTAAAACTTTAACACAGACTATTAAAATGTTCTGAGTCTTCATTTGTCCCAATAATATGTCTTCATGTCCTTTTTTTAAATTGCTTTGTGGATGTCAGTCACTTGAGTTACAACTCACACTTACACGGTAACAGATGGGAATATTGGATTATATCTAACTGATTGTATGTGTTCTCTACAGAGAAAGCTGTTTATTCTCTATTCCCTGGTACAGAGCTTTGTAAGCAAGTCTGCTGCAAGCAAAATAGCTATGTAAGAAAATACAGCAGGTCAGGCCACAAGCATACAGAAAAAAAGCTACATCCTTTCTCTGTCAGCACAAAGCAACTGCATCATTTGATCTCATACATTTTGTGACTGATCCAAGACAGCCAGCACTCCAAAGACCATTTCATATTTAACAACCCAAAAACTGGGAAGGACCAATTATCACATCCAATATTCACATTATTATCAGAATTTTTTTATCTGATAAAATAAATGGATTGGTCTCATAGCCCACAGCAAAATCTGAGTGGTTACACATCACAAGTAATCAACACTGAAATGAGAAAACCATCAGAGGATGAAAGAAAACACAAAATATTCACATTTAAGAAGCTGGAGAAGTTTGACTCTTTTCTTAAAGTTACTCACACTGACTGCTGTTTATCAAAATAGTTGTTGATTAATTTAAGTCAAAAACTAATCGACTAATCAATTAGTCTTTGCAGCTCTAGTGTTATTTATTAAATGCATACAATAAAGATATGTGATCCAAAGACTTGTGCATTAAAAAAATATATAAATAACTGATAAAGATTGATTTAGAGTTAGGAATGCTCCACTCTGACTTTTTTAGGTCTGATACAAATACAAACTGCCAATATTAATACTACCAATACTACCCCGAGTACTGATCTTATAGCAACATTTGATTTAAGAAACAACATGTCTCATTGTGTGGAAGAGATTGGATCATAGTGTTATGTGTAAAACAACATCAAGCTTGACTTTAAACAGTGTTTTCTTGTAAAACAAAATGTAACAAACAAGTACATACACAGATACATTAACAGCTGTATTTGGGGATTAATTTTTTATTTTTGTTCATTTATCTGGCTGAGATACAACACCATCCCTGATCGATTACTTTTTACATTTATTTTTATTTTAACCTTTATTTAATCGGGAAGGACTCATTGAGATTAAATAACTCTGTTTCAAGAGCATTCTGGGATTACACTCCCCTCATGTTACTCCTCCAGCACCTCACACATAAATAAACACCTCATCCACAGGACAGTTTTAACTGTCACAACAAGCTGAAAAGTTACTGATAATTAGCTTCCCACATACATTGCACTTTGTCTTGTTGTTTTCTTTTTTGAAGTGAAGTCACACTTTTGACCATTTACCGCAGTTCATCTGTCCAACTGTTGTGATGTTAGGCACGCATTCTAGTGCCCATCTAAACAGACAGGTCCTGTCAGAACACTATGTATGGTCATTGAATCTATTCATATTTAGGAACTGATAACCACAACCGAAATTAAGATTTTTTAAAACAATTTTACATAAAACCAGTCATTGGCATTTTCTTATCGGTTCAACTTGGAACCAAGGTTTGGTTCCCAACCCTACCAAAATGTGGCATCACAGTGGCTATGGCTACTTCCTTTATACAGTCAGTGCATTGTATACGTATTTAATAACCCAAAACCTAGACGTTCAAAGGGAAAACCTGTAAATCTTCAAAAAGGATAAGCTCCAACCAGGGAATGATGAAATGAATCAAATTATTTGTAGAATTATCTTCATCTACAGTTTATCACTTTACTCACTAATCATTTTATCAACTTATAATTAGGTTTTTGTTCATAAAATACTGTTCACACTTCCAAAATTATTTTGAGAAATGTAATCTGATAGATGTTGTTTAATCTAATACTTCACTTTGTGGGTATAACACCTTCTTGTCTTGTAGCAGAAAACCTGAGCAAAAAGATGACCTCAGAAATGTGTCACTGTCTCCTACAGGAAATATCACCCTGTTACAAAGTTTCCATGGAATTTCTAATGTGTCACAGCCACTAAATAGGATTGTGTAACTGATGGACTGAGGCCTGTCCCTTCTAGAGTGGCACTGTGGGCAGATGTGTACAGGCTGGTAGACTACTGAAGAATAGAAGCACATACACACACAAACAGAGAATCTTGTGAATGGGACCATTGAATAGACTAGGCTATTTTGCTCTCGCTTTGACCACCACAGCCACAGGATCCACCCATCATCTAGGCTACAACCCGATAATTGTCCAAAATAGGCAGTTGCACTGTACAGGAAGTTATCAAAAAAGTGTACATTTCTAATGAATTTATTTTCCTTTTTCAATCAAATACATGTCCTCAAGAGTCAATATAATATTTTTCCAGAAAAGCAGGTCCTGATAATTAGTCAACAGCTAGTTAACAAGAACAAAGAGTCTGGACCCAGCCAATCACATTTTATTTCCAATCAACATCAGAAAGCCTAGCTACAAGACCAGCCAATCAGGAAGAGCCATGCTGTTACTGAGACATTATGAGAAAATAACAACAGAAAGAAACCTCAAAAACAAAGTGAAGTAACCATGGCAACGAGCGTGGAGACAGCAGTAAAAGGAAACCGTTTGTTTGTTCCTGAATTAGCAAAATCTGAGCATCTTATTTGTTCTCACCAGGACAACAAAACACAGTGGAGAGAAATGGGGGGAAAAAAAGAACAGAAATGCCACCAGGGGTTTTTATCCTTGCCAACACTCTAATAAGCAAGGAGTCATTAGGGGTTCTTCTAAGAGCTTGTCTTTGGTTCTTCTCCACAAGCACATCCTTAATGTGTTCTTTGGAAAAAACACATTACAGTATGTCATCAGTTTGGGGAGTTGGGTGGGAAACTGACCTATTTCCAAGACTTACACACAAACACTGAGGTAAAGGAAAAGCAAAAATGTAACAAAGGACATCCTCCCTCTTATATCATCAGGGATGTACTTCCAGTAATTAGTGTGGGCTGGGAGGGGCCGTCCGAGTGAAGGTACACCCTCACCAGGCAGAGACAGACGACATGCTGCAATGATGGATGGAGTTCATACTCAATACATTTATAATGCATGCAATCTTATTCAGCAAGTTAGTGGTAGCATTAGCATGGTGAGTTTCACCCCTTGCTCTTCCCCACAGCCACATTTTTTCTCCAAATATGGTCACTTAAGGATCCAGAAAAACAAGAAAAACACAATGGCACAACAGCTGAATTGTCAAATTCAAAATGGTAGTCAGCAAACCAGTGGGTAATGTCTGTGGCTACGTCTACTTATTTTATTAAACTTACACTTATTTTATGTCAAGTGCATGCATTCAACCAATGTGTTTAGTTGCACTGTTTGTCAGAGTTTTGGTGGTCGGATTTTTTACTCTACAAAAATGCTTTTCAATAATTAAGCATGTGATATTATGTAATACTCTACATCTTAAACAACAGTTTGACACAACTTTGGTGAATTGACTGTTTAAATGTTAAACTTACGATTCTCAGCTACTGAAAACAAACAGTCACTGTGAAGTGGTCTTTTCATTTCTGTCTCTGTGCTGTGTGCTGCACCACTGGCACTGTCGGGACCTGTCTGGTTGTTGAGTTACAGACTCAGTGCTTTGTGTGTGTCTGCCCGAATAAGAGAGCTTTTGTTTGTCGCACACACATTGACCATCTCACAGCAGTGTCAAATAAAGCCAAACAAAACGAACTGAAGAGCTAAAAGGGAGGAATGCTGAAACTGAGCCTTAAACCACTTTGACAGTTTTGTGGGAGCTTTTGCTTCACACCACTTGCCTGTCCAAGATCTATTATTTGTATAATCAGGAAGACACAGCATGCCAAAAATCTTTACTGATAAGAAGTGAATAAAAATAGGAAACAATCAGGAAATGACTCAATGTCACTGTATACTGAGTCATTTAATAAGCAAAACTGGCCATGTGCTAACCAGGTATCACTTTACAATAAGGGAACATTAATTTATATTTGTTAATGCAGTTGTTTGTTGTAATCATTAACTTATAGTTAGGTAAAGGGTCAATATGGAAGACTCATGCAGGCTAATGTGCTTATGTGAAGACGTGAACATCAACAAAATAGTACTCCTAGTACAAACAAAAACTTCACATACCCTTTAACAGTGCACTAATGTGTCAATCATTTACTAATGGTGTTCATGTTAAGTAAAGTATTAATTTATACATTAATAGTTTATAAAATGTTATTAATCCTACACAATTCAACTTTCATTAAATGTCTTAGTTGTGAACGTCATGATGTATATGTAAATCAACATCTTTATGAACCATTTACTAATATTAGTTAACACCTTAATATGTAAACTTTAATAAATGTTAACAAGAGATTTATTTACTTGATTAAATCAATTTAATTACTTAATGCTACATTACTGTATTATACTATATATAACTAATGTTAATAGCATCTTTATAAACTATTAAATAATGTATAAATTCAAACCTTAGTTAACGTAAACACCACTACTTAATGATTTCTAGACAAATTTGTTAACTGTTAATTAACTGTTAGTGCTAATTACTGCATTGATTAATGGTAAATAACTAATGTTAAATAGTTAATGTTAACTGTACAGTGCACATGAAACATGCACAGAAATTTGCCTCAAAGGGCTTGACAATCTGTACAAAATACAACACATCCACCTTCATTTTAGGTCTAATCTATTGCCCTTTCCACTGTGCAGTTTACAGTCTCTTCCCTTTTGTAATTATGTATATTGCTCTGCTGGAAGCCTTCGAGCTGACTAACAATGCTGAGAATGCTCTTGTGAACTGATCCACAATCTAGCGAAATATGAAGCTGTATTGATCCTTGTAGGGAAGCATTCTCCTTCCTCTGCCTCCTCCACAGGTCACAGGTCTGAAACACAAAACATCATCTCCCCTGAGCTGGATCACTTTAGAAAAACCATTGGTTAAAATAAATGAGTGATACATAGTGCTTTGGCATTAAAAATTATGACATTAATGTTGAGTCATTAGTGCCATCAAACAGCAGCTTCCACTGACCTCTATGCTGTAATCCAAATCATTAGATGCTGAACTTTGCTGAACAGTGTACTGACAACAAAACAAGGACACCTGCAATATTAGATCCCATGAACAGTGAAGCTTTTAAAAATGATTACTCTCTTTGGTAACAGCCCATAAAGGTTTTAAGGAAATGTATGTTTTGAGACCAATGCATATTAAATGGATCCTTTTCTTTTGCCTCCAAAAATAGCCAGTTAAATCACTTAATAATATCGTAATACAAATAGCACTTTTAACCTCAAAATCTTTTTTTATGCATACACACAAGTGCATAGAATAATATGCAATTAATTATTTTCAGTATTGATTAAATTGCTTCTTTTGATAATTAAATCAAGGAATAGTTTCTTTCTACATAACCCACAGGTTATGTATTCAAATTTGGGCTGTCACTCAATCGAAAAAGAAAAATCTTAATCGATTAATTAATTAAACTTCTATATGTTCTGACAGAGAAAGGTGCACTCACATTTGGGCAATTTTCAAAATGTAGTTTGATTATGAAAATACACACCTTCCTTGTGCAGCTCTCTCCTCTGGGTCCAAATCAGACTAAATATAAATACAGATAACCCAACGGTATTTCAAGCCGTTGTGGAAAAGTGATGCTACTTTTCCAAGCTTCCGTGTTGAGACACGGAGTAGAGCAGTAGAGTCAGTTGCGACTGACAGCTGTAAATAACGATCGCTGATCACATTCTGTCAATCACTTATTTAACTCACCTACCTGTCTGAAAACACCTGAGATTGGCCACAGGGTAGATTTTCTACAGCCTGAAAACATCAGCAAGGAGTACATCCAGAAGTCTGTTGTCCTCTCAGACCACTTGAATTACAATATGCTGGAAAGTCATTCTATAATTTTTGCCCAGTGATGCTAAAAACTATCGAGCACTGCAGCTTTAATAGTTACAGTTGTGCATGCAGTAAAAACACACAAGTAAATGGACTATGATAAATGGACTTCCATTTATAATAGTGCATCTACTTTGATGGTACTCAAAGCGCTTTACAATGTGGCACATTTACGTATTCACGTAAACGCACACACATTCACACACCAGTGAAGTCACTGGAGCATCTTGGTGGTTGTTCAGTGTCTTGCTCAAGTGCACTTCAATATGTAGACAGGAGCCTGGGATGGAACTGCCAAACTGTACATATACTAGTTATTCAGTTATAGATTTTTGTGTAACTGAATAACTACATAACAATGCACATAGTGTACATTAAGGCTGGGCGATCTGGCCAAAAGATCATATGACAATCTTTTAAGGCAGAATTGTAAGAAGAATCTCACTTCTTACAAAACATAGGTGAGTTTCATCCAAACTATAACAAGTTTTCCTGTAGTTTCTGGAGGCTGTGTGTGATGGCTTTTTGCTGTTGTTATCTGACTAGAAACTCTAGAAATAACATATTATTGCAGTATTTTGACAATATCTAGATGCCGGAAACACAAGTCCACATTTCTTGAACTGTACATCCATCTGTGACACTGCACTGTTTCTATTAATTCCATAGACTATGGCCTCATTTGTCCCAACAGAGTTTTATAATGAATCAAAAATCTTTTTACACTCTAACATAACTCCAAAACATCTCTGTAAATCAGACTCACTGCACGTCAGAGTTCAGAAGCCGGACCAGAGACTCACCGATTTGCAGTAATTCTTCACTGTCGGAAGTCGTCATTTCATGTCCTTATTTCTTCAGCAGCAGCAAAAACAACAAGTTAATACGGACAAAAACTGAACACTAATGAATTCCTATAAATGGACTTAGATAAACATTAGCATATTAGCCTAGCAACGTTAATGCTAACAGCTCATAGCATAATGCTCTCTTTAAAATACCATAATTACATTGATACCCAGGAAATTTAAAATTACACGATTTGTACAATCCCTCTGAAAAGGAGAACATATGCCAATTAAAATCCAGATCTAAGATTGTGATATTGCCCAGCCCTACTGTACATGCAGTAGCACCAGTCAATCCCTTAAACTGGCTGGATGTCTCAATAAGCTAAAGGTGGGCACATGACCTTGATCCCTGATTCCCTGAAGGCTTAATGGCACTTTCCCTCTTCACCTGCGTCTCTGCCTGAACTTGAAGTGCTTATAGGCACTTGCGTAACAGTAGCTTAACCAGCTGCCACCACTGACAGGTATTAGTGTGAGCTGACATCCAGACACAGCATGAGAAGGCAATGCACCAGGCAGAAGCTTTGCTTCAAATCTTAATGAGCAAATTTACAGGAAATTATGGAGACATGTACATAAATCCATCCAGTCCCCAGGTAAATATTTGCCACTGAGTGTTTCTGCAAACCACAGATACATACAGTGTCAAAGTTGGGAGAAAATACATTTCATACATACATATCAACACGTCTACATACTTTAGCCTGTTCTGCAACATTTTCTTCCTTTCCTTTTTTTCTGCTTGGTTTGTAGAAACAAGCAATGGCAACATTTTTTCTGGTGACTTGGTTACATAAATATACAAATTAAACCAAAACAAAGACTTGAAAATATGAATAATAAATGTTATGATGCTCAGCTCTAATTTGCAACAATTTGCCTATAGTCATCCAGTGTCTCTTTCTACCCTTTCCCTCGTGACACTGTGCTGACTCTCATTCTTCTGCTCTTTCTCTGGTCCAGGTCCAAGCACCGCTCTTTCTCTTTCCTGCCTTCTTTCTATCCATCACGCCTTTCACTCCTCTCTACCATCCCCCTCGTCTTCAATAAATCCCTACTCTACTCTCTACTTCTTTTCTACCCACTGCAGTGTAATACATCTTTCCGTTACCCATTTCTGCCTCTCTAATCAGGTCCTTCTCTTTCTCTGACTGTGCAGCACAGAAAAAGATCCAACCAAGATACACTGCAGATTGTTTTGTGCATCTGCAGCACCATAGTACATTTCACAAACCAATCAGTATCAGGATGTCTTTACACCTATAGTTGGTTTGCTCTGGTCCAGATCTGTTTAGTTTCTTTTCATGCATAGGTTTCTTTCCATCAGTTGAGCAGTACAAAAGCTGGACTCACTGGAGCTGTGGTTGAGAGATGGACACAGAACACACAGAACACATGTTGGCTTGATAACTTACTGCTGATTGTATGATGTCAGATTTGTCTGCAGAAATAGAGTATAAGTTTTTCAAAAAATGAGCATTATTAATGTTACTGAGTTTGTTTGCTAGCTGCTTAACTAAATGCCGGGAGCTGTGGCTGTCGTGTAACTCGCTGTAAAACTAAACGCTGGGAGCTGTGGCTGTCGTGTAACTCGCTGTAAAACTAAACGCCGGGAGCTGTGCCTGTCGTGGACTTAGAGGCTGCTGGTTCAGGGTCAGTCTCAGGTGTGTATTTGTTGGGTATCTGACGGTTTAAACACCAGCAGTGATGTGCTTGTGTATGCATGGTTAATGCAAAAAGTCATTTGTGTGGTTAGTTCATTTTCATTGCTGTGCATTGTAACATTAGCAGCACAAAGATAGGTTGTGTGTGACAGGATGCCCCACTTCTTGTTAAACTTAAATGCCAGTGTGAGAAACATTGTCTAGTGGTTATTTCTACATGAAGGCTTTATTGCTCACTGTTGTATAATTAAAAAAGCAAATGTTCAAATATTAAATTGGAAAACGGATGTCCACCCACCAAACAAGTATAGCTGAATATTCGGGTCCAGCCATAATATTTAGTGAGTAATTTTAATCTGCTTACTTCCACCAGCAAAGTTGTACAGTGCAGCCCACTCTTAATCTCATAATGTACTGAAATATTGCATACAACTGAATAGACAACTTGCTCCCTTGGAGAGCGCAAATAAAAGTTAAACATCAGATAGTTCAACATTTTCTTGACCACACACAAGTCCCAGACCCAATTTTTGGTCACTACCCACCAGTTGAGAAAGATGAAAGCTGAAGAAGGCATGATATCATTATCAAACTCAATTGACTTGCATGATTAATATATTTCTATGGTGTTAAATTTAACATACTGACAGTTGCTCTGGACCTTGGTGCATCCCTTGTACTTTTAGAATAAAGTTATTATCTCTCCCTCCCTCCATATTTCAGTCCTGATTGAGCCACTGTGCTGGCAGTCATCATGTAATTACCAGACTGCTGTTCAATTCCACCCAACAGCACAGTGAAAATGTCCACATTGATAAGGTCCCAGCAGCCCTCAGTGCTCTTTCACAGTCAGACAAATGAACACAAAATACAGAGCCGGCTGGACCACATTCATCTGCAATAAACACACTTATACTCGCAGCTCTCCCAAACAGTTGTCTGGGTGCCTTTAAATCGGTGAAGCATTGTAGGCCGGGAGCCAGCAAAGGAACAGAGTAACCATAACAAGCTGGAGGGCAAAAGCTGGGAGAGTGTGTCAGTGTGTGAGACTCAAAAGTCTCAAAAAGCAAAGCTGCACCAATAACTCTACTTACTGAAACACACATTACAGCCTTACCTTTAACCATACACAAATGATATATGAAAGATATTCATCATACATACTGCCAAAACACAAATAAATGTAGACGTGGACTTCAACAAGCACAAAAGAGCTATATCTCTAAGAGCAGGTCCTCATTCTGTTTGTATCATGCAAATGCAGATGTGATAAGGCAGCAGGTCAGTTCCACCACTGATCTCTAAAAAATGCAGGAAAGTTACATAAAGTGTTTCCTGTTCCTAGAAAACCAACAATACTTCCACAGAGCTGACAGATGTGTTGCACTGGTACAAACATCACAAGGTGGTTCATGCTGATGTCAAACGCCGTAAGACTTGAAGAGCCTACACGTGGTTTCAGCTGGCTCTACACACTCATATCATAAGACTAACTTCAGTGCCTTCTTTGACTGGTAGAGTTGAGAATTAGTGTTCCTGAGGACTATCTAACTTACATTTAAAAAGTATTTTAAATAGGTCTGGGCAATAAACGATAATTTATGTTGTTTTGATATATTTTTATGTCAATATTATTGTGATATATGTACAATACATTTAATTATTTTGGCCAGCAAAAATAGGCTTAGCTGGCAGATTTTTCATATTCCAGTCCACTTGGCTGGTGATTTTTTTTATTTCAGACACTGACACAAACATTTCAGGGGATCGAAGTGAAAAACCACCCTCCTCCAATTGGGATAAAGAACCACTCCTGCCATTCTCCCTCCAATGAATACTTTTCAAAGACATTTCAAAAATAATAGCATGAGTGATTTCAATGGGACAAGAATGGCCTGAGCTTGGAGTGAAACAAGTTGTGAAGTATGTTTGCTTTTAACTTTGAAGTACCCCAGTTATAAAGAGTTCAGACAAAAACACATTTTCGGGATGTTGGCACAGCCTAAAATGTCCTCAAAATAACACTGCTGAAGTGTTATCCCTCAACAATAGACAACCTTCGAAACAAGCCAACCAAAGCATTTGGGTGACAGTTTTTCACTGAGTGCAGCTGCAGATAAGTGTGTGTTGAAAAACTATTCAGGGAAACCAGATAACACATAGCAGGACTTTCATGAAATCTCCAAATGGTATTTTGACAAATCTGAGATCGTCACATTACAGATTAACTCACAGTACACAAATGCTCAGAGAGAAACTATCCACATCCGGCCTCTTCAGGAATGCAGTTATGTAACATAAAGACACATTCCAAGATCAGGAAGAGCAGCTGAACATTGAGTCTGACACACTCAATGAGTTGAACCTAAAGTATATCCAATGGCATGACGTAAAGTCATTCAACTTTTAATGCAATAGCTGTTATGTCAGTGGTCTCAAGTCCTTGTTTACAACATGTTTACAGCCTGGTACAAAACCAGTTTTGGTCTCTAGAGCTACTTTCCCCATTCATGGCAACTATTTTTACATAACTCATCCATTTAAACTATATTAGGACTTAAAGTTGTACAGGAGCTTCCATTTTTTCTTTTTCCTGACAGACAGCTCTACTGTAGTTGTGGTTTAAAAGTTACACAAAGTTACATGACCATCAAGCAAATATTTTATGAAGTTTAATGGTACTTAATAATATTATCCATCATGTTATCTTAACATTAGGTAATGTGTATTAATTCATATCAGATTATGGTCTGTCAGGTAGCCTGCTAAATACAGGAGATACCCCTAATTACTGTGTATGTACATTACACAAAATTGACAGTACCGTTGTGTTAATTTGGAGGAAACTTTTGACATTTAAGCAGCTTTAACTATATTTAAGCAGCTTTAACTACTTTGTAGCCTATATCATAACAGCGTATGGTATGGTATGAGGTGAGTTTTCAATAAGTTAATGGTAGCATTAGTCACAACTGAATAAAACCAAGAAAAATGCCTAACTTTAAAACAGAAGTCCACAAACTAATGTGTGATGTCACAGTGACTGCGTCCATGTTTTGTATACAGTCTGTGGTATGTCCCCTACTTCTCTGTCATATCTCATAATGAACTGAATAGCTTAGTATTTTGGGTTGTTGGTTGAATAAAGTACAAATAAATTGCCTTTGTCTGAAGGAAATTCATTTAATTTATCATTTTTATTTTTAAAACATTTCTAACTGTTTTCTTACATCTTATGGAGACAATTTATGGTCATCAAAATAATTGGCAAATGAATGAATAACTAAGCAATTAAAGTGGCATTGAGACAAACACATCAGTGCATGACTTAAGAGACATACAACATTCTCATCATCTACATCATTAAGCTGCTGCACTGATATGTGACACATTTTCCACAAGTTTATGGATATGAACAAATATCAAAAAGCTGACCTTTTCAAGGCGGTGTTTGAAGGTACAAACGAGGGAGTCTGAGTTCACACAGTGGAACATCTGCCACCAGTGGATAACTTGGAAAACACTATTTTTAATGGAGTAGCTGCATATAAACAGGAATATTAGTGGAATATGTATTTTTGTTAGCCAGGTAAACAGTTTATTAGGAGTTTTGTGTTTTTCAGAATAAGTGCAACAACCACAATATTTTGTGCATGTAAACGTAGTCAGTGTCATTTTAGGTCAATATCAGACTTGAGAAATTAGATGTAGTTCTAAACCTGCTGCTCTTCAAGTCTCTCTGTTAATCTCTTTCTGTCTTTAATCAGAGTTTGCTTGATTGGCTTTGTGCAAAGCTATCTGACTACGGACAACAGCCCCCATCTTACACATATGTTATACAAACTAAACAATACAAAAATAAATAAGCAACAAATAAAGTAATTCAATTAGTAAAATGAATGGGATTAATGTGCAGACATGATGTATTTGGGTTGCTTAGGTTAGGAGACTAAGCTGTATCCCGTCCATACTGTATGGAATGCACCTGAAACACACCAACCACACTTTACCCAGGATGCACCAGGAAGTACAGTGAGTCGCCCTTCAAAATAAAAGAGCGGAGATGCGCATTACAAAATACACTGCTGTACAAACACTGCTTCGGTAAAGAAAGGGTTTTACAGTTTTTGAAAGCCTTATTTAATTGGCAGGATGTTGCTTTAAGCAGACCGTTTATTTAATTTTACTCAGGCTCAATGCTGAAAACAGATTTTATCGTTACAGTAGTCTGAATATTCTACCTCCAGATTTGTGAAATGTTCCACTGCTGGTGGTTGTCATGTTCTGACCACCAAGAAGATATTAAAACCAGAAATAACCAGCTGGTTTCTTCAACTTTCCTTCAGAACCAAAAATCAATCTTTAAACTGGAAAGACATAATGATTTGACATTTGTTGTTATAATTATCGACATTCCGTTAAATGAACGTGTTTATCGTGATAACATGATATCGCCTAACTCTTCTTTATATCGACACAGTTAATGGACCATGTCAGGCTTTTATGTACAAGCGGAAAAGCCTCCTCTTCCTCCGTTATGTCCGACTTGATTTGGTTCTACTAATATGAGATCAATATGGTGATAACATCAGGGTGGAGGCCGCTGGTGTGGCAGCACAGAGAGTGTAGCTATAAAAATGAAATACTATTAACTGTTTCTAAATAAATATTGTGTGGTTTCATCCACGGTTCACAGCCTTTTCATCCGTAAATGAACGATTAAACACCGTCAAGCGACTCCTCTCTGCTCCTGCCTTTGTGCCACTACGATACAAACACATCACGTAACCAGCCATGATAACATATCTATCAGCATCATCACACAACATTTTATCTGAAGACGACAAGGCAGCAGGAAAAAAAAACGTGGAAACCGAAGCGGTGTCTCTCCGGTTACGACCGACCGAGGCATCTTTTTTTCAGCCTCCGACGCGATGCAGCTGTACGGTCCCCTTTTTCTTGTTTTCGCTTCGTCTTTCCTCATCCAACTCTGATCCAATATCCCATATGAAAACAAAATCCAACATACTCACCTTGTCGCAGGCTGTCGACAGTAGATGTCTTTTCGATATAAATCATGTGTGTATGAATAAGCGGGCTGGTGGACTGCTAGTCCTCGATGTATGGGGGATATTATTTTCTCTGCAGGCAGCGCACAGCGCGGTGGAGCTTCAGGATGGGATGGGCCGAGCGGAGCCGAGCGGAGCCGAGCAGAGCACGTCATCCTGAGGTCACAGCTTGGTTCCAGACTAGATTATCTAACCCTGAGCCCTGCCACCCATTAAGCCTGTCACCTTTAAACACCTTTAAACAAATACATAAATAATAATAATAATAATAATAATAATAATAATAATAATAATAATAGGGTCGTTCCTCTTTTATAGTGATTTTATTGCCCTGATGATAAATTTATAAATATGAGTCTCATTTTAGAGAAATGCTAACAAATGGCATTTGATTATTTAGGTCGCTTTATTTTTAAAGGACCTCTTTATAATATATTTCTTCTTTAACCTCCGGAGACCCTGCGTCTGCATATGAGGACATTACATTTGTCGTCATCAGTAGACACTTTTTTGTGCCATCTAGTGGCAGCAAAAGCATAATCAGTGTAAAAACAAGATGGAGTCAAACTCTGTCAAATCGCTACAGCTGAATTTGAGCTAAAAGTGGACAAGGTACAAAACCTTTTCAAATATTATTGTTGAAACTTGTTTATTTATGCTTAATAGCACTTTTAGTTTGATATGGCATGCACATTTCTTTAGCAATAGTAGCAACAAGCTAGGAAAACGCTGATAGGAAGTACTCGTTTGATAACATTGGGACTAAATCATGGTGAAGGTATAGAAATCATTTTGAAAACCCCAGTATGTTGCAAAGAACAATAAATCTTGTGTGCAGTGTGTGACATGTAATGTATCCTGTTTTTGCAAACTAAACACAACTGTTTGTGCATAATTGATAGATATTCTGTCAGACTGTAACAGCTAAGAGAAAAGAAAGATATAAAATCAGCAAACAGGACAGTTAAGTTGTCTCCATTGGCCTCTCAAAATAGAATGACAGCAGAGTAAACGAGTTACACAAAGCAGTCCTGTCGGCTGCCCAGCGTCCTGCTGCTATCTACTGGTGGTTTTGAGTATTACCTCAAAAATAAAAAAGCCCACAAAGACTTGATATAATTGATCATACTCTAAATTTATATTAAATCAAAAAAGTGCATTATGTGACTCTTTTTTTTTTTTTTTACTAGAAATCCCTTTTTTAATTCCAGTTAATGAACAGTCCTAGCCTGGAAACCTGACACATTTGCTCTGGGATATCAGTCAGGCACTGCTCCCATTCAAACTGATTTCCACTCGGTCTAGATCGGACTGAGCCAATCATAACATTTTATCTGATATGTGGCTGGTCTGATGTGTTTGAAATGATGACAGGCTGCATCTGACTGCTGCCTGTTCACCATCAAGGAAAGCTTAGAATCTTACCTTAAGAGGAACCCCTGAAAACAATGCTCTGCACCTAACCGGAACAAGCAGGTTTTTTTTACTGTAGTTGAGCCAGGGTTGGCATCATGTGGGGGCCTTCACAGACCTTGATGCCCCAAATGAGTTATTGTGCCCCCTCCACCCACAGGTGAACAAGAACATTCTTGTCCGTCCACAGGTCAAGCCTTTGGCACTGTGTTTTATTAATTGATTTATGTTTGTCATATTAAAGGTCAAAAATCTTTTCACTGAATGAAATGAAATAAAAATACTAATACATCTAATAATAAAAAACACACCCTTTTGGTGATATTTGTCACATCTGGATAAGTAGTATGGTGCATGACATACAGTTGAAGAAAAATATTAGCCCCCCCTATGAAAATCGCATTTTTTTAGAAATTTTTCCCAAGTGGACCTTGGTGGATACCAAGGGATTTTTAACACAGCATTTCTAAACATACTAGTTGTCTTTAGAAAGCATAAACTATTCTTATTTCTGCATAATAACAGAATTATTTCAGAAAAACCAAAAACTACCAGGGTCAAAATTATTCAAAGTTATCACAGTGTTTCTAAGTGTCTAGAACTGGAGTGAGTGGTGTTTTCAAGAAGTTCAAAGAGAGCCACACAGTACAGAACAAGACTGGCACAGGTAGGAAGCGAAATATTTCAAAGACTCTGGAAAGAAAACTAGTGAGAGATGTGTCAAAAGACCCTAGAACAACTGCCAAGACACTAGTCAATGACTTAGCCAAGTCTGGAATTGTAGTCTCAGAGAAGACCGTCACTAGCCCTGCCCTGCACAGGCATGGACTTGCGAGAATGCAGACCAAGAAAAACTCCACTTCTACAGAGGAGACACCTCCAAGCCAGTATGAAGTATGCTAAGGACAACCTGGAGAAAGATTATGCATACTGGAAGCGTGTCCTGTGGCCAGAAAACTAGAGCTCTTTGGCCATAGAAAAGTTATGCTTTAGTGTGTCTGGAACTGGGAATCTTGTCAAGGTGGAAGGAATCATGAAAAAAGAAGAATATGTGAAGATTGTGAAAGAAAACTTCAAGTTGTCAGTAGCAAAACTGGGTCTGGGTTGTTGCTTTGTCTTCCAACATGACAACAACCCAAAACAAACGTCGTGCCTGGTGAAGAACAACCTCCAGAAGACCAAATTGAACGTTATTGACTGGTCTGCACAGAGCTCTGACTTAAATCCCATTGAAAATCTGTGAGGTGAACTGAAGACCAGGGTCCATGCCAGAAGACCATCATATCTGGAGGAGCTTGAGAGATTTGGCAAAGAAGATTGGGCTGGGATTCCTTAAGAGACGTGCCTAAAACTTGATGAAATCTACACCAGGTGATTGCAGGCTGTTATCCAGCAAATACGTTGCACAATCAACTATTAGCATCAGGGGGGCTAACCATTTTGACCCTGGTAGTTTTTGATTTTTGTGAAATAATTTTGTTTCTGTGTACATAGTAAAATAATGTAAGCTTCCTAAATAAAGCTAGTATGTTTGGAAAAGGTGTGTTAGAAATTCCTTGCTCTGTTAAAGAGCACATAGGAAATATTTTGAAAGGAATTTAATCTATATAGGGCAGTTAATAATTTTTGTCCTCATCTGTATGTCCTACTGCTTTGATTTGTTGTCATTCCGTCAAAATAAGCTGGTAGTGTATGTCAGACAGTGCATGATGGTAATATGTTTAAGTGACAACAAGTAACTGTCAGACTCCTGTACTTGGATAAAAGAAAAGGATCCGTTACATGAGGTTCAGCACCAACACTCGTGCCTGCAACTCTTCTAAAGGTAAAACCATAAATTTAATTCACTCTATGATGCCAGCCTGGACTCAGGATCAGGCTACAAATAGTGTTGAATTATATTTCAGTCTATATGAATGATTTCCGTAGGAGTGGACTATGTATGTGGTCAGTTTAAGATGAGTGTATGTGCATGTGTGTCAGAAAGAGACAGAGAGAGAGAAACGTTGCATGTCTTGTACACTGACTGTATTTTTTGTGTAGTGTGGCTCCACAGTGCAGTGTGTATAAGATACTTTCAAACATGTCTTGAAATTGGAAGCGGGTTGGTGTGTTGGTTATTGACAGTAAACTCATATTATCAAGCATAGATTAGATCTTGAGGTCAAGCCCCTCGCCCCAGTCACTTTAAAGCCCCCTGGATTATATTTGTTCTGATGCTCTAAATTGTCTCTAAATCTGACTCTAAATTGAGCAACAATAATAGTACCATCCAAAAGACCCTGCATGTATGTGAAGGAAATATATGTAACTTATGACCCTTTGCTCTGAACACCTTCTCTTTATTTCCCCCTACATATTTCAAACCACACATGCACCGCTTGCCCTCTTGACAGATTTTTATTAGTTTGTTCTTTGATCAGCATATAGGCTACACTATGATCATGTTCTCATGATCCTGTTGCATTTAATGTGGTCAAATCACCACTGAAACTTGTGTCAATGGGTTTTTTGATTACAAGATAAGAAAAAAAAGAAGCAAATCTTCATATTGAAGAATAATCTGAATGGACTGACAACATTCTCAGTCTGGTACAGCCCTAGTATTTTCCATCAAGTAAAGAATAAGCACCTGCACATAAAGCCTTAATTGATCAGAAAGAATGTGTTCCCATATTTCCAAAACGATTCATTGAGTTCAATTTACCTGACTCTCTAGGTTGCCTTTATTAGCCTGTAGACTGGTTTCTGTTGTTTGGTTGTTGGTTGAAGCTCCACTGTATGTAGTACAATGTAACTAGTTACCATTAGCCTGAAGATAAAGTCCGCCAGGTGGAACATTTCTACATAGCATGAGTCTGGAGTTCTAAGATTTTGTCCAATTCAATGTTAGAATTATATAAATATTAACCTATAAAATGTAATGAAAACAGTGTCTCCCTCGCAGTTAAACATGTATGATATACAATACATATAGTGTTAACAGTGCAACAAAACAGTGCAGGATGACTGTAAACTATTTTATGTACAATAACATTTAGTGAGGTGGTATGGTACACAGGTTCACTGGTCAGTTGTGTAACTTGCAGTATAGTTCTGTGACACATAGCCTACTTTCTGCAAAGTGTGCCATACAGGACAAAGTTGGTTTAGGTTCTAATTCTTGACATTATCTGCCACTCTACTGCAATCAGCAATATCTGTTTCACCTGCCGGACCATCTATATATACTCATCTCTCACACTTCTTCTTTGCCAGATTGTCCTCTGTTTCTTACATGACTCTCCAGCGCTTTCTTCGGATCGCACCCCTCGTGTATGACCCTGCCTGCCCCCAACCATTGAGCCTGTCTCCAGCCCGGAATATCAGACCTGCCTTCTGTCTCCTGAACCACATCTCCAGCCTAGCCCCCGAAGACCCAATCTGCCGCGGGTCTCGGACTTCAACATTCTCCTGCTTCCCCGATCCAGCCCGTCAGCGCCGACTCCGGACTCGGCGCTCAGTTCCCCGTCTCGCTGACTCCTGCCAACAGGATGCTCCAGTACGTGAGTGCTACCCACCTGCCATCGGCCTCAAGCTCTGCCAGGCCTCTCGCCGTTGTCAGTCTGCCGCCTCAGCGCAGCTTGTTCCCCGCAACACAAGGAGCTGCGGGTCCTGAGAGTATCCTGCCTCTAACTAACTGTGTTAAATAAAATCCCTGTGAGTTCATTCCTGTTGTTTCAAGTGTTGTTTTTGGGTCCACGCCTTGTATTCGTGACAAACAACAATCTGGCCATAACATGACCACAGCATGTTCGAGCGGATCGAAGAGTCACGAGGAACTGCTCGCCGCTCGCAGCAATGGAGTGAGCCATGACCTCTTTGGTCCAACTGGTCCAACAGCTGGCGGCTATGCAGGCACCCCCGGCCGCTCCTCCAGCCCCTCCCTCGCCCCCAGTTCCAGTGCATGGGGCAGCACTGGAACCCAGAGTCGGAGAACCAGAAGGTTGAAGCTCCACTTATTACCCATTTATTACGAATTGTTCTATCCTGTTTTCCCTTCAAACCTTCATACCTTTGCTTCTGAGGAGGCTCGTGTGGCTTTCGCCATCAATCATCTAACCGACTGGGCCCACCTTTGGGGAGCCACCGAGTGGGAGCGATGCACGCTGGCCTGCTCCTCCTTCCGAGCCTTTTCGGAGGAGCTCCGCAAGGTGTTTGGACCAATCGCCCTCGGCCCTGATGCCTCCGGAGGTTTGATGAACATCAGGCAGGGCACCCGGGCTGTAGCTGATTATGCCATCGAGTTTCGCACCCAGGCCCGGCTCAGTGAATGGAACTCAGTGGCGCAGTGTGCCTTCCTCAACGGGTTGGCGGGTTACATGAAGGACAAGCTGGTTTTGTTCAATCTTCCTTCATCTCTGGATGGGCTAATTGAGCTGACAGCCAAACTGATTACAGAGGCCTCAATGACATAATGGTAAAGAACCGGTACCCTCTGCTACTGATCTCGGAAGCTTTTGACCTGCTGGAAGGAGCAACCGTGTACCTGACAGGGAAAGGCAGTTCGTGGTGGAGGTCGATGCTTCCAATGTTGGCGTAGGGGCCATCCTCTCCCATGTGGCCGGCAACGATCAGAAGCTCCACCCCTGTGCATTTTTCTCCTGGTGCCTCTCCCCTAAACTAGGACACCGTGAACTCCTGGCGGTGAAGTTGGCTCTAGAAGAGTGGCGTCACCTATTGGAAGGAGCCAAACAGCCCTTCGTAATCTGGACCGACCATCGCAACCTGGAATATCTTTGCACCGCCAAGAGGCTAAACTCCCGCCAGGCTAGATGGGCTCTTTTCCTTACCCGGTTCAACTTCTCCCGGTTATATCGACCTGGCTCCCGGAACCAGAAACCAGACGCTGTCTCCCGTCATTTCCCTGAGGAGGAAGAGCCTGAAGAAGAGGACTACCATACTCCCTCAATCCTGTCTGGTCGCGGCTCTCACTTGGGAGATTGAGAAATGGGTCCGGACGGCGGCCGAGGACCAGCCCAGTCGCCATGTTTTCCGGCTCCACGGCATTCCATGCGATGTGGTGTCAGACCGGGGACCCCAGTTCATCTCCATCTTCTGGAGAGAGTTTTGTAGACTCCTAGGTGCCACCGTGATCATCTGGTTTCCACCCGCAGTCCAACGGACAGACAGAAAGGATCACCCAGGTAATGGAGACCACCCTCCGCTGCATGGCCTCCAAAAACCCGATGACCTGGTCATCCCAACTCTTGTGAGTAGAATACGCCCACAACACTCTTTCCAGTTCTGCCACCGGTATGTCTCCATTCCAATGCACTCATGGGTACCAACCACCACTCTTCCCCTCATTGGAGAAGGAGACCACCTGCCCGGCAGTGGAGACCTGCATTGGACGCTGTCGGAGGACGTGGGACCAGGCTCGGGCGGCACTCCTCCAAGAAGCAGATAGAAACGCCACTACAGCCAATCGTCGGCGGACTAAGGGGCCTGAGTACCGGGTGGGGCAGAAGGTTTGGCTATCAGCCAGGGATTTGCCCCTCCGCGTGGAGTCCCAGAAGTTGGGACCCAGATTCGTTGGTCCGTTCCCCATCACCAAGATTATCAACCCGGTGTCGCAGTCCGACTCCAACTCCCCAGGTCCATGAAAATCCATCCCACTTTCCAGATCTCGAAGATCAAGCCTTTTCCGGGAAAGCCCCCTGGTCCCACTGGCTCCTGCCCCCCCTCCACTGCGCCTCATCGACGGGGAACCAGCCTATACGGTCCGCCACCTGATTCGTGGTGTCGGGGGAGAGGGATCCAGTACCTGGTGGATTGGGAGGGATATGGGCCTGAAGAAAGGTCCTGGGTTCCCGCTCCATCTTAGACCCGACCATCATCCAAGAATTCCACCAGCAACATCCGGACCAACCCGCACCGGCCAAACTCCCTGCTGCTGCTCCCCAGGACTCCGAGGATGTGGAGAGCGAAGGGGAGGACCAGTAGGAAGGGGACGGACCTCTGGGCGATGCTGAGAAGAGTTCTCATCCATCCCGACCAATGACAATCCATCGTCCGAAGAATTTAGTTTGCATTAGTTTTGCCTGATTTGTTTTATTAAACACACAGATGCCTTAATAAAACTGTAAACATTCTGGAGGGTCGCGGGGGGGCTGGAGCCAATCCCAGCTGACATTGGGCGAAGGCAGGGTACACCCTGGACATGTCACCAGTTCATTGCAGGGCTGACATATAGGGGACAAACAACCATTCACACTCACATTTACACCTATGGGCAATTTAGAGTGACCAGTTAACCTCTTTTACCTGTTAAGTTTAAGGTGCATGTTTTTGGACTGTGGGAGGAAGCCGGAGTACAGAGAGAAAACAGTGCTAACGGTGCTAAGGTGACAGTGCTAACCACTGCACCATCGTGCCGCCCCAAAAACAAAAACTGAACTGAACCGTAAACTGGATCTTCAACAGGAAGACAAATGCAGCCCAATCAGGCTGAGAATAAGTATATTTGTGGGTTAAAATCTTATTATTAATTCAGTATATAAACTATAAAAGATTGATTACATGTACAGTAGTAGATTTGTGACCTAAGTCGTAGTTTTACGCCTATCTTAAATAGCCTATTTCTACACAATGATGCTATTTCAGGATTCATATTGATAAAATGTCAGTGAACAGGGCTGAGGCTAAGTGACTGGTGCTTATATTAATTAATTTATTTCTATTGCAACCATGGAAATGATTTCTTGTTTTTCACCAGCTGTCATTGTTTATATCCTGCATTAAACAACACAAGAACGCATAGGGCAAAGTATCCAAGATGTACTTTTTGTAGAACATCTTCAGAATATTGTAGTTTCAGTCTTCTGACCCATGTAATATCCATGTAGTGTATGTGCATTCGGGTTCTCTCAGCACCATGATGTCTTTTCCTAAATCCTTATGAATTCTCCTTTTCATCTTTCCTTAACCCCATGACATTTTCCATTGAGGTCAAGGAAAAGTGGATAGGAAAAGTTTTGGACACACCCTAAATCTAAGTCGTCAAGATGACACCCCAAGATCAATTTCCCGGTCACAGTCAGAGAAATATGTGACAGATTCTTAACAGTGATTGGTTATTACAGCTGTCAATCGCCCATTTTTTGCTACTCCCTCTAAAAACACCCGTGATTGGCCAAAATCTCACAGGGCAAATTTTCTACAGTCTGTAAACAGAGTCAAGAGGTGGTATATAAGTGTACTGTAGTTTGCTCTGAGACCAATTTAATTACTATATCCTGAAAGGTTAATAGATACCCAATAACACCAAAACATAATGCTTACTGAAGCAATTTTATGAACATTTCAATATGTCATAGGTGTGAAATTGAGCAAAGTGAATCAATCCTGCTCCTGCCTGTTGTCAAATGCGGCTGCCAAATACACCTTCCAAATGCACAAAAGGTGAAATTTAATCCTTCAACAAGGAAGTTTATAAAAGGATTCAAACAGAATAAATAGGCTTTTAATTTCTCAGATTAAAGCTTTGCTTAACAACCAGAAATTCTGGGCATTTCCAAGTCAAGTTCATCAAGGTTAGTCTGCAGAAAAAAAACATCTTGTACAACTTGCACAACACCCATCTGTCTTCCTGATGGCATTTCTTTTGAATATCAACATTAATATGACATGAAACACAAAGTTTTTCCCGTCTGTTATGTAACAGAGTATCAACTCTGAAACCTGATGAACTTGTCCTCTACTTATGTGTTAGAGGGCTTCACATTACTATGAAAGGGGAGCTGTGTAAGTAGCTTACAGAGTATGGCTTCAAAGTAAGACTATGGGTGCTTTTCACACTGATGAAAGAATGAACTTAAAGAACAATATTATAATAGGGCCAAGTCTGCACTTTTACCAAAAAACACTCCTACTCCTGAATAACACTGAACACTGGAACATTGCATGGTTGTATGCAGACACCCCTACACTTCTATTCATGACTCTATAGTTAAGTTTGTGGATGACCACTGTGAGAGGCCTAGTCTTGAACAATAACGAGCCTACAGAGAAGAGGTTGAGTACCTGAAGAGCCAGGGCAACAACTTTTCTCTCAATGCCAAGAAAACAAAAGCACGGATCTTGGATTTGTGCAGACTGGAGTGCAGCTGTCATGATCCTATCAATATGAATAAGGGTGAAGGTGCTCCAGACTCCATATCAGCCAGGACCTGAAGAAGTCTACCAACAGGGCAGCGATGGCCAATAAAGGTCTTCAGAGGCTTCACTTCTCAAGGAGCCTGAGGAAAGAACAACTCCCACAGCAGCTGCTGATCATGTTTTAGACTGTGAGTTTGCCATTTTGCCCGTTGCCATCTTGATTCTTTGGAAACACAAAGGCCCACATATCGAGGGTGGAACTGGAGAAGAGTGAGAGGTCTCCAAGCTAACACTAACTGAAAACACAGACCATTTTGCTAAGTAACACTGTCATGTTTAACACCAAGTACTTTCAGCTGATAAATGTAAATACATAAAGTTGTGGTTGATAATAGGAATGTCCAGCTGACAGACCATATAATCTAATATGAATTAATGCTAATATCAGTTAATGCGAACAGGCCTGATATTGTAATTAGGATCAGTAAACTTAATGACACAATCTTCTGACGGTCTGTTAGTGTAACTTCTCAACCACTACTACAGTTGAGCTATGTGTCAGGAAAGGTTTTCTTCAATAAACAGAAGGAATGGAAGTGCTATATAGATTTATGAGTATAGCAAAGTATGTAAGAATGGCAAAGACAGAAATCCTAAATTTGGCTGACACATCTGTCAAGGAGCTAACAGAGATATTGCCAACAATTCTCTCAACACACCCAAGTAATGTGAGACTTTTTCCTGCTACTAGAGAGACTGAGCCACTGTGAAACAACATGTATCCATCTCAGGCCCCATTCCTACTTGGGGGAAAGGAATCAAACTTTTTAGCAGACTCCTCAGGCTGAATACATGGCTGTCATCTGCATGCCCACCCAAGGGATAAAGTTTATCAATAACTTAAGTATTTTGGAACTGTAAGACCACCTTAGACCTGATGGGATTCATCCAAACACAACTGGATGCAGATTACTTGGTGAAACCAACGTCATGCTCTTGGGATGGAAAACCCAAACTTGAATGCTCAGATAAGACTGAAGGACTCTGCACACAGGCAGATGGCTTGTAGTTCTCCCCCCTCACATGACCCTCTGCTCCACATCACCCATGATCTCCAAAGGATGTCTCGATCCCAATCAGGGATCCAGCAACCTCCATCTCCCAAAAAACGCATGGCACCCCCCCAAACATTAACACCAGAAAGTCAAATAATGAAACTAACCTGTCTCAATGTGTTTACATTATTTAATACAATCGACCACTTAATACAATCGACCTAAAAATTATAGAATAAACAATTCAGCATCTTAAATCATCAACATGCTCATTACCATCTGACTTTTTAAAAACTATTTTCAACTCGGTGCAAACTGATTGATTGCTGATTTGCAGCAAATAGTTAATAGCTCATTGGTGTCAGGCATTTTTCCAAAGTAATTAAAGACAGCTGCTGTTAAGCCACTCATAAAAAAGAGAACTCTAGATGCGTCTGTATTGAACAACTACAGACATGTTTCAAACCTCCCTTTTATAGCCAAGATTATTGAGAAAGTTGTATTTAATCAGCTCAACAACTTTTTAAACTCAAGTGGTCATCTTCATAAAAGTCAATCAGGCTTGTGACCTCACCACAACACTGAAATGACATAAAGCTCTACACTCAAACAGGTCATCTATCAGTCCTGGTTTTGTCAGATCTCAGTGCTGCGTTTTGACACTGTAGATCACAAAGTCCTGCTGCACAGGTTGGAAAATTGGGTTGGACTATTGGAACAAGTGGCTATGACTTGTGGAATCCCCAAAGGTTCAGTCCTTGGACCCCTTCTGTTCAGTCTGCTCCGTTTTGGTCAAATTCTACAGAACTTCAATATCAATTACCAAAGTTATGCAGATGATACACAGATATATGTGTCTCTGTCACCAAACGACTGCAGCCCAATAGACTCACTGTGTCAGTGTTTGGAGCAAATAAGGAACTGGATCACATTTTTCACTTTTCTACCACAATTTTTGTGTTTTATAAGTTGCAGACCAAAAAATAAAAATAAATGAAACAACAAAATATACAAATCCTTCAGTTTTTATTCAATTTCAACTCTCTTGAAAATGGAAATATTCTTGTAATGTACTTATTCACTGGTTTGATCCTTGCAGCGACCCTCCAGGTTCACTTGGCTGCAGGAGTCAGATGAACACTCTCATTTACTCACGCTTCACTCCATGGCAGCGTTTGGGCTGTATATAGACAAATTTGTAAAAATAAATACATATTTAGAAACAGAAGCAAATAAAGGCTCTTCATGTGATCAGAATCAATTTGATAAGATGTGTGATACAGACCAGAAATTAACCAAATTCTCTGGCTTCATAGTAAAAGCCAGGGAAGAGAATGGGCAAAACATTTTATCTATAAGTTTAGTCAAAATTTGTGGATAAATGCTGCATTTGTCGATCACCTAACTTTCTTATTTTAAACCTTGCCACAATGTTTTCCTAACCATAACCAAGGTATTTTTTGTGCTTAAACCTCACTAAACCTTAGTCATGACACTGCCACTGCCTAAATGCAACAGTTCTATTATATTTCACATTACTATCAGTGAGATTTTATTATATATATTGTTTTAGGAGTGATTGACAATTGACCTATACCGTCGTGTAGGCACATGTTGCCCTTTGCAAAGTGTTTGGACATGGTGATTTTAAAGTATTTTAGGCTACTGAAATTGATACATTCATTCACTAATACCTCCAGTTCAACTGCACAAAAGTTTATTTCCCAGAGTTTCACCTTGCTTTTAATATTAATACTAACTAACTCATTTAACACCATGCCTTTTTAAAGTGCAGTATACCTGGTAGTTGTGTTTCTTGCAGAATTTCTTTAGGTTATCCACATGTTTCACAATCCTTTTCACCCATGGTTCATTGTGCGGCACACAGAGCATCTTCTGTTGTCTGGTTACAAGACTATGAAAAACAGCAGTTAGAGCGTGGAGTACAAAAGTATTGCAGTGCTTGCATGCTGAATCCCTTCTTTTGATTAATTACATACACACTGTCCACATCAGATGAACTTACACCATAGCATCAATTGCACAGCCGTGTCCACTGATCTGCAGTTTGTAATCTGCAAAAGCAGCTTTTTCAACTTCCTTGTTTTTGACATCCAAGCAGCAGTCCGAAGGCATTTGCGCCACTGTCACTGAAAGACACAAAACACTTCATCACTTTTTGTAAATAGACCTGTGTAGGCAGACCTGCAGGCCAAGAACAGCCAACCTTTACTCAGGGTCTCAAAATGTGGCAACTGCAGTGAACACAATACATTCTTTGTAGTAAACTGTGTGAAAGTGAAGCCACAGATCATTGTACAACTACACAGATGGAGTTTGTGTTCTCCTCTGCTTCTCTTTTTGATATATTGGCATATTTATTATTTCCTTTTATTCCAATATTTAGTTTTAAAAAATGATGCATGTGCTCTATTATGACCACCTTAATTGAAGCTTAGTCTATACAGAGGCCTGCCTTTTACAAACATATGGTCCCAGGGACAAGGTTTTAATGATGCATTCAGGTACACCTCATCAACTCTGAAATCTATACTTGAATGGCTCAATTTCCTTTGCTTAAATATATCGTATCATATACGATATATCATATACAGGAATGACAAATACATTTGTCATTCCTGTCTAGTTTCACTACAGTATTTTCAACAATTCAAATATAACAATATCACATTCATTAATATTACATACAAAATCTATCAAAAATCTTATCAAATTGTTAAAAATGTTCCATTGCACTCATTCACATTTCATATCCACTTCATAGTTTTTTGTGTTCTTTAGATGTTCAGGTAATTCATGATGCTTTTGATTTTTGGGTGTCAGAAAGAAACCAAATGCATCTTTTGAGCTGAAAAACTTTGGGAGCCACTGATGTAAGCCCTTTTCTTTTTAGAGAGTGAATGTCTTTTTGTTGATATTAAGGTGAAAAAGTAAAGGTGAAATAAAATGAAATATTCTAATCCGCAGGGTTTTTTATTTCTATTATGAGTTGACTTTAATTGGGGTGATTTATCTTAAGAGGAAATTGGTGATTGTTTAAGGACAACTGAAGTCCTTGCAGCTACACTGGACACACTCAGTGCTCAGTCATCATTGACATCACATAAATATCTAGGGTTTGTCACTTGTGTGGAATTTCCCACAGTTAAACTTCTGCCACTACATATACATGATAAGGAAAAGGGAAGGGGAATCCCAGGAGCACGCCTTCTCTCTTTCTCTCTCTTTTGTATAAACTTTGTAAGCTGAGCTGAGTGGGTGTGCAGACTGGCCAAAAAAACATCTAATGTTTTATTTAGCAGATCTAAAGTGAAGGATCCTGCATAGTGTTGTGACTCTGAACTCTTGTATTGCTGTCATGTGTCTGTTGAAGATAAATGGGTGTGTACAATCATGTCTTTATGAAGTAAAAAAAAAAGTTAAAGAATGAATTTTCAGGTTTCAGAATGTGACTTCCCTGTTTTTCCTGCTATCTTTCTAAATCACTGCTTCCTTTTGGAGCACTCCCAAGTGCAGTTCTTCATATGAATAACATCCTGTTATTTTTTTTAATCTCAAAAAGGATTAGTTTTACTGTCTGCACAAGAAAAATGGGAAGATATAAGTATTAAAAATGTGCTCTAATTGAGACAGGATGCTCAAGAAAACTCACCTGTGAAGTAGCAGATCATGAAGAGGATGTAGACAAAGACTTTGGCATCACCCCACGGACCCATGTCTTTCTCTGTTTGTCTGTTGTTATATGAGGAGGCTGACTGGATAATAAGATGCCTACTCTTCTTCTCAACACCTGCAGTGGCAAAGCAAGTGAGGTGACTTCGTCTGTCTGCCACTTTTATATCCTTTTACTGTGCACTTTCATTTTCATCTTCCTGTCTGGCCCCTCCACTCCTCCCCTCGGTCACTGTTCAGGGCAGTCATTAAATATTCTGAGAAGCTCAACAAATGCAAACATACTTAAAGAGGACCCTCTTTTGGTATTAAACGGGTTTCAATTTCATGTCCTAGCACTTCTCAGGCTGCTCTTCTGACGCTCAGGTTGTTGTCACACTTTGAGTCATTTCCCAGGAATAGACACACTTCTCTAATCTCTAAACAAACACACATACCATTAGTGAGTTATACAGCACTGCAGAATGCCAAGTAACATTTACACATTATCAGAAACAGGTCAATAGAAAAATAATTATACTTTAAAAAGAAAGAAAATGTTCATGAACTTGTGTTATATTGAATAATATATAACATCATAATAATAATGAGCATTAACTTTGCTCAAATGTGCAAATTAGTTTTCAGTGTCAACAACAGAACCATTAACCAGAACCAGAAACATTATGATGCCTTTTCTCCACGATCCAGTTTCCATTTACTGTCTGCTTCATCTGGTTTTTTATGAAGTTTTTGTCTTGTTATATCTTTTATGATTTTTAAAAATATAATAATAATAATAATAATAATAATAGATGTTATTTAATGGTGTCTATCACTACACTCAAGGTATCCTTACATCAAATAAAACCAGAATAAAATAATAATAAATAAATAAATAAATAATATCTCTGTTACAATGTTGGTCCAACAACCATCTGTGAAACAGCATGGAAAACATTTAAACCTTGCCTTATATGATAAACGGTTCCCATGTTTGTTTGGACCAGTGATGACATGTTTAGCCGCATGTCATCCTTCAACCACTGGCTGTCTGAGTGGTGTCCAGAAAACGACGTGGGTTTCATTGACAATTGGAAATCTTTTTGGGGAAAGCCTGGTCTTATTAGGAGAGATGGCATTGTTGTTAATATGGTATTCTCTGGTATGGTAAGTCTTTGTCCTCATATAGGCTGGTTGTTTTTTGTCAACTAGAGGTGAAACATCTGGTTCTAATCTAAGGGTGCCCCTCTAATGGCTTCGATACCCCAATATCCTGAACTTAGAGGGCCTCTAAGGTGACCTCCTGAACTCAAAGACCTCCAAGAAAATATACCAAACTCACGCAATATATTAGGTGAAAGTTCACATGGCACAATACAGACAATGAACAGTATAGTTCATAAAGGTGTTATCATGATACAATTCTTA
>JAPQRN010000027.1:1240859-1253791 GCA_037367275.1 Coranthus polyacanthus
TCAAAGACATTGTGAGCACACAAGGGGTAATTCAGACCCTCTCCACTTCTCTCTCTCTCTCTCTCTCTCTCTCTCTCACTCACACACACACACACACACACACACATATAGCAGCTTAAAAGGTGTAAAGATGCCTCAGAGGACCAGACATGACCCATACCTGCTCTTTCATGTTGATATCGTCAGTACCTAGGCCTCCCAGCTCACATTAAAGTGATTATCCTGGTCCCAGCTTAATATAGGAGAAACTCTAGATTTCCCTTGAGAAGTACCTGTCTTCAGTATCCAACTGACAAAGGATTTCCCATATCTCGCCTGAAGCTAATTCTGTTTTGTATTATTTGGAATAATGTAATGAGGCTATTGGACAAGCATTTTCACCAGGGCAGGGCTTTAGTTGCAGAGAATAGCAAGAAGCCTCAGCGTTTGAATATTCATGTCTAATTATATTTTTAGCATCCGTCTAGCTTTTATTTGGCACACACTTCACTTGAGGTTGGTGCCTGGAAGGTTCTATTCTCTCACCTGATTTTCTATTTTCAGCCAAGCAGAGCAGACAGAGGTACAGAAGAATAGGGAAAAAAAACAGGATTCAAGCTGTGATGTGAAAGACTGCGCACAGATCCATTACTGATGAAAAATGGTCTAGAGCACAAAAAGGGGTCATGTGCTGCTCCTGTACTTTCGAGACTGGGTATTATCAAACCATGATGCAGGTAGTTTAAGTAACCTAATTGGTCAGAGACAAATGAGCTGATCGTATCCACATTTGGATACGATCATAAATACCACTGCAATACTTTAACAGATATTCCATATGGCACAGAGCATCTGGCTGTTGTTGACAATATTTCCTCAGCATTAGAATGAAGACAGGTGCTGAACCGGCTCTGCTCTGTCAGCCAGATTATCCTGAGGTCAACAAGCTGTTTGATGTTTATTTACAGACTCTACAAAGCTGTTATGATCTCTCGATAACATTGTAATCTTGTCACTGCTAATGGTCATGGTGTACTGTTTGTGCATGTACTGTATGTGTGTGTATGAGGCACTAACAGTTTGATCACAGATCCACCTACAACATTCAACCTTTGAGTCGGCCACTTTTGCATGATTATGAAACTTGTTACTGAGTCTGTTCACATTTTTATTGCTGCTCGTTTTGCAAAAGAGGCTCTACGCAACATATACACTTGTTCCTTCAGGGCAAAGGTCATGTGGTGCATCTTTGGTGATGGTCACAAACATTATGCCCTGCCTGTCAGAGTATAGAAAAATTGAATATACACATGGTATTTATGTTTACTTCACTGGTAATAAAGCATCAGATGGTGCATTTTTAAATGAGAAAAGCAGATAATTATTGTTTGCACAATTAGAGTACTTGTGAGGGATTGTTTCTTCCTTAAGTAGAGAAGTACCAGCCTAAAGGCTGTCTGGCTGCATGTATATGCAAATTACTCTTGTGTATATTCTACAGCCTGGCCTCAGACTGTTGGTAGATTGGTTGTGATGCTTTGCAGGCCACAGCGATGCCAAAGAAAGCCGTCTAAGTACTTAAAAGGTATTGCTCGCGGTCTACACTTACTGGCAGTACCCAAGGATTCCAAGTATTTATAGCCTTAGCTGATAGATGAAGAATAAAATATAAGTCACAGTAAACAACTGAGATTTTATCAGTCACTTTTTTTTATATTGTTCAGGCTATTAATTATGAGAACATAAATAAAATTAATGATGGTGTTTAA
Organism: Coranthus polyacanthus; assembly: GCA_037367275.1. Classification (NCBI taxonomy): domain Eukaryota; kingdom Metazoa; phylum Chordata; class Actinopteri; order Kurtiformes; family Apogonidae; genus Coranthus; species Coranthus polyacanthus. The sequence continues at coordinate 1,242,608 of JAPQRN010000027.1, forward strand.
GCCCCACAGTATGGACTTTTTCCAGTATGGACAGCAGCACCTTATAAACAATGAATATGAGACTGGCTTTAAGATTTGAAGTTGTTTTAAGGATGTTTGACTCTCTTTTACGTATTAGTTCAGAGCTACAGGGACAACCCAGAGTGACGGTAAAACCCCTTAAATTGAAGCTGAAAACCAGCGTTTTTAATCTAATGGTCATAGTTTCATTTTTATATTGAATATGATAGAGAATAGAGCCAATTCAACAAAAAGTATTATTGTCCACAGACTGCAGTTATAATGTCTTAACATAATAGCGAGGTCCTTCAATAGTTGACCAAATGGTAGCCGATGAGAGGAGTCTCAGTCGACCAAGTTTTGATTAGTCGGTTGTTCACAGATGCGAGTTCCACTACTGTCCTGTTTAACTGGGCAGAGGACCAGTGTAATTTATTGTATTTTACAGAGAACATTGCATCATGGGTTGTTTTTAGCATGAATGTTCCTAGGGTAGAGAGTGTGTTTAAGTCTCTTCATAGTGAGTCTTTAGAGTCTGTCAGCACTAGAATAGTTTGGTCAGTCAACTTTAACCTCCAGGAGTTTGTGTCTTGCTGCCACTGTGGAAATGAAGTCATGATGACTGAAAACAAGTTCACTTCATCTCACTGCTGTAACTCAGTGAGCTGCTGGTGGCTGAAGAAATCTAACTGTGCAGTAATCCTGGCTTTACACAGATACTGAAGCAATGACACCAAACACAACGTTAGAGATCTTTTATGATATTATGAGAAGTATGAAAATATTTGTGGTTCATTATGGAACTGTGGCGGGACAAATTAGACTATGGTGAACCACCACTAGGTAGCCTAGGTCTAGGTAAGAAAAACATATAATTAAATAATTGAATTAATATCATAAAGATGCAACGACAAGTCGAATAATTGCTGGAACAGCTACTAGTTGATAAGGAAGCGTTACAACATGTATTCAGCAGGGAAATCCTCTGGTGGACAGAGCTACTTCCTACCTATGTTGGATGGAGGACAGACTGGACACTATGGTGACTCACTACTCGCTCTAGTGTTCCAATGTGGTATTACAAGGCTGGATGGCATGCCAAGTGCTGTATCTATGCAATACATTGACATTGATGGCACAATGTCTGATGAAAACTGTTCTTCGTTCACACTCTCTTAATAATCTGGGGTCATCTTTGAATATTTTAAAGTAGAAAATTACAAAAGCATGTTTAATGATGCTACCTGCCATATCTTTCTGTAGATATAAACGACCCATTCTAAGGTAATGAAAACACGGTGATACTTATTTTCAACATAGCTACGATTATTATATTCCAGTTCTGCAATTGGATCCCCATAAATCCTACACACTGAACCTTTTAATGGAGAGGATGTGCTGCTATATTGTTACCACCCCCCCGCTCATATACATACAGACACACACCATGCTTAATAGACTTTTTCCTAGTACCGCCAAGCCAGTGCAAGTGCACTTGACATGTAAAATAACACCATATGGACAGTATCAGGTTTCAGTTTTTGCTGTGTTCATAAAATGCAATCTCCATGTTCATGCAATAGGCAGTCTGGGTAAACATGCAGCCCCTGGAGCTGTTGTCCCTTTAGTCTCTGTTCTGACAGCTGTGTGAATGGACACGCCCTGAACAACATGGAATATTGACCGCCTCATTCTGCGCCATTAGTCTTTATGACTGTCTTTTACCGCTTCTCGGGTAATAAAGCAGTCGACACACTTGGTTAACATGGATCACATACAGCAGTATGTGCTGTGGATTTGCGATGGATGTAGTCACGGGGACTGGAGTGTGTGCTTCCTTAGACAAGAACATGTCACTCCGTGTGAAGCTACGCTTAATTCCTTGTGGGGGCACGCATACAACATGCATACACGTGAGGGAACATTTCCTGCCTTGGAAGCTGTCTCCATGGCAATACAGCCAGGAGATGAAGAAAGAAAGGGTAATAGCTGGAAGAGGGTGCACATCTCCTTATTTCTTCCACCTACACCCTTTATCCTTTATCTACAAATACTTCCCTAAGGAGCTGGCAACTGTAATTGCTCTTCTCTCCTCCTTGTCTTTTTGCAACCTGCGTTCATCTTGTCAGACATGGTAGAAAGCTCTAAATGTCCTTCACGTAATTGCAAAAGCCTCCATGCTCATTAACAACAACATCTCTGCAACACAGAAACTGTTAATAGGTCTCACTATCTGCATTAATCTACCCACAGAATCTACATCATCATTTAGTCCTAGTGATGATCTGGTCAAGCCCTCCAAAGTACATTATGTCTGCTCAAGCTGTTTAATAGCTTTGGTATTGTCATTATATGTGCCACTGATGACTCTTTGATTTGAGGTACTGTAGTTTTAACAGGAGAGCCTTAACAGGCCTACCTTTTTAACAGGCCTTTTTAACAGGCCTATCAATAATTAATGAAAGCTCTTGTGTCTGCGCTTAATATAAACTAGACTGTTCCCATGTTGTTCTGACTAATGCATGTGAGCAAGTTCTCTAAATCCAAGTAATATAGACTGACTGGACTGTATAATACATTTCAGACTAATTGAGTACTAAATATGTACATAATATATGTCTCAGAGCAATTAAGAACCTTTACTTTACCTTGTCTGTTGTGCCTTTTAGCATATCAATCACAGCAAATACATGATGAGAATGTCAGTATATGAAAGAATACATCTATGTTCATATAATAATCTGCATTGAGATGAAAACTTGTTTATTTGTGGCTTGTATTGCTTTACATTATGAGAAGGGACTCTACCTCAACAAGGCAAGTACATCAAAGTTTTACGGGGCCCATAGTATATTTTTACTGGCCTAGGAAAAAAAGCAATATACGTATGTGTGTTTTTGTGCTAGTATAAATTGGGTAGTGAGGGTGGGGAGGGGCTGAAGGTGCAGGTGTAGATGTTTGTGCCAGGAGTCGTTCAGGGACGTCCGTACAACAGAGAGCCACAAGACACCTATGCAGAACCATATGAGGCTCTGAAAAAAAGTCTGACATACAAAAATCAGTATCACTTTAAGTGTATACTATATTCAGAATATGTTCACCACTTTTCCTTGTTATACAGTCCTTTCCCTTGCCTTTTTTTCTCCAAACAAATCTGGTGTGTAGTAGTGATTTTTAATAGAAATATTAATATACGATGATGATACTGCCAATAGTAACCGTATTGCAATTAATCACGTACTGTAGTGACTTTGATTTTCTGTAAATTTCATACCTCAGTGTCACACTTAATTATACACTTAAGCTGTGTGATCTTTTGCCGATAGGTTTGGCTATACGAGACTAACATATCTCCACACGCAGACATGTCTGGCACTATCCACCCTCGTCCTGGAATGGGGGGGGACGGGGGACTCCCTGGGTTGTTCCTATTCCTTTAAACATATCACACTCGTTTTGGGCCAGGGAGATGTGGCGGTGCCGTTGCAAAATAATTTTGAGGGACAACTTGTCTTGGTGGAACATCGAGCCCTGGCATTAATATAGCTAAATGCCCTCAAATGAATACGACTTTGGGACATTACTTTTACTCACAAAAAAGATTAACATAATTTGATCATCAGCGCCAGAGAGGTAATACCACCTGCTCGCCATTTTTCGCATGCAGTTCACAGCTCCCAGGTGTTTGTTATTGTTTCATTTGTTGAGGGGGAAACGGTAACACGCAGATGTTACGCACAGGACAAGGAAAAGCTGACCTCCCGCCCAGAGGACTTCCAGCAAGCCAGACCACTGATAGGTTATAAAATTGGGTGTGCCTGCGTGCTGTATTATAGATAATTCTTTTTCTCGCAACATGTTTGCTGCCTTTAAGCCATGACATCTTTGTCCACAGGGTGCAGGTGGAGTTCTATGTGAATGAGAACACCTTCAAGGAGAGGCTGAAGCTTTTCTTCATCAAAAACCAAAGGTCAAGTAAGTACAAGTTGACAGGAAGCGTCACAAAGGTCTCCACTCCTCCCATAACACAGACGGTAAGAGGTAGTGTCCCCCCCAGGTGTGCCCTGAGCTAAATGATCAAATAAAACCATAATGTGGGGAATTGCAATCAGTGATGACGCACATCCAATTTCTGTCTCAGCTTGGGTTTTTATTATTCCATCCTCACTGTAAATGACTCTGTTTTTGGATGTGCACACTATGACCCAGCAAGGAGAGAATAATATGGCTCATTTATTGAGCGACAAGGCAGGGCTGCGGTGTTTTCATTAGGAGATTAGACTGGCAATACCACACCGGCTCTTATAGAGACATTGGTACATCTCAGCAGTTTGGTGCATTGTGTCTGGAAGCCAGTCATTTGCATCTAGTTTTAAAATGCATGCTATGGGACTCCGTGTCCCTGATAGCAGCATGTCAAGTTAATATGTCCTGAGCACTGACATGACACTGCTGCTTTTCCGCCTTCTTGTCATTGTCACTAAGCCGTCAGGGCCTCTGACATAAAACAACAGGGTCTAATGGAAATGTTACACATGGCTACAGGGGTGTGTTGCTCTATTCTTTTGTAGAACTCTTTGTTTTTGTCCAGTTTCTAATCCTTTTAAGATTGACGCTGTGAAGAGGTCGCATCACTAGAGATTAGGTACCTCCTATAACTGACTGTTCAAATCTGTTGTTCAGCTAGCACCTACCTCTGGTAAGCAAGTATATCTGCAGCCTTGTTAGTGTTTTATGCATATTTGAGGTGCTGTTTATGTGTGTTTTTATCAGTAAATGCCTGATCGTATTCAAACATTATTATCCCTCTTGGTTATTTTGGCAAAATCCTGCTAGTCATTTAATCTGGTTTGTCGTATTTAAGCTCATAAGAGAGCCACTGTTATTTTTCGTTATTCTCTTGGAGGATTTGAGAGTTACTCGTCAGAGGAAATCAGTTGTGACAGGGTGCCAGAGCAGCATGGAAATGCATTAGTTATGCTCCAGTACTTTGACACATATAGTCACTTTAGACCTGTTGCTTAAGTCTATTTCTGCACCTGCACAAGAACTTGTGTTCAAGTGCCAACTTTGTAATTAGGAGAGGTAGGCTGCCTCGATAACCATCAGTAAACCCACAGTAACAGCCCTGCACAATGTTAAAATGATAAAATACTACAGGGTTAACAAACACAAATTCAGGGAAGGAGCTCTTAAACCGAGACAGACAGCTCTGACTTTAATGTCATGTGTTTGTTGATTCGTAGGCCTGAGAATCCGCCTGTTCAACTTCTCTTTGAAGATTCTCACCTGTGCCCTTTACATACTGAGAGTCAGCCTGGATGACCCCAAAGAGGTCAACTACAACCCATGGTGAGAGTCACCAAAAATCAATTATCCTTTAAATTCAAATGTGTTTAATTTTGCAAAATATTTTGTTTTTATAGTGGAGTTGCAGTGGTCAAGTCATTTCTGGCAAATTATGTTTTGTCACTTGTCAGTTAAAAAGTTAACTATCACAGCTTTGTCTTATTCTCTTAAATCCAAGCAAACTATATAAGCTGGTATGTGTGCTACAGGATTTTTTTTCTTGGCTATACTTTTATCATTGCGCAGATTGGCAAGTGCAAAAAAATACACAAGGAAATGGAGAATATTATTTTATGAGTTGTTGATATGTAACATACCAAATGGTGTAAATACTTCCCAGTGGGCATGTTTCCACTCACACGCACACATTCACACACACTTTCATGCCGTTCTTGTTTGTCTCCCTGTTTCTGTTCTTTTCCACAGTTTGATGTGTCGGAACAGTTGGAACAATAGTTCCACAAACACCACAGAGCAGCAAGAAATCAACTGGTGTGTCAAAATGTTGTTGTAACCTCAAGTGTGTTTGTCTTTCAGTGTTGTGGTTATGCGGTGCAGCTAAATGTTCTTCTGAATTTTGACAGGCAGTTGATTTTCTGGGTTAACAGACGGGTTCCTGTATGGGCTATACAGGTGAGCATAATAACTCTCCAGTGAAAGTGCTCATAAATCAAGTTTACGCTGCATGAACTACTGCACAAAGCAAAATTCAACCCAAACACGCTAGAAGCCATTTAGTAGATGAGCACTGCAGGGCACAATATATAGAAGGTTGGAGCAGTCAGAATAGATGAGTTTGCACTAGCTGTGCTCATTTATTTCCCTCTTCCTCTTCGCTCCAGGTGACAGTGGCCTTAATCAGTTTCTTGGAGACTATGCTCATCACATATCTGAGCTACAAGGTAGGGAACGGCTACACAAGTGGACATCTTCTTCACCTCTCTTTAATCTGTGCTGATGTCTTACCGTTGTCTGATCAAAGTCCAGCGTATGTTCTCTCATGGGGGCTGACAGCTGTCCAGTGCCAAGGCACCACATCAGACATCGGGCCAGAAGTCTTGTGTAAATATATAATCGCTGCCAGAAACAAGACATATTAACCAAATTACAAGGCTGACAGCCCAGTTTGGCTTCCATCTCTATTGGGCATCTAAAGGCGCATTTTTGTTTATATGCATTAAAGGTTCACTGTGTAAGATTTGTGCATCTATTGATCTATCGAGCATCTTTTTCCTGTTATAAACTATCATTATTATAAGAACTTTAAAAATCCACAATATGCCTGTTATATAATTATATATAGTAATATTAATAATTCATTTATTATTAAATAATTCATTTTGAAATACAAAACCTAGCATGTATATATAATAATCTGATATATGCAATATGTGATAATGTAAGGATACGATTGAATTTCTGCAGCACGTCTATTCTTTGTGTTACATATACATTACATAGTACCTAAACTACCATTAGCATACTCCACAAACAAGCAAAACACTTTGTGTGCCTCAAGAATAAAACCAGGTCAGTGAATCGTGCTGGTTCTTGACAAAACAATAACAACTGCACTACTTTCCCCCAGTTACGATTGAAGAGTTGAGAGTTAAGATCAATACCAAAGAACGATTTTATGGCTCCCACCCATTCAAGTGGAATATGGATTTGCAATTCACAACAAAACTGTAATCATCATTCCTTCTTGTCACAGCCGACTTCCTCTAATTGCCTTTTATTACTAGAATTATACTTTTCTCTCATTGAATTATTCACCATCAATTTCCTTTCTAGGGGAACATTTGGGAGCAGATCTTCCAGATATCCTTCATATTGGAGATGATCAATACAGTGCCATTTATAATCACAGTAAGTAATTAATCTAAATCAGTTGATCAGTCAGTGTGTATCACAATGAATGTATTAGCAGCGGTGCCTTTATTTAGGCTACACGTCATCTTGATTTTGGATTGCTTTGAGCAGTCTAGTAAAGTCATTTGCACCTCAAACCTATATAAACAAAGCATCAATACCCTTTGGCGATTTTTCTTTATTACTTTTTTTTTCTCTTTAATATTGATTGAATATTGATTTCCAATGAAGACTCTCCTCGTCCCCCTCTCACTTCTTTCAGATTTTCTGGCATCCTTTACGAAACATATTCGTCCCTGTATTTCTTAACTGCTGGCTAGCCAAAGGCGCCCTGGAGAACATGATCGTAAGTATTTTCAAAGCATTATATGGGTCTCGTGTTGTACATGCTGTGCTGTAGCTGTTTCACTTTTCAGAGCATGCACAGAACACGTCGGAGCCACGGGATGTAAAGGCTGATGGTTTACAGTATAATCAGCAGCCCAGTTTTATGTGATTTGTCCACTAGCTCGTCTATCCTTTAGAAGAAATACGGCAGCCATGTTTGCAGGCAAAGTGCGCCCCCTCTCGCTTTAAAGTGATAACTAGAGAGGGTAGGGAGAAACTGAGACAAAAATTGGACAAAGTTCACTCAAGCTGATATTGATACATCTTACTGTTTATTTTGATTTAGTTTTAAGGATCTCCCCCACAGCCCCATCCTCCAGACTCTTCATTTTTAATTGACTAAGCAGACCTGCAGCCTAAATCAATATGATGATTTTTTTTTTCTTATGTGAATCATTACTTCTCTTGTTATGGCTTTAAAGGTTAGTGATTCAACTACAAAGCATGAAAATATGTATCGCATTTAAATAAAAATGATGAATTGCCCTTTTCGCACTGGCACAGCAAGTTTTAAACAACTTGAAAAAACAAGCAAGTCAAAGCAAAACAAGGTGTGACTGTAGGCACACTCTTGTCCAGGATGTACAGTAGGTGCAAAATTGCTTGCACATGAAAGTCAAACCAATTAGACGACATCCAACTGGTGTAGTGTGCGCGCTCTCACTGTGATTCATATGAAACCATGAAACCGTCGTCGCCTCATGCCAAAGCGGTAGTTGGGCAGATGGTTGAAGCTGGGGCCAAGCGAAGCAGCACACAGAGAGAAAAACGAGGACAGTGTGGAGAGGCAGTGACAGGCAGAACATGATAACAAGGTGCAAGTGAGAATGTGCCATTTGTCCCTACTAAACAGTATAATTATCTGTGAAGACGCACAAAATGGCACGGTACTAAATGAGTACTAAAATATAAATTTGTTGTGTGAGTAGCACCGTAGTAATGGATGAGCAGACTTGACCATTCTGTGTTTTTAGTCGTTGTGGTTTTAAATTCACCACGACATACCATCCCCAGCAATTGCACTGTCTTAACAGCACTACTAGAGAACAAACTTCCACAAAGGCAGCTCATAGGGAACCCGAACCCCAACTCTGAGCACTTGCACCTATTGATCCCGATCGTGCAAATTTATGCAAATGCTCGCGCAATTGTATTTTTCATTCTGGAAGACAATGGTCCAAAGACACCTCAGTAGAAATTTGAACGAAATTTGTGTACAACTTGAGCTATAGTGATTTTTAGAAATCATCTATTGTGACCTCGACCTTTGACCTTCGGCACTATACATGTATGTGCTGAATTAGAATCAAATCAAATGAACTTTAACCAAGATATGTTTTTTAATATATATATATTATTATTATTATTTCATCCCATGTTAATAAATGGGAATTTTCAGAATTTTCCAATCTTGACCTTTGATCATGTAGAGTCACTGTCATCAAGGTCTCACACAAAAAAATAGTTGTGGACACTCGACTGCTAACAGACAAACAAACAGGCCAAAAATCTTTTCAGGTCAGGATGAAGGCAAAATCTTTGAATGTAATGCCACAGGTTTTCCTGTTCTTTCATCTGAGAACCTCCAGATATTGTAGTTAGTAATTCAGAATGAAAACTGTAAGCAAGTTCCCAATCTCTGGTCCAAACACAACAACTAAAGCTACATGAAATTTTAGATACCGTAGACCAATGGAACTAACTGACTAACTAACTAACTTGCCCATGCGATATATTTTTTTTCCCACATCCAGAATGACTTCCATCGGGCCATCCAGAGGACGCACTCTGCCATGTTCAACCAGGTGTTCATCCTCATCTGCACCTTGCTCTGTCTGGTTTTCACCGGGTGAGTGAACATGTCTTGTTTCTGTTACTGACAGAAATCCGACTGTGAGCAGCCCTGTTCACTGACCCATACTGTAGATGTCTTCTTCCTGAACCGTGTACAGCATGACCCGAGACAGCACAAATATCAGGCACGGTCGTCTTGGAAAAAGCAGATACTTAAGAAGAATTAGTTTGTTGAAAAAGTAGGAATTTTCACAAAGCGTTCTCTTGGTCACAGTTTTCCTGCCAAAGTAAATTTAAACTTAAAGACACAACATAGAGCAACAAAGGAAATATAAAAACAAAATTACATCAATGCATTTGAAAGGTCATGGAATTTAATATGTTGAAGTTCATTTCAGCTAATCTTCATCTCAGGCTTCAGCCTTGTCCCTTTTAATAGTATAATATGCAACATTTCTTTATTAAAATATCTAAAGACAACCAGTCTTATGTTATATATTTCATTGACTTCTGTATATATCAAATGTTTCCAGTAATGTTCAAATTCAAAGGAATCTGTCTTATTCACTGTAATGGCCTGTTTCATTTGGTCACGTGGTATCGTAGCTAACGTTAACGTTTAACTTGCAGCTATGTCATATAAATAAGAATAAAATGACCTAATGTGAATATTCATCACTAAACATCATGTGAATAAAACTTTAACCTGGTCTGTCAACATGATGAGTCATGTCAGATATTCATCAGCAACAATGGTGAATCCCTTACTACTACGACTACGACTACTACATTTTTAATTATTTTTTTTGATTTAGAGACCACTAGTGACAGAAGTGACATACTGTGCGTTTAAACAATAACACTTACGTAATGCTTAATAAAATACAGCAGAATATTGATGGATATTCTGAAAACTTCAAGGCTTCGGCATAAAAGGCCTTCTGCATTTCCTGTTATTGATTACATTACTTTACTACACTAACATCAATATTTTATCTTGGAATTCAGCCCTGTGGCAGCCATATTTTGCTTTGGCCACCACCCAGGACCTGCTGCGTCTACTCTACTCCACTCTGTGCAGTTAGACATCTTGATTCACCTCTATCTCAGTATTTCATTAAATCACCATTGTATCACCAAAATGCAAATGAATTAACACAAGCGCTGAGGTGGAACAGACAGGAAATCAATAGTGTTATTTGAAGTGAAGAAGTGAGCAGTAACATTATTGACTTTAGTGCCCTTTGATCTTGGACAAATTGGATTTGAATAGATCCGCTTCACCAGGCAAAATCACAGTAGTGAATCAGATTCCTCTACTAAAATATGTTTTCATGTAGGAGGTGGGAAGGAGGCACTTCTGCTTTATTTACCTATTTCTCTACACCGTGCAGAGCTTGTGGCATCCAACATTTAGAGAGAGCCGGGAAGCACCTGACCCTGTTTGACTCGTTCTATTTCTGCATCGTCACCTTCTCCACCGTGGGCTATGGGGATGTCACCCCGCAGATCTGGCCCTCCCAGCTGCTGGTAGTCATCCTCATCTGTGTTGCACTGGTGGTGCTCCCGCTACAGGTAATGGAGTATTTTTCAGGGTGCAGTCATTGAATTTCCCCCGGGGGATTAATAAAGTTAATCTGCACTGGCTCAGCACAGAAGCTACTGCTGAATGATAAATTCACATATTGACTTTGTTATGCTTCTTCAGGGACTTTGATCTTGGATGTATGCATCCCTCTTTTTTTGCTTTTGAGTAAGCATGATGTTTTTCTCATTGTTTTA
>JAPQRN010000027.1:1253891-1264359 GCA_037367275.1 Coranthus polyacanthus
TAGCTCCCTCTTTACTCAGTCCTGTCCAGCTGGTCTTCACTTGGTCCTGAATGTAGTGGCTAGACTGAAAAAAAGAGTTTCTTTGTTGGTATTTTTCTTTAAAAACTACTATATAAATAAATGGTTTCTACCTGTACTTTATAAATATACCACACATGTTCATCAGTTCATATGCTTTGATATGTTTACTGTCCCTTTGGAGCAAATTAAGTGAGGAAAAAAAGAAGAGAAACCCTGCCACTGACAAACTAATGCATCAGCGGTTTTCACTCCAGTGGTTTCAATGGCTGCGTCCAGACAGCACATCTATCTCTCTGACGATTTATTTCATGCGTTGTTACACACATCACTGTAATTTTTATTGTGTGCCAGTTTGAAGAGCTAGCTTACCTGTGGATGGAGAGCCAGAAGTTGGGAGGGAACTACAGCCGCCACCGGGCGCAGACAGAGAAGCATGTGGTGTTGTGTGTCAGCTCGTTGAAGATAGACCTACTGATGGATTTCCTCAATGAGTTCTACGCTCATCCCAGACTACAGGTACAGTGGAAAAACCTTTTATTTACCTGAACAACAGTAGTCCAAACTGTAGTTACGGACAACCCACAGGACACTTTAAAATTGTTGTTTTAAGGTACTGTAGGGAAATGATTTAACTTAGGGACTATTATGTGAATTATTAAGAAGAGCCAATGTAACTATTTTTTCGAGTGACAAACCCTCAGATTCAGCATAATATTAAAAACCATTTCTCTTAGTGATCAAGACCCAATGCCGCTGATTAATTAAGTTTGTGTTCAGTTTAGTCTCATATATGGTACATTTTTGAAGAAATATTCAGATATTCGTATTCCAACTAGGGCATGTTATTCCCTGGAGAGGCGTATCAGTGCTCCACCCCCAAAATTTGGACACAAGAGGTCAGAGACTGTCACAAGTTACTTTAGAGGTGACCTTTAAGGCTACTTTAAAAAGAAATCAAACTGTGACAATAAAGATACCAAGAAACACATGTTTATCTCTTTAAACAGTTGTTGAGATGTTAATAAATGATGTCAAAATGAATGTAAACTGAAATTTAGTCATAAATGCAAGGAAACGCCTAATAAGTCTAATTGTGCAAGTATACGAGTAATAATAAGCTCAAAGTGAAAGTCTCAGAAATCCTTCTCTTTCTGTGGGTTGAATTCAGGTCCTTTGTCTGAAGCACAGAAAATAAATGCCTTTTCTTGGTCCGGTGGCCTCCTTCAAAGGATAATTTAATTCATCTAAGAGAGTGAGAATGTGTTAACCTTTGGAAGGAATGGAGAGCCTCATCTAATTCAACTCTTTTGTGTTTGCTGTGTTCTCCTTAAAGTGTCCTACACTATACATTTGGTCTCATATTGTAATTATTCTAACTTCTTTTAAGCACTATTTACATAAAATACTTTTAAGGAGATTTTTTTTTTATACAGTGTATTTTTAACTAATTAAAACATAATACAGCACACAAGTAACATACATTATATGCAACCGTGTCCATTATCCTGTCTGTACATGTTAATTGCGGCGTGGTTTAAAGAAGTGCACTCCTGTCCCTTGTCTTTTAGGACTATTACGTGGTGATCCTGTGTCCAACAGAGATAGACATACAAGTCCGCCGCATACTGCAGATCCCTCTATGGTCCCAGAGGGTCATCTACCTTCAAGGATCCGCACTCAAAGACCAGGACCTGATGAGAGCCAAGTGAGTGGCAGCACAGCATGCATGTTAACATGAATCAATACAAACACTTCTGTACTGTTTTCACATTTTCTTTTGTGCAGGCGCTGATGCAAAATAGGGCATATTTTCTGACTAATGCACTCTGCAGGTTTCAAGTTTGAATCTCGCCCCAAAATCTCATCAACTAATCTTAATATTTTGGATTGGAATCTCAGGTTTATGACTTGAAATGTAAAATTAAAGTCATCTACGGCCTTGATGCACTGAAGTGCATCGAAATACGAGATACTTGGCTGCCCTCTACTTCTGCACTGGTGTAATGGGATTTCACTGTACATTGATCAATGCTCACCTCAAAGACCACATGCATATGTATCATTACACAGTATTACAGCTCGAATGCGCTGTTCATGGTTTTAATGATTAGCGCTACTTGAGGGAACTATTCTGCTTCCTGCCAGATGTTTTTTGCAGCTTTATAGCGAATGTCATGATGGGAATGGATATGAAGACATAAAAGCAAATGAGGATTTAACTATTAACCCGTTGGCGCACGTTGGTGTAAAATCAAGGTCATAAAGTGAAGTCCCTTTAGAATGAGCCGTGTTGGGCGTCTCTGGCAGTTTTATATATTTAAATGCAGTAGATTAAAAAAACAAAGCCAGTAGAGCTGGTAGACATGCCTGCAGTGCTGATTTTCTAATAATTTCATACTCTATTTCTCTTTCAACTTCACAGAGTTTTCCTCACAAATGAATAATTGATCTGTTTGCGCTGGAGTCTAGCTTTAACTAAAGGAAGATTTTTTTTTTTCCATGCTAGCCGTTGTTATTTGGACATTACGGCTCACTCATGCGTAGCTTTTCTTTTCTTATTGTTCACCTTGAATATTAAATCTTACATCATCTCATGACCTCTACCTGTCTGTTTCTTTCCACTTCTGTTGTTTCTTCAGGATGGACGATGCCGAGGCCTGCTTCATCCTCAGCAGCAGGAACGAGGTCGACCGAACTGCCGCCGTGAGTCACATCGACGGCAATTTGCCAAAGCAATAAGTCGTGATTGTTGTAAACTCAGCGTGTTTCCAGTATAAACCCTCTTATGTTAAGAATGATTCCAATGGAGCAATTTTCCCTTCACACTCTGCTTCCTTTACAAATTAGCTCAGAGATTTGGAGATATTTTGATACTGTTGTGATTTTATTGAAAGTGCTTTTGAGGATTGAGAACATATTGCCTATCTGAGGAAAACTTCAAGCTCCATAAAATTCAGATTGCATCTATAAATGAGTTATCAAGTGGTGATGGTGTACTGTTTCTTCTTTCACAGGATCATCAGACTATTTTGAGGGCTTGGGCTGCCAAAGACTTTGCGCCAAACTGCCCGCTCTATGTCCAGATCCTCAAACCGGAAAATAAATTCCACGTCAAGTTTGCCGGTAAGTGAATTTACAAACCACAGTTCATATATCAAGTCAAAATCACACCTAAAACAAATCTTATTGCTGTTTACTCATTTTAATCAGATCACGTAGTGTGTGAAGAGGAATTCAAATATGCCATGTTGGCACTGAACTGTGTGTGTCCGGCCACGTCCACCTTAGTGACACTCCTGGTTCACACCTCCAGAGGACAGTAAGTACACACTGTTGTGTTACATGTATTTCTGTTCAGTGCATTTAGGTTCAGTGATGCTGTCAATATGCACTTGTATCACCTTGGGAGTTCAATCTTAATGTGTGTTTTTCAGTTTTTTAAGGCAAAATTAAAGTATGCGACAAACCTAGCTGGAAGAGAAGCAACTGTGATTAAATCTCAACACTTTTATATACATTTCTAATGTCATGCTTAAGTAGATTAACGTAGAGCAGATTAACGCATAATGACCTTTGATCATTTTTGTTTGGCTTGACGTGGTTTTTAAGTCAAGTCGTTTTATTTATAAAGCACATGGAATATGAAAGGTGGAAGTAGCAATAATTAACTGATAAAAATGGAGGTGATGAAAATGCATGGGATTTGAAAAAAACGCAGCAGAAAAATGAATGTGAAATGAAAACCAGCATAAATGATCAAGTGATCTGATTAATTTAAAACTGTTTTGATGAAATAGTCAAGATATGATAAAAACGGAGCAGCGTTTCATCATTTTCTTACATTCATTATTCACAACACAAAATAAAAGGTTTATCACATCAAGAAAGTGGCCTCAAGGGTAAAAGCAGTCTCGCAGCCAGACCTATCTCCACACTTCTTTAGCACTGTGCCAGTGCAGTAGATAGGTCTGACACTCTCTGCTATCATTCTGGAATAGGGGTAAAAATGATCTGGGTTGTTTGGCTAGTTCTTAGGCGCCGCTGAGTGCACGATGCTGCGACAGTGCATTTGCAAAATAGCGTTGGAGAGAGGTTTTTCGTGGAACATGTGCGCATGAGGAAGCATGCTGTGGTATTAAAATGACACAACAAAAGAAAAGAAAACAGCACATACAAAGACGATAACACACAGATAACAGAAGGAAGGAGAATGATAATCCTGACACTGCACAACGGAAATATTCACTCTTATTCCAGCAGAGTAATTCCAGTAAGACAGACTAGGGTGAAAGTAACAAAAAATAATAATCATTAAAATATGGAAGTGATTAAGTACTGCCAAAGTAATTATGAAAGTTGGAAATTGTATGTGAATTGATAACAAACAGCATTTATATAAGAGCGATTCTGTGTCAGGCTTTTTGATCCATATAAGCGACCACTGTAACCATGAGCTCTACGAACAGTTTTGAATGTAGCTGAAACGGTGTTGCTCTGTGTGCAGCATAACGTCACCGTCCTAGAGCCAAGTATTTGATCAGTGGGTGTAGCTTTTGATTGACATTTTGACTGGAAGGAACACAAATTGCTTCTCGCTACAAAATAAATGTCATTTGGGTATTGTGAATGATGAATGATGATAGACGGTCAGAGCAACACTGTTTCAAGTGAAATGTCAATCACATGCATTTACATACATGTTCTTCTATTATTAACTCTTCATCGCTTCCATTGTAAACTTTTATTTATTTTTATTTATTTATTTACTCCCACCCTTGCGGCCACTTTCCTGAAATGATAAACAGCGATTTTGTGTCGTGAGTGATGACAAGAGGGAAAATAATGAAACATGGCTCATTGTAGACTTTAATCATATCACTTGATAATTTATCACATTTTTCATTTCACTTCCATTTTCATTGCCTCCATTTTTATCTTTTCTTACTTCCACCCCTTGTAATTTATAATTTATAAACAGGTCTGAATAGAAAAAGCAGAAGGATAAGGACAAATAGCCGATTTAAATAATAGCAAAGACATAAATCCAACATTTCCAAGCCATTTTATATTGTATCTCTGTTCATTGAGATTTATCTCAACCAATGATATGATTTGTCCCTCAAGAGCAGATGAATATCTAAGAAATGCTTCTCTTAAGTAAACTTTCAGCTCTCCTGGCTACGAGCGCACAGTTAATGTGTAATAGCCTTTTGTTCCATCACTCATTTCGACAGATTCAATCTCCCTTGAACATTACTAACAGAGAAGTTGTTTCTGCTCTTGCAGTGGAGTTTTCAATGATATATGGACACTGCCTGGTTTTTGTCTGTACTGCACCGTCACCGCGGCAGAAACTTGTCAGTGTCAAGTCAATAAACAGCACACTGTTTCTTGTTCAGCCATAAATCTGTTTTTGACTGATTCTGTGCAAGGTGACCACTATATATCCACTGCTGCTCTCCACAGCGGAGACACATCCATTTGAATTTCCATTATGGAAACTTGGAGCCTCAGGGCTGCGTCGGTGAAAGGAACGGTTATAGATGTCTCTATGTCAGGTGTTAATTTAAACATCATCACATTGATTAAAAGTTGTGAAGCAGATGAACCGCTCAGCTGAAAACCTCCTGTAACTTTTTCTGTCCTGTCGTCTCCCTAAGACGATTATTTTGACAAAAAGTTAGGACTGGGTTGTAAAAGGACATGAAAAGGTTGTTTAGGCCAGATGATTTGTCAGTCTGGGGAAAATGAGCTGCTGAGTTGTGAAAATGCTTTCGTTTATGAGCTGACTCCAGAGACACGGTTACTTTATATATATTTTCATATTTTTTTCTGCAGTGAATATTGTGATAAGAAAAGAAAAAAATAGGAACTTTCATCCAGTAACTTTATAACTTCATTTGGAAAGACTTTATTACCCCCAGAATGATTGAGATGATGTGGTAAGGAGTGCACGTTTCTAGAAAACAAACTTTTACTCTGGATGGAATTCAGATCTGGATTCACGCTTTACAAACACATTAGTCATGTTTCCTCATATTGTGGCAACCTTTGCAAAGCACTGTTGACACATTTTTGGTCAACATCGTGCTTTTTTTTATAATCAAAATAACTGCACACAACTGATAGAGCTCTTCTTGCAACCAAATCTGACTTTTCAGTGTTTTTCTCCCGTTCCTCCCTCATTTTCAGGTTGTGGTCGATGACTAATGAGGGTGTTGGTCGTTTATTAAACTTATCAAGAATGATTGTGATCGGCGGTGCATTAGAGCTGCAACGCTTAATCTATTAGAGTAATCATCAACTATTGTGGTAATCAGTTAATCACATTGACTAATTTTTTAAGGAAAAAAAGACATGTCAGTACATCATCTTTCATACTGATAAACTGATACTGACATTTTTTAGACCAATTAATCGAAAAAATAACTGACAGATTAATTGAAAACACCTGGTAGTTGCAGCCCTGCCGTGCACGCAGAGCCTGCATGTCACTCAGTAGCAGCAAACTCTATCCAAGAACTCTATGAAAAAATGTAAATCATGTTACCTCAGACAGATTAGTTGGAAAATGAGATCTAGCAAGTTTTCCTTTTATATCAACCAGAAAAAGAGTCACAATAGGTTTGAGTTCATTTTACTTGACATTACTGATGATGGTGCTGAAATGATATTTAGTGCAGCCATTGTTCCTGTCTTACTGTTTTGTCCTTAAAGAAATGACAAATACCTGCTTTTAGTCAATGGTAAAAGACTGAACTGTAAACATTACTGTCACTGTTTGCAGAGAGGGACAGTTGTCACCAGAGCAGTGGCAGAGGATGTACGGACGCTGCTCTGGAAACGAGGTCTACCACATCCGCTTGTGTGACAGCAAGTTTTTCGGAGAGTATGATGGAAAAAGCTTCACCTACGCATCCTTCCACGCCCATAAGAAGTTAGTAAAACTGACACTACTCAGTCATGGTATTTTAATCGCATTATAGTGTCATAGTCAAGTGTAAATGCAACAGTCTCTCTTAAGTTAAAGCCTTCTGAACTTCTTACCTCGCAGGTATGGTGTGTGCCTGATCGGCGTCAAGAGGGAGGACAACAAGAGCATCCTCCTAAATCCCGGCCCCCGACACATCATGGCTGCCGCCGACACCTGCTACTACATCAACATCACCAAGGAGGAGAACTCGGCGTTCATTTTCAAACAGGAGGAGAAGCACAACAAAGGTCTGCCTGTCGCAGGTCTCTACGACGCCCCCTCCAGGCTGCCCGTGCACAGCATCATCGCCAGCATGGGTGAGACCAGGACTCAGGGAGACTCAGTGGGGTTTAGAAGTAGAGAGGGTTGTAAAATACGATGTTTGTAGTGGTAAGAGTTGGACTGCAGACAGACTTTGATTGGATGAAAGGCTTTCCATGTACGAAGAGAAAATGGATGCTTTGTTGTTCTTGTTGTTGTTGTTTACTCTGAATTGCACTCACACTGAAGATTTTCCAACATTAGCTGCTTGGGTGATGCTGAATGTTCTCATGGACTGTGATGCATGAATTTTTCTTACATGCTTTTTTACTTTCTTGGCTGACCTTATTGTGTTGTGCTTTTTCTTTGACCTGTGAAAGTTGATCAGGCCACATCATATGGTAAGTTTATGCATGATGCATCACTTCCTAACAGTTTTTGTTAATCTTGTTGTAGCTTGATAGTTTTTAAAGTTTTAAGATTCCATACTGTGTTGTGCATGGAGATAATTTCCTGCCAAAAACAAAACATGCCCTATGATTCACTAGCAAACAGTGTGTGGTTTTCAAATACAAAACACCATTAACAAACCAATGGATTTTGTTTTGCAGATACAAAATGCACATGTTTCTAATACACCATGCTTCAGAAACAACTACAGAATGTCTTATATGTAAAAAAAATACATCTTACAAAGACAAAAATAATATCTCACTTTTTCGTTCCACTGTGTTTGTGCTGAAGATTTTCTGATAAATGTCCTGAGTAATAGGCCTTTTTCACAGCACACATGTTGGCGAATAAAAGCAAGCAAACTGCAAGTGTTGATGATAAAAATAATCTATGCATCTGTTCCATTTAGTCGAAGCAGGAGGTGATTCCAGTGAAGCAGCGTGCACATTTCCAAGGCCTAAAACCTAAACGTAATGCAGACATTATTAATGTGAACAAGTACACTAGTGTATTTTATGCTTTAAAAAGTCAAAATGTCTGCTGTGACTTTGCTCTCCACAACAGCAGGTGCCGCTGTGAGGTAATTTAAACCTGCAGGTGATATGTCAGATTCTTCCAAGGTCAGCTTCGCCAAATAATGCACCCTGTGGGCCTGTGGGCCTGTTGGGCTGTTTTAGATTATTACTGCTCATTACTTCTTTTGATTCCTGTGGGGATGCATTATTCAGAAGAGCTGGTTTTGTAGCAGCTGTGATTTGTTTTGTTTAGCCAAGTTGAAGGTGTCATGTATGAAATTTACATTGGCAAGCTGAAACAGAACAAAAATATAACGTGGGTATCATCATTTGATCCTCATAATGTGTGAAAACAAACTTGAGAGGGTGCTCACTATTTGACTAAGCTGATTTTGGCAGAATTCGGCAAAACACTGGTTCAGTCAAATCGAGTCAAAGCACCACCTGCTGTTGTGGGGGGAGAATTACTCCGGACATTTGTGAGAAAATCATTAGTACGGGGTCATTCTAGGATCTATTTTTTTATACTTGTAAAACATGCTGTATTTGTTTCACAGGTATGTTTTATATTTGCAAACCACACTGGGTTTGTTAGTGAATTGCAGGTCGTTTCTAAAACATATTTTGCTTGTTTTGGCAGGAAATTATCTCCACAGTGTTGTTTCAAAATATTTTTTGGGTGAGGTTAACCTAAGGATGAGGTTAATTATTGCGTCATATGTCTGACATACTGATACGTGTATTATACATATACCATACATCATATTACAAAATAGTTACTATGATGTATGTTAGGTCTGTATTAATTGACAAATGCAGAATTTTAAAAACTGTTTGCATGCCATTTGTTGTAGCTACAGTTATTGAAGGAAGCAATACATTTTCTCCTCAAGGTCCAGTAGCTTAGCTAAAGAAGGTGCTGGGGTTGTAGATAGCAAAAATGCTGAAGAAGCTCAATGTGAACTTGAAAAATAATTTACCAGCACTAGAATGATAGAAGATAGCCATGGGTCGGCCATGACTAAATGTGCAGCGTGAGCTATATTTAATAGTCTGATATGTTGCTGCTCGGTGGCGTGCATACGCTCCACTACATTACCATCGTAATCTCTTGGTATTTTTAGGCACAGTAGCCATAGATCTGCAAAACCCAGATCCTCCTGAGGAAAGCAGCAAGCTGACCTTGCCGACAGAAAACGGCGCCGGGAGCCGCCGGCCGAGCATCGCGCCTGTGTTAGAAATCGCTGACTCCTCTGCAATTCTGCCCTGCGACCTCCTCAGCGACCAATCAGAGGATGAAACCAACCAGTCAGACGAAGAAGGTTCTGTAGGATCAGAGTAAGTGGGAAAAGGGAAAAACGAGTCTTAAAAGAAAGTTGCTGATATTGACATGCGCAATGTGTCCGGCCTCCAGTAGATTGATCAGAAAACTGTTGCAGCAATAAAACAAAAAAATGTCATTCTTCAGACGACCGTGCTCTATAGTTGATTGATATCCTGTAGCTTCTTCTCCTTCATGTGTCAGTGGTTGTTGGAGGAGAGATGGATGGGTCTGGAATAGGTGTGTAATCTAGGTGTCATGATGCTGTAGGGAGGTCTAGTGGCAATGATAAATGCACATGGCTTGACAGGGAGGTCAGCACTTTTCCTCCTAAGTGAAGCTTATGAACGGTGACCTTACATGCAGTAGATCCTCCCTCTGGCATTCATCTACCAGGAGGCCAGTAGATTTATAGCAGATCAGCAGGTCAGAGAAAATCACTAATTTCAACCAACCTGTTTTTTTGTTGTTTTTTTTTCCCCTTCCCTCTCTCCTTGCTGTTTCATTAGACTGAGATATGTGTGGAATAGATTACTTGCTTGCTTGTGCCTCACAGACTCTGCTTTAGCCCCATGACGCTTGTGCAAGTGTTGTCAGGCACAGCGGGGGGTGAAAAAGAGGCAAAGTGCAGAGGAGACGATTTAAAAACGCAAGGTCCAACAGTGCCATCATGTGGTGACTTGGTGGTAGATGCCTCTAAAAATCAAAGTTTCTTATTGGTAAACAAGAGGGCACCATGAAACTGATTAGGGTAATTGCAGTTGGCACATTACAAATTAGTGGACAAATCAATACACAGAACAAAGCAATGCACAAATGTAAGTAAACGGGCTGCAAACATAATTTGTAATTGTTCATGGAATTGGTATTGAGCAGGAATGAGTCCTTCAGATTTACAAACATAAATTGAGCACAATCTAATCT
>JAPQRN010000027.1:1289033-1299447 GCA_037367275.1 Coranthus polyacanthus
AATAATTGCTGACCTGAACTACAGGGCACAGAACAAGAAAAAATAGTTTTATTTCAGAGACGTAATAATTAATATGTAATTAATATTAAAAATCGTACTTAAATAACCTTTCTTCTCCAAGTAATTTTAAGTGCCAAAACCTAAAGCCACTGATGCTCAATATAAAGTGTTGTGTAAAACTTGACAAAAGCTATCGAAGAAAATACTAGTGCAAAAAAGCTTTGTAAATTACATCTAATTATATAATTTCAAAGGACCTGGGGTTGCTTATTTATCAGCAGACATCTTGGCCCTTTTTTCCCTTTTCTTTGGTGAATTTTGGCAAATTGTCACTGGGTATTAAAGAATAAGCTGTAATAGTGTAATGAGTGTTATAAGACAGCACAAGAGAGCAATTACCTTTTTTTTCCCTTTGCTCATAGGTTGTCCAATTGAAGAGCTCCCTCCTGAGGCCCCCTGCTGACTGATAACAAGCACAGCTCTGTACAAGTCGGAGAGCTTCATGAGTGTGTGCACATAGCCTCCTCTCCACCTCTGAGTGTGCGTGTGTGGCACCATGCTGTGGACAGTGCTACTAGCGCTGCTGGTGCTTCTGTTGCTGCAGACTCAGCTGTCTGTTTGCCTAAGGGAATTACGCACCGGGGGCTCCAACTCTCCTTCTTACTCCTCTTCCTCCTCTTCTTCATCCTCCACCGTGTTCAATGCCACCCAGCAGCGGCTGCCCGGAGCTATCATTATTGGGGTGCGAAAAGGCGGCACCAGAGCCCTGCTGGAGATGCTCAACCTGCACCCAGACGTGGAAGTGGCAAAGGCTGAGGTAAAAGAGCAGAGGTGTCATTTTTACTTACTTTTATGATTGTTTTCTGATGCTGTATTAAAGTCATCTTTGTTTGTAAGCATATCTGCAACCTGCAGATATAAACATCCATTCTAAAACCACCACAATTCTTATTGTCGGGTGATTATGCACTAATAAAACATAATTATGAAAATTACATATATAGAATAGATCCCCTGAAATCTAACACAATGCACCTTTAACGTGATTTCATTTAAAATCAGTAATGTCATTTTTAAGACCGCAACTTGAGTAGAGTAGTCAGATTCAAATATGAGCCGCAAATGACTTAAGTCACACACATGTGTATCGATCAGGACTCTATACAGCTTGTTTATCAGCAGTTATGAAAGTTGGCTGCACTGTCTCGAGGAAGCTGCACAAAGGGAAATCCTAATCAGGGTAGATTATGGTGAGACTACAGAGCTAAGAAGCTGGGTGAAGAAGTAGATTGTTCTGGACAAGATTAGGACAAAGTGAAAAGAATATCTAAAAGGACAGAATGTACTTTAGATGAACAAGGCTTACACCTAAATTTACCTTTTCATCTCTTTTGCATTAAAAAGAAACATAAAATCTTTTGGACTTGTGCACTTTTCTTTATCGCCTGCAATGCTTCTTCTGTCTTTCTGTCAGGTGCACTTCTTTAACGTGGAGGAGCACTATCGCCGAGGCCTGGCCTGGTACCGAACCCAGATGCCCTTCACCCTCCCTGGTCAGGTGACCGTGGAGAAGACCCCGGGATACTTCGCAGCCCCTCAGGTGCCTGCACGGGTGTGGGACATGAACCCCGCCGTCCGTTTGTTACTCATCGTCCGGGACCCAGCTGAGAGGTTGGTCTCCGACTACACCCAGGTCCTCCACAACCGCCTGACTCGTCACAAGCCCTACCAGCCTCTAGAGGAGCTCCTGCTCCACGAGGGCCACATCGACCCTGGTTACAAGGCGCTGCAGAGGAGCCTGTACCACCAGCATCTGGCCCGCTGGTTGGCGGTCTTCCCAAGGGAGCAGATCCACGTGGTGGACGGTGACGCGCTCATACGAGATCCTTTCCCTGAGCTGAGAAAGGCCGAGAGATTTCTGGACCTGGCTCCGAGAATCAGCCCCAACAACTTCTACTACAACACCACCAAGGGCTTCTACTGCCTCTTGTCTGCCGGACACGACAAATGCTTGGACGAGTCTAAAGGCAGGCCACACGCACCGCTGAGCGCTCAGGCCTTCAAGAAGCTTTGCCGCTACTTCAGGAAGCCAAACAAGTTGTTCTTTGAAATGGTCGGGAGGTCGTTTTCCTGGTGCTGATCCAAGAATCCTGATGGTGGACAGTGTAGAGATAAAAACCCTTCCTGAACAACCCCAACACTTTCAGGGACAAAGGAAGCTGTTGCATGTGTGTCTCTTAGGTCAGCAGGTAGACGAGTGGATGGATTTTAGTCATTTCCCTGTTGTTGATACCTACTCAGGTATAAAAGTGGCCAGACAATGACAAGTGGAGAATTCAGACTGCTTTAACACTTGGCCATCACAAACCTTTACCATGATTACCATACTGGTGCCTCTGGGGAGAAACTCGACTTGACAAAGCTACGACAACAGTGCCATACACATTTGAAACCGAACTAACTGATTGTTAGTGCACATTTGTGGATGTTTAAAAGATGTACAGAACAGTAGAAATAGACAAGTTGTGAAAGGATGGTTAACGAATTGTTGCACTATGAACTGCATAAAAACTCAACTCGAGGTTAACAATTTTAAGCAGGCTTTGATTTTTGTAACATATTTGAGGGTTAGTAGAAGTATTTTAGTTCAGTCATACTGTTTACTTTCTTCTTTTGTTCATTTTGATTTTTTTGTTACTCAATGAAAATCTGTTTTTAAGTCCTCTTGAGAATTGCCATGAAACTAGCGTTTGTTTTCTTTTTACTTTCATGGTCGATGAAGTACTGTTGAGTGTTCGTGTTTTTTTAAGACATCCTCCTAATAAATATGTTCAGTCTTACAGTCTCCTGTTTTGTGGCACCCTGCATTGAACCCGCAGCTGCACAGTTTAAAGGCTTTAAAATAATCAAACATAACGGATCAGAGATATATTGAGACAGTGACAATCCTCTGTGGATGCTCCTCTCTCAGAGTGCATGAAGACGTTCTCTGTCAGGATCTATCTAACACGTTATTTACATCCAGGATCAAAGGAAGCCTACATTTCCTTTCATCGCTAAGTTATTCCTGACAAGGAATTACCTCTGATTTCACCACCACATTGCAACAAGTCACACCTGTGGGCCTCTTAAAGGGCGGTATGCGACTGATGGATGCTGGCTTTATTTTAAAGCAGAATGGATTTTAATCTTAATTCAGTTCATCTGGAAGGAATAAATTGAGAGACTTCATGACATGAGTATAAAAAGTCCAAACCATATGATTAAAGGATTTAAAGACAGGTGGACGGTTTTAAACCCAGGTACTGCTTTAGTTTTACTCAGTCCTTACAGAGCTTTTGAAAAAAAATTACAACAAAGAAAAGGTTTGCTGCGTACCTAAAAAAAACAGCTTTTTAGTGGTGCAGTGCTCAGCATTTTACCCACAAGCCAGATGAATACAGTAAATCACCCCGATTTAAAGATATACTTCAGGTTTTCTTATGGATTACGTGAATACATACATTTTTCTTGTGAGGGGGTGGGAGTTGCTATCAAGTTGAACTCTGGAAAATGAACGATTAAATGAGGTTCCCACACATTTTAAACACAAAATCTCCAAACTTTTCCATGACTTTTTTAGGACCGATAATATAACTTTCATGACTATTTCTATCACAACCTTTAAATTCAGGAACAGAAGTGGACTTAAATGAATTATTGTATGAAAATAAAACAGAAACCTTTTCATTCTCTAATTGGTGGATATTTTCATATTCACTTTAAATACAGGCATCACGTTGACTTTTTCTTTTCAGCCTCCACGGTTTGAAGAACAGGTCCAAAAAAGAAGAGAAGTTGGTGAAGTTCATCCACCACTGTTTAGACAAAAGGTACCATATTGGCCTGAATAGACAGCATTTTGTTTTCTGGAAATAAGCCTTTTAAAAGTGTGTTTTTTTCATTAATGAGCAGATTTGCAGCACCAGCAGAAACCCTGAATCAAAGTCTGACACTGCTTTCAAACGTCAGGGAAAAGGGAACAGATTTACATTTTATTAGCAACTAAAAAAAAGGCTTTAATAAGAAATATTCCTTTCCTAAAAATGCAATACTGTTCAGAAAATAGTGTATTTCAATTACTGGCTTTACTAGCATAGCTTTCGATTGGCACAACAAGGCTCAGAAATGTTCTCTCCCTTTTTCGATTTCTTCTTTGCTGTCTTTTTCTAAATCTGACAGGCTTTCTTGTTTTTTGATTTTCATAACAGACAACAAAACTAAATTCCATTACTTTTCCAAAAACTTTATATGTTTTTACTTCATTTCATGACTTTTCCAGGCCTGGACAAGTAGACTTTTAAAATTCCATGATTTCTTCCAGGTTTTTCATGCCTGTGGGAAAACCTAAATGAACGAAGTAGGTGTGAATTTACATTCGGTAACTGATGATCAAGGAAATGTAAAGTAACCACAGTGACTTTGTTGTTTTTTTATTTGGTGACTTCATGCCATACGTTCATCTACAATGTTTTTTTGTTGTTTTTTTTTATCGCCAGGAACGATTTAAATCCAAACTCTTTTGTGCCAGTGAGCAACAGAAAACATCTTAGCGAACGTTTCTAGATGACTGTCTGTGTTTTGCACGACGTTACCCGTTCAGTGCAAAGGAGAATGGGAGCTGAAGGCTGACCTCTGGTTGTCACGATGCCGAGCTCCTCAAGAGAAAACTCACTGTAAAGACGGAGAGACAAAGAAAGAGAGAGATGTAAGAATAAACAAATGATCGTGACTCTTTGAAGATGTGAGGCCGCTGTATCTTTCATGTGTTCCCACAGAGACTGATGCTCATGTGGACAATACGTCTGATGTCACATTTGATCATAGACATCTCTATTTCATCTGTGGGGATCTTGGATTTACAACACTTACGTAGTCAGCTTTGTCTGGGCCAGAGAGTGATCCTTATTGTCTTTGTTTTCTTTTTTCTCTTTTTAAATAAGCTGTAAAACCTGCCGCATTTTTGGTTTGGTTTGGTTTCTGTTGATAAGGGTGAGTATCCAGGATGACTATCGCTGATGTTTGCTTATGTTGTAAGCAAATGAAAAGCCATCTGCTTTTCTGAGAATAAACCTAGTGCAAACACAGTTGTGAACAAACACCTAAGCAGCAAAACTGATCCTAACTTGGTAAATGTCGCGTGACTCCAGCTAATTCCTGAAAAAGAGACCAATTTGTAGCTGATAACTGGATAAAATGCAAATATTGGATGTTGGATATTGGAGTGACTATGATCTAAATAAAGACGTTAAGAACAGACTCTAAAGGTGTTAATACACAGGTTAGAGTCAATAAGATTCTCAGAGTCAGTGTCGGACTGCGACCATCCAGGAAGTTGAAACATCATGTTTTATCTTTCAGACTCATTACACCTCTGAGTCAGACATGTAAACAAAACTTCCAAAGTGGTGTGATTTTTTTTTTTTTTTTTTTAATCCACAGCTTTTTGTTCCTGTTACCCTCGGAGCTGCTTGTTCTTCTCATCACTCATCCCCCGACATCATTTGCAGCTCATCAAGAGATTTTCTGACGCTGACAGTTTGAACTGCAAACGGAATAACAAGTCGAGCGTGACGCTGAGGTGTTGTCGAGATGAAAAGGACAACTAATTATGATAATGAAGAAATGCTGCGAGGATAAGTTTGCTGTAGACAAATGGGAGAGGAGAGGTTGAATATGCATGCTTCCGGGAAGTTTAAAAACTTTCCATACAGTCTAACCCAATCTTGGCTCAGCACTTTTGAAAGTTGTTGAAATTTCTGCCGGAAGAGAGGGGCATGGAGGCCTTCAACTGATCTGAAAGGAGATAATCTTAAATGCATACAGTATGAGGCCATCGACACACAATGAATGCAACTCACATGTAAATAAGCCTTTTTTTCCCCCCTTTCATTGACATTCAGAAAGGCTGCAAAGCAAAGATTGACTTCTTTCCAGGCTCAAAGTGTTTCACAAATTCCATGACAATAAATGCAGCCAAAGGTATAAAACGTAAACAAAACAACAGACCTGACACATTACGGCCTTGAATTGCAGACACTGTGGGCTTGAGGTACACTTGGTTCCTACAACAAGCAGCCGAACCGTCCTTGTTCACGTTGACTAAACACAAAATAGAACATCATGGAAATGTGCAAGGTCATCCAGAAGGCCGTAATGAGTGTTATGTGAGCTTTTCCTTTTGTACGGTGTTCTGTCAAAGCAACATAAACCTCATCTTGCTAAAGGAGAAGCGAGATGTTTGTACTCTTGAAAATAAACAGCTGCCCACACAACAACGCCCACTTTGAGTCAACGCAGCGGGATTCATCGCAGCCTGTGTCAAGAGTCAAATAATCAGTGTGAGTGTGTATGTGACCGTGCATGAAGTGAGAGATTTTAATTAGCCTTACTAATGAGAAAGGAACACATTAACAGACGTCTCACATTGCTATATAAGGGTTTGTGCGTTTGTGTCAGCAGTTCAACTTCAACCTATTCTGAATCCTATGTATTCCGCGTCAGCATCTTCACAGGAACATTACAGGTGTATTTCTATGATGCATAATATAGGAAGCAGTGTATGTTTTTTTTTCCTGACAGGTAAACTCAATAACACAACATAACCTAATAGGAAAACTAGACTAAACTAGAAAACTCAATTTTTCTTCCTCGAGATCCCAAGAGACACGTTATTATACAGTCACGATGAGACAACTATGTTATCCAAACTATGGACGTTGTATTTGATGGATTAGTGTAGATAGTAAACATCGGCACCTTGAGCGGAATAACATTATGTAGCTGGATGATTCATTTCAAACTATCTGCTATTACTACCATCATTTCGCCAAATATTCCCAATAATATTCTTTGTAATGGGTTTTCCTTCCGTGTTCTTTAAGAATAAACTAAATCCCCATGCGTATCTATTTACATATGCGTACTTATTGTTAGCTTACTGCATTTTTCTTGCATTTCTGGCTAGCTGAGCTGACACTATAATTCCAGTCAATATTTAAGGTATTTATAGACATCAATAAATAATCATCTGATTCAGTTAAGAGCAGATGTTATGAAAATGGTAGTGGCTCCCCCTGCTGGCACACAGAAAACATACAGGGAAATGACAGATGCCAAAATGGAAATTAAATCTGTCAAACAAACCTTCTTTAAGGTTTCCTAAGACTTCCAAGTAAAAGTAAAGAAAACTGTGCAAAAAGCTTGAATTTTGATTTCTTCAAGTGCACTTAAAAAAATGTTTTGCTCATATCAGTATTTCTTGGCATTTGTACATTTCAGATTTTGACATTCAAAATGAAAATGTATTTAATAAAAGTTGGACTGGTCACTCATTTCAAGTCAAGACTGTATCCCCTTAAGACATAGTGATATGCAGTTGACCAACGGCAGTGCATTTGTTACAGACTATAAGGCAAAAAAAAAAAAAAAAATCACAGATCCCTGATCACAGCTTCCAAGCATACTCGAAATACTCTAATGCAATTTTAGGTTTAACTGTTGAAGAACAGCAACACAAAACACTGTGGCAGAGTTGTAATAAGTTTTCAGTGATTTTCAGTTTGATGTAAAAAATTCAACTTTTAATACATCACTATTCTTGTGCAGTTCAAAATATTACAGTAAGTCAAAAGGAAACAAAGCACCATCTCACATTTAGCTGTCGTCTTGTTATCCATTATGCTGTCCAAAAAAAAGCTTTACCATAAAAATTTGTATTATAGTAAATATTGTAACTTCAAGAAAATAACCACAGAAACAAGTTTTTTTTATATAAAAAATGGTTTTTAACAATTTTTTTTCAGTATAAAACATTACATAGTCCCAGGCCAATCAAACAAATTCACTGTCACTTTTGAAATGATCATGAACTCCCCAGTCAAACGTTCTACAATAACATACAAAGGGTTTTGCCGTTAAGGGGGTTTTCTGTACTTTTTCTAGATATGGGAAATATAACAACAACACAAAGTCTAACAATCACTCTTCGTTCGCTATAATATTAATAATAAAAAAGAACAAGTGTGAACTCCTGGTCCGATCAAAACCCAAGCCCCAAAATTTCTGGTCGACATGACATCTATGCAGTCTTCTGCTGGCCCTTCTTCCCAATGAGGGATTTGTGGATGTGGGGAATCACACCTGAAACAAAGACATTGGTCAGATCAAATGGCCGCTGTAGGGTATTTGAGACCTGCACAGTAACATGAAGAATAAAACCAACAGACACCGACGCCAACAGACGCATTTTTACGTTATGTATGTACCATTAAGCAACCGGATACAAAAACTTGACACTGAAACTATAAACAGAATATGACGCGGATACAGAAACTGTATTCCTCAGTTTGTGATGTTGACAGCTCACCTCCACCAGCAATTGTTGCCTTGATGAGCGAGTCCAACTCCTCGTCACCACGGATGGCCAGCTGCAAGTGGCGGGGAGTAATACGCTTCACCTTCAAGTCTTTGGAGGCATTGCCCGCCAACTCTAGTACCTGAGAGCAATAAAACCCCCAAAAAAAGACATTAAGATTTTCTTGCAGAGATACAGTCACAAAGCATAATGTAGCATCCAACTGCAAATCACAGTCGTACACAAAACAGGAAGCACTTACTTCAGCAGTGAGGTACTCAAGAATGGCTGCGCTGTATACAGCTGCAGTGGCTCCTACACGACCATGGCTGGTTGTGCGGGTTTTCAAGTGCCTGTGGATACGACCCACTGGGAACTGGCAGAAAATAAATACGATACTAGTGAGTTGAACAGAGTAGAAAGTAGGCGAAGTACTTAACAGCTGTATTAAGTTTGAAGAAACTTACCTGCAGTCCAGCTCTCTGGGAGCGCGATACTGCTTTTGCCTTGGCTTTTCCGCTGTCCTTCCCAGCTTTGCCTCCTGCCTGCATTAATGTTATACAAGAATAGAAAACACAGGAAACAAAAGAAAGACATAGCATTAGACAAATGGCTCAGGAAAAAGATATTACATACCAAATGTTTTGTGCAAGACACTTCAAAAGCATACAAAAACTAGTACAGCATGCTACCTAATCACTTACAGATAAAGTTGGCAAAACAAAGAAGGTGCATTGAGTTGTAAGTAGTTCATCTCAACACAAGAAAACAACCAATACCAACTCAAAACACACCATATGGCGCTACAATGGATAACTGCAGATGCCCGGTTAAACTATATCGTTTTCCCGCCAATCGAAAATAAAATAATAATTTAAAAGCAGTATAGATAGCGCTTATCGGAAACTGCATGTATAAATAATCAGCAGTAAATATGTAAAAGTGAGCCGACAAATAAAAAGATATATTGTGACAAAAACACAAGAGGCTGTCAGCGGGCTGCTCCCAATAACCCCGCGACTAACTGAAAACAGACGCGCCGCTTTAAGCACCGAAGTTTTCCTTGCAGATTTTTTTTTTTTTAAACAAGAAAAGTTCCTCTAAAACAGTCACCTGCTGTTAGAGAAAACACACACGGTTTTGCTGTTGATCACTTCATTTATCTATGAACATTTACTGAAAGACTTGTACTCAACAAACAGCTAGTTAGTTAACCTATTCTACGGTTGAGCCAATCGAACGGCTCAATTTAGCTTGCTAACGGTTGCTAACCCACCGATAAGAGAGGCTGCCCAAGTCAAAAACCACTTTACTATGAATCAAAGTTTGAATGCTGAAGGAACTTCCCGACTTCATCAAAAAGAACAACTCACAAAAACACACCGACAGCAAGCACGACGTTACTTTTAAAGGAAAATGCACTAGATTCGGACTTTCAACGCTAACGTTAAAGCTAACGTGTTAGCTGACAGTTAGCTCTTTAGCAAACCTTTTTTAACCACACACCTTCTGTTCGAATTTTACCAGTTCGCGTTAAAACAGCACTTTCCACAGTTACACACTAATCACAGAAGAAATGCAACGGGGTCCTTTATGACACATTTAGCAGCAGCCGAAGCGCACATACCATTTTTACGTCTCGTTATTTGATTGTAGAACTGAGTCGATAGCAAACAATTTCGGCTCCCGAAAGCAAAGAAACAATAAACCCTTTTGCAAATCTTTTGCATGCGACCCCTCGTGGGAGTCTGGATATCCAATCAAAATCCCCGTTGTTACTTCGAATATCTGCTTTGACCAATCACCAAACGCCTTGCAGAGTGTACCCATCCCCCACCCCAGATCAGAGTGCCTGTCTTTGCGCACGAAACCAACAAGTAGGCGGGACTGAGTGTGTGGAGTGTCCTTCCAGGGGCATCATCCCAAAAATGTAGAAAATACATAAGCACTGGTCTACAGTTACGATTAACTACTGAATTAAAGTACACAGTATATTATGACTGGTTGAAATACACGTAC
>JAPQRN010000027.1:1338971-1360880 GCA_037367275.1 Coranthus polyacanthus
CTATTTATAAATCCTTTATAAGGCTAGTCTTACTGTAAAGTTGTACCATATTGGCCACTTAAGAGACACTTTCCTTTAAACTCGGTTAAAAAGTGTAACCGTACATATATGTGTTGTTTGTGTGCAGAGGATCTAACGATGCTGATCCAAAGTCAGTGATCGTTGCCAGGACGATCGAAGCACAGCTCATCGAAAAGTGGGTGAAGGGCGAGATTACAACAGCCACCTTTAAGTAAAAGCCACTTGAGATGATCATTTCCTTTTTAAATTGTGAAGAAACCGTCGCACAAATCAGGTTCAGTTTATCTTTGCTAAACATACTGAGGCTGCTGCTGCCTCATTCCACTCAGCTCTGACAGGCTTCAGAGTGTGTGGCGTGTTTTAATGTGTGTGTTCGAAACTGGTCGGGTAATATGTTTCAGTGACTGCGTTTACACGGACCCTAATGTTCCACTAATCTGAATAACAGCACAATGAGAACAGACAGGTCTGGTCAGGATGAAACGGGGGCTGGAAACCTTTGAACATACAGCTCAGTAATAACATGGTAACAGTTTGGTAATACATATATCTGATTGGTCCTCGTGTGCATTCTAAGTCCTGATTGGCTGTTGCATCTTAATATTTTAGTCTAATATTACTATGAAATTAAATAGAAACCGGTTTCCAAGTCACAAGTCACATCACATTTTTACTGCCAAGAATTTTCATTGTTAATTTCATTGGAGTCATTACATGGGTATTACTACTTTACCTGTTACTGCTGCTTCTGGAAAGTATTAACCATGTAAACACCTGATCCGATCTCTTCTCTTCTTCTGCTCATGCTTGACCCACCTGGGAGTTAACAATAGGTCACATGACGAGTTTCTGGTTGGAACAAACATTGGAGGCTTGGAAAAGATCAAAGAATTGTTGAACGCCTTGACGTTCGAAAGGCTTGTAATAAAGAAAAAAAGCTAATATTTTTTCCCTGAACATGTTTGGATCCATCTTGGTCATGTCAATAATGAAAAGCTGGAGAATAACTTCTTTTATTCCCAGCAGACTTTGCCATGTCATGATTAAATGCTTTGAGCAGGTAAACGTATATGTATGTAAACACTAGCATTGAATCTCTGATCAGGATGATTTCAAACTGAAGAAATGTCGTCCACGTAACCGTCATCTGTAACTGAGAAACAAATGCGCTGCTCATGTAATGTTTAATAAATCTCTTTAATTTTATACCTTTTTTACAAAATTAAAGCCAATCCAGCATTTATTTTACATCATGTGAAATTAACAACACAACTTGTATATTTCAGAAAGGTTGAAATAACAATGACTTTAAAAACAACACATTAAATTGCCCCGCGTGAGAACCAAGCCCTTACACATTCAGACACATTCTGGGTTGTATGAACCTGAACCGTGGCCGTTTTCTACCAGCAGGAAGCTGTGGTCAGGAACACACTGAGCTCGCAGACGGCCAGGGTGTGGATGCTGCACGACTGCTTTTTATTTCCTTAAAAACCTATTGCTATAGAAGAAAGACAAAACTTCAAACCTCGCAGCCACTTTTCAAACCTGCAGAGGAATGTTGAGAGAAGACGAAAAGGTACAGTTTGGGGTGGAAAATCTCTCTTATGTAACTATGCCTTGGAAATCAGTAGTAATCAGATCCTGACACGGTCATAAATATACTATATATACGTATATGTAACTAATCATTTGGTCTGTACGTTCCTGAATTACACTGAATTACAGTTCGTGTCCAGGGCCATGAAGGAAAAAACTACAGCTGGATTTATTTACTGAGAATTGGACATAATGTGAACTCACTGATTGCATAATCCAAACAGCATCGGCAAAAACACACTTAAGACCAGAGCATTGTGACATTTTTCTTCAAAGTGTTTTGACAACAAATGAATAACAATCAACGCGGAGGCCGTGTTACCCTCATAGCCCAAGACTATGTCGACAAAGATGACATTAACTGGCAGTGAGCGGCTCTGGGAAAAATGAAGAGACCACTGGTGTTACCATTTATAGGTGTGTGTTTGAGGGAAATGAACGTTTTTGTTTATTCTAGAAACGAATGATGACATTTCTCCCAAATTCCAAATAAAAATAGTATTTTAGAGCAATGTTTCCCAAACTTTTTTGCTGCCATTTCCACATCATCTTATAAAATGATCAACATATATTTAATAAAACACAACCTTGCTTTCTACGATGGTGGAGCTCAAATTAATTTGCATTTCAAGCAGCAGAATGAGCTTTACCATCGTAGAAAACAAGGAAATGCTCATTTATTTACTAATATATACTATATAAATATACTAAGTTTTCAGACCGTGAAGTTGATATTCACCTTTAAACAACACAACACTACTGTTTTAACTTAGGAGGAGTTCAGAAATCCAGATTTTTTGGTATAAAGCACAGTTCAGGTCTCAAATTTGAAGTGGTCTCTTGGTTTTTTTCCAGAGCTGTATGTTGATTCATTTACAAACACCTCAGAGAAAATCAAGTGCAGTACATGTAGTGATTGGTCAATCCCAAGATGAAGCGCTAGTTTAAATACATGCTCAATAAGTCTGTTTTCTCTTGCAGTTTTTCCACCACGGAAAAAAGACGGATTAAAACGTGTGTTCGGCGCAAACTGCTGTAAACGGTTTATATGCATTATCAGGCAGATTTATGAACACCTGTCGGAACTGGCAGTAAATAATCAAATCTGTTTGTTTTCACATCTGTAGGCGTCTCATCTGCTTGGTTGGCGAAAGCTAAAATAGAAGTGAATCATTTATCGGTGACTTTCATCTAAAAATATCAGCGTCAGTCTTTGAAACCAACACTGCTGAAATCTTATCAAAAGCACTGAAAATATCTCCTTTGTTAGTTTTTTTCCTGAAAGGCGTCGCTTTGGAGAAAATGGCTTTTCATTGTCGTAAAACCCGAAACATCATTCATATTTTCAGCATATCTTTGGCTCAGGAGTTATGCTGAAATGCATCCAGGGAGGGATCACAAAGAGCCCTTACTGACAGAACTCACAAACACCCACGCAGACACAGGGATCAGTGTTATGTAAACCTAATGAGAGCTCCCAGGGACCGCTGTAAAACTACCAATGCTCATTTCCTCACTCTACTGTAAAAATACTCATGTTTGCAGGGATCACATGATCATGTAGCAAACCAGATACATACGCACATGTCAAAAATAGCCTGAATGGATAGAAATGGACGTACAAAGACAGGTAACAATAAGTCTTTTGAATGTTGTCTGCAGCAACATTAAAGGCACACGTGAGACACCACAAGGAGATTTCAGGAAAATACACAGAATATAAAGATGAGTTTGGTCTCAATACAAATTCATAAAATCAACTATTTGAAGCTGAATAATAATGTACACTAGTGGTATTTACAGGAATGATTTGGGGCTGCTCTGTAGCTACTAAATTAAACGCACAATCAGAGCTCACTGTATAAGGGTCGATGTCTGTTACTGTTTACACTTACACTACAAATCAATATATTACGCTAAATTTATAGTTAAAATCTTACAGTTTAATTCTCTCACCTTGACGAAAAAAGTCTACACCTTAGCAAGAAAAATTACAAATAAGTACAGAAATGGAACATTCAGTGAAATAGCAGCTGCTCAGCACAAAAAAAAAAAAGAAAGCAACCTCAGAGCACTCGGCTCTTTGTAAAACAAAGAAAAGCTTCACAGTAAATCATGCTGCTTGGCAACAACTGGAATGAAACTGGAGACTGATGCTGCATTCATGTCATGATGGCAGAGTCGGACAAAAGAGACACAAGGCTCTTGTCATTTCTCAATTTTGCGGCTCCTCGACTCATCGCTCCTCAATCATCCCTTTCGTGATCTGGGAATTCATCTCAGCGTGACAGCTTTAAGGATGTCTCAGTTCCTCGGAGGATCGAGGAGGAGCTACGACCGAGGACGCGCATCCAACCCGTATCCGTGACGTATGAAAGAGGCGTGACGACAATGAAAGTTGTCCTCATTCAGAAGTTGTACTAGTTATTTAAAATGATCAAATGCACAATCAAAAAGTATGACTTCCCTACATAGCCTACTTGAGACATTCCGCCATGTTGTGAATTGAATTAAAATCACGAGTTTACATGAACACTGCTCTGCTCATCTGACGGATCACACAATACAGCGGCAACTGTAAGAAAACACACGATGGGCTGTTACACGCGTCGTATTTAACAGATTTATTTAAAACGACGGCTCTGAATCGAGGACACCTCGTTTTTGTTAAATGCGTGTCGTCTCGACCCCTTTCTCCTCGTGTTGACTCGAGGAGAGGAACTGAGGACTCGAGGAGCAACAGATTGTGAAAATGAGAAGAGGGGGCGGTCACACATCATTCCTCACACCTGGCTGGTCTAAAATAATCACAGACTACCACCAAACCCTGCACGTGTTAACTTTATATTTAGAGCTGAGCCACCAGAGACGGTGCAGAAACTCCTCAGCTTTAATGAGCTTTTCTGTCATCGCTGTTCCTGTCGGTTAAATTCACGATCCACCCACAGCAGTTTCTTATGTTACTGACTTTAATATCCTATTCTTTTGAACAGTGACACTACATTAGCAGTACTGATAGTTGACTAAAAATCTTTTATTTAAATATTAAGTACATAAGGATAACTTTAATTTATTTGCTCATATACTGCAAATTCCTTCTGCAATTTCTCATATTGACACAGTATGATCTGATTAGCCGATATCAGATGACTCATTTATTAATATGTCCAATTAAGAGACCTCTTGAATAAAATAAAGCCGTGTGTGATATTTCTATTAGGTGTGAACCTATTTACTAACGAATCAAGAATTTGACAAAAAAAAATGATTTGATTGAAATGATTGTGTTGCTTCCACTGTATAAAACAGTCCATTCCATTCTGCAGTTTGAACAAAGTCTATCTCAGAAATAACAGACCATTGAATGCCATCACTGACCAATCAGAATCAAGAAATCGACAAGGCCGTGTAACCGGTTACATAAAAAAACAACAACAACAACAACAACACAGGAATATTTGTCTTTTGCTACAGCAGTAGTAAACACAATAGCTCTGGTTCTTTTACTGCGTCTACTGAGCTACTAAAAAGTCAAGTACAGGTGCCTTGGCTGTCTCTGAAAGTCACATGATCCGGTTGGGAGTAATAAAATAAAATAAAGAAACTTAGAACTCAGAAACATTTTATCCCGCATAGATCATGAACTTGAAATCAGTTGAGACATGTAAACATTAGAATGCTTTTTATCAAGAAAAAACACAGCTCCACGTTTACTTCTTGACTAATCCAATATGGCGGCGGTGTTTACACGTCACAGCAACGAGCTGAAGCAACCAACACGCCGTCTATGTCTACATGTCTATGTGTTCGAGGATATAAGGCAGGATTGGTTAATATTTGCTCACAGTCTGAACTCTTTCTAATCAATCCAAGTGTAAAACAGTCCTGTTTATTGGCTTTTCCCTATGACATGAATGCAGCATGGGCAGCAGATGCAGGTGTGTTGTGCCCACACCTGACCCGTCAGGAAGAGTCTGCTCTATTAGCAGGCGGACGAGGGCGACATCTGGACATAATGACTGGCTTTCACACAGTGCTTTGAGTGATTAGCTTTTCCTCGTATCCCTGTTAAGAGTCACACCTCTGCACAAACACGAGCAGACCTGAAGGAGCAGCAGGTTAAACGACTGGTGGCTGCTGCTTTCAGGATCAAACAGGCTTCACTGTGTACAGTTACAGTTTGTTAAATAAAGGTTCAATTAAAATCAACAGTTACGATCGGCCTGCTGCCATGCTCGCTGTGGGGTAAGTGCTAAATGCTTTTTTTCACAAACTCTCCCACCCTGTTAAGACTTTTTTCCTGACATAAAAATGGCCTTTTTTTAAGATAAATATCATCTCTCAGCAACTAAAATCTCAGCATCATATTTTAAAAACTTGCACAGGTCCGACACTGAATCATCCACTAAACAAACAATTAAGACAGCTTAGCTTCAAGTCACAGTTCGAGTTTTCTTCAACGCTGACACTTGGTGTTGCTTCAGAGGACGGAAACATTCCTCTGCTTCTCCAGCACAAACGGTCACTATCAGAGGTCCACGACACAAACACACACCAGTCAATGAGATAAACAAGGCTTAGTCACCGAGTGGACCGGGTTCTTATCGTTGTCCATGGCTATTAGGACAAATCAAACCATAGAAAAGAGGCTTTTTCTGTTTGTGTTCAGGGTTTTCCAGTCACTGAGACAGAACAAGGAATTCTAACGCTATATCTTGTTGTTATACAAACCCTGAGATATTTGTGTGCAGTTTGATTTGCCACGTGTGGTTCTGGATCACGCGGAGGAAGGCCATATAGGAAGAAGATGAGCTTCGGTGTTGAAGACGTACTTGTCCAGGCTGACGAGGTCGGGGTCGTCTGAGAACAGCAGGTACAGGTATTTCAGGGTCTCTCCCAGGAAGAAACTCTCCATCTTGTCTCGGGGGCTCGGGTAGTCTGGGTCACGCACGTTATTGACGGAAGTGTAGCCACCGGAGGAAACCTGAGGGGAAACAGCAGGATATAACCCTGAGGTGTTACACAGCTTGTCTGGAAACAGAACGGAAACAGACTTTCTGCTACTAAACTGGAAAGAAACACCAAATGACCATCTCTGCTTCAAGAAGAGAGTGTCTACGGGTATCAGAAACTTTAATCTAATGCTTGTAAGACCTTTTCCAAGTAAGACTGTATTTGGACAAATCATATTTTTCTTTCTTTCTAAAAATAAAGGTATGTAGTATGTATGTTTTCCTGTGCAGAGGGGGGTTTTATGTAGAAATATGGTTATTACAATGAGTTAGATTAATGTACATTTTGTCAACAGGTAAGTGCAAGTACAAAGTAAAAATACAGTTACAATAAACAGTATGAGTAGGTGTTTAAATTATAACAAACTGGACTGGGTCTTCTCTAGTCCAGGCACCAACGAGAGGATATGCTATTTGTTTGAGCTCATTCGTTGACTGCATTGCATCAGCCACTGCCTGACCTTTTTAGATGAAAAGCAGGGAGAAAGAGAGATTGAACAATGTGTTGAAAAGCTGCACCAGCCCTGATGGGTTTGGTACCAGAGATCTGATCAGTAGCTGTGTTTACATGTACCCTAATAATGTTATTCCTTATTCTGTGGATCTTGCCTTTCCTAATTAGTCTATAGAAGTGACCGTAAACATCAAGACAGAGTGTAAAAAAGCAGCAGTCAGTTTACTGGCCTTGGTGTATTTGTTGAAGTTCTGCAGAATCTCCCAGCCCCACTCGCGATACTTGTGGTCCTTGGTGAATCTGTAAAGGTAGAAGAGGCTCTCCACCGTCTCTGGTCGCAGGAGGTTGTGTCTGTCTGCAAGCTGCCACACACACACAACACAAATGACACACAAACGGTTAATTATGAGCCAGTGTTGTCTCTTCACAAGCTGTTTCTGGCAGTTTTTCCTCTCCACAAACCTTCACATCGATGTCTCGGATGCTGCCCTGGTGCATGTTGAAGTGGACGATCTCCGGACTGAGGCCTGTCTCCATCTGAACGTACATCTGGTAGCAGGTCTCCATCAGCTCTTTGGCCAGATCCATGTGATCAGCTGGCAGCCCGTTGTGAGCACCGAGGGCCAGGGTCCCAGGCAGGAAACACACCAGATGGTCCTAACCCCAAAAATACATATACAGAGATGGTTAAGTATGTAAAAATAGTTCAGCATCTTAGGAACTAGGTCTGTTTGATTAATCTCTGATGGTAAGATGAGAAGGTCTTCAGTATATTAAACTCATGACAGGTTGTGTTCAGCCTAGTTTAGCATAAAGACTGGAAGCAGGAGGAAACATCTGGACCGACGGCGATGAGTATCCAGTATGAAAAACAGAGAAGGAACACTGTTATCTGGGAGCATTTAAGTAAAGTTTCAGTCATTTTTGGTAAAAAGCTTACTTGTAAATCATAGACAAGAATCCTTTTCAGTGCTGAAAATTCAACAATATTTTCCTTCTGAAATCAGAAAAGAGCCTCTAACATTACCGTACAGCGTTGGTTTAAACTGACGTTTTTAAGAGTTTTCTACAGTTTAAAATGTGTTAGAAAAGTAGTCAAAGACTGATAACATAAACCCATTATTCTTAGCGTCTGCAATTACTTAACCTTTTCAAAGCCTTGAAATTAATTTGCTGAATGAGCAACAGGAGATGAATGTCACTGACCATTTTAGGGCTGAACTGTCCATGTGAGAGCTCTCCAACAAAGGTGAGGCCGTTCGGTGAAGACTTCTGCAACAGGTTCTTCTTCACCCCCTCGACTGCCTGCAGATAGTCCTCCATGAGCCTAAAATCACAGACACGCTTTGATGAACTTGGACATTAGCTACTGTATATCCCCAAAGGGTAAACTGAAAGCTCTTCTCTATCAATCTGAATTGAATGTACAGACTCCTAATTGAGGCCGACGCCTGAAGAAACACACTAATGCATTCTCAACAAATTATTTAAACAGGCAAAGCTGCGTAATGGAAGCCTGTGCCTTTGGCTTCCATTACGCCATTGTCTGCAGGGCATTAATGCCATATTAAACTTTTATTAATCATACACACACGCCAAAGAAACCATGTGCTGCTAGGATATCATCACAACTTTCTGCTCTACAAATGAAAGGACTTGTTAAACTAAGCATCCGTTTCCTTTTTTTAATATGAAATGTGTCTGTACATGTATCATCTCCAAGCTCAAGTTCTCCTTCTGTTCCTCCTTGTAACTGAAATCTGTGAGACTGAAGGTTTACAAAATAGGATTATTAAAACTAGCTTTATTGTTTGAAGAGTATTCATCGTTTTTCTAATAAGATTCTAATGCATTTCTAACAAGACTGAAGGAATCCGTGGGACAAATACCTCCCTCCTCATTATTTTACAAATGTAAATGAATAAAAAAACAACTAATTAATTTACTAATTTCTAACACACATAAATCACTTAAAATCTAAAATTAGGACAAGCTGTAAATTTGATAAATAATCACACATTACACCTATTTTATCATCTTCCAATGGCATGTTCTAACTATTTTTGGTCACGTGACAAGGTTTATGTTTGCTTATATGATTAATATGTAAACTAGTCCTGTTTACTTATTCATAAATTCAATCTACCTTCATAGTGTTCTTCATATTCCAAATTGTGACTATTTATCCTCCAAAAAAACCCAAAACAAAACAAACAAAAAAGAAGAAAAACCTAGGTATGAGTCAACTTTATGAAGCAGTCGTTACACCCGTACACACCCTGTGCATGTTGTTCAGACTCGTGTTCAGCTGCTGATGTTGAAAGCTATACACCAACAAATGGAAAACTAAAAGCGTATCCTCGTTTGACCTACGGCGTCAGGAGGACACATCCTAATGATCAAGCATTATGACTGATGATGCTGCATCCAATTCCCCGTTTTTAAATTTTCTTTTCACAGATACAATCTTCAGGAATACCATTAACATTAATATCACCAGAGCCTATCAGTGATCTGCAGCTACACAGGAATATACATGAAACTGATTTGTGTATATTGGACGTCCTTGATGATTACCATCTCATACTGAGGAGGTGTTTATTCAATCTCTGCTTGAAGGCATGAATATTACTTGATTTGATATCTCCGATGACAGCCCCTCCCCTTCTCTCCACTGCCTTTCCTATCTATTTCTACTATAACTATCAATAATAATACATTGGAAAACACAATTAAGGCGGACATATTTCACTAAGATCCCAGGGTTCAGTGTCATACTCTATGTGACAGGACTGAGAAAATGCTTTTTAGAGAGAAAACGTGACTAAATGTGGGAGAAAAGCAGATTCATCAAGGTATGAACTCTTAGATTGTCACGTCTTTACTCACTGTGTCTCCGTCTTGCCTCCTTGGATCCACTGCTTCAGCAGATACTCGTAGTAACTGTCCGCTCTGGCTCCCAGTGTGTAGATGCCTTGGTGGGTGAACTGCCCGTTGTTGGTGTTGATGAACATGGGCACGAGACCGTCCAGTTTGCCGTCCAGCGTGTGGACCTGCCTCATTACTTCAGCCACAGCAGCCTGGGAAAACAAGGACAGAGGTTGGACTAGACACGCTGGGCTGATTTTAATGACAAGTAAGGCTTTTCCACGTATCTCAACGAAGACTCAAAACACAACAAAACCTTGTGTTCAAGCTGCAGGTGATACATCGAACATACTCAATATATACTCACAGTCTGTAAATTAATAAACAAGTTATATATTCATTAGTCATGTTCTTCAACCTTTACTTTGATGCTTTACGTGCTTTTGTGACATCTTGTATGGTTTTGGCTTACAACTGAATTTTTTTAGCCACCTTTTTGTCCTTATCCCCCAGCCTGACAAGAACCTAAATGGTTAAAGTTGAAGTCCGAGAGTCATGTCGATAGATTTAAGGGCATGCACTTTTAAGGGCATTAATACGACGTCCTGCAAGAAACCAGTCAGGGAGCGGCAATTCTTGCATTTGCCACTGAGTCTGTAAATATCAAGGTTATGATCATCACTCATCGCCACACCCTCCTGTTTACATTACATCCTAGTAAACTGATCTGAAGAAACCTTACTGTCCTGTTTGTGTACGCGATGAGGCAAAGTAGGACTCGAATGTGTGATGAATAAGAAATAAAACTTAGTGTTTAACCATGAGAAATGATTGCAGCAAGTCAAACCTGTTTCAGTGTACATAAGGGCATTTGACTAATATTTTAAGACAGACCTGATGTAACCTGATCGTTTGTGTGTTTGTTATTGTTCCTGTAACCCTATATTTGACATGAAGAACCCTTGACTGGGATTTCAGTGCTGCTGGACTGGAGGGCTGACCATGGCTACAGCAGCTGATATCAAATACAGAAGTATGTATTCATTATCTAGAAAACCACACACGTTACTACTAGTCAATTTGATGACTCTAGTTACACTGGTGGCCCTGTGAAGCTTTAATGCTCACAACACACCAGAAAGCACAATTATGGGATGGATGAACGAGAGCCATCACTGAGTTTGCCCGTTGACAGCAGAGGAGTTGAGCAGTGTCTCGAGTAGAAAATATCAAATGGTTTCCTAGTTCTGCTCCGGCAATGAAATGATGACAAACGGTACGATGGACAACATGGACGGACGACTGACAAAACAAAAAGGCACCACTCCAACACATAACTGATAAATTGTAGCAAGTTTGAATGGTTTTCCAGTTATGCTCCGGAAACAAAATGATGACAGACAGACATGCTGATCGCTATATCCCCCGCATTATATGCAGGGGAGATGAATAGGGATGAGGCTGCTTAAATTTACTTAAATCTTAGGACAGCAAAGATGTTAAATCAACAATAAAGGCTGAATCCTCTGTTCACATTTCAGACTCTAAGCTCTACAGTGACAGACTTGGCTTAGTCCTACTTTGTCATATTTACCTCAGTTGGGTTTTGTGCTTACTGTAAGGCTGAAACCACTGCCTTGTTCAGTAATAAAAGCCTTTAAGAAGTGCAGGGCTTTGCTGATTGAATGCAATATCTTTCAAGAGGTTTTATCAGTAATATTCCAGTCAGAAAGCTGCGGTCCTAAAGCTGTGCTGGCCTCTGATCTGGTGACATCTCTGGGTCAGCTGTTCACCTGGTACTGTGGGTCCTCTGTGAGGCGGCTCAGCTCTCTGAACTCCAGCTGGATGCTCGTGACCTCAGCCACGGTGCTGTCTGACGTCCAGCGAGGCGGGTGAGCGGTACCTTTCCCAATGTTCACATC
Source organism: Coranthus polyacanthus (assembly GCA_037367275.1). Classification (NCBI taxonomy): domain Eukaryota; kingdom Metazoa; phylum Chordata; class Actinopteri; order Kurtiformes; family Apogonidae; genus Coranthus; species Coranthus polyacanthus. The sequence goes on from JAPQRN010000027.1 coordinate 1,350,848, forward strand.
AGAATAGGGGATCTTGGACGGGGTGTTGAAGGCGGGCATCAGCCTGTAGCCGATGTCTTTCTGCAGAGGAACAACTCCATTTATACACAAAAACTTACATCTGTAACAAACAATGCAGTTTGTGGTGCATGTGCAGATGTTTGTACAACTGTCTAAACACATTGTCCCATACAGAACTGAAAAAATACACACTGCTGCGAGTGCTCTCATTAATTAATTGGACAGTGTTTGTGTGAACATATCCGAAGTCCAAACCAAAAGCACTCTACAGAGCATTTTAAAGCTGACTGCAAGCTGATCAGCAGTGAAGTCGTCATCAGAATTTGGCATTGCTTAGATGGCGATTCCAAGGAAAGGATGTATCATTTCTCCAAAAACAGACACTCTCCTCAGATCTTTTAGTGGGTGGGACTAAGATGCAACAAAAAGATGCAAAGGAGGGAAACATGGCAGCAATTTAGAGAATGGGGATGTATGCTTAGTGCTGTTTTCCTTCTTTTTGAATCTCTGAATGCACTAAATCGAATGTGGAAAACAAAACTTATATTTGTAGAAAAACAGTCTGAGACAGATAATGGAAATACCTAAAAACTGTGTTACTTGTGTGTGTATGTTGAGTCACTAAGTCACTAAGGCTAAAACACACGTATTTGTGAGTCAGTGTGCTGAAGCTTTTCAGCAGAAAGCTGAATGGTAATTGACTGATCGATGGAATAGTACTGAAACGGGAGCTGGAGTGCTCACTCACAGCTTTGTCCAGGAACAGAGTGTCTCCAGTCAGGTGGTAGGTACTCAGCAGGCCTCCCAGGATGCGGATGGTGCTTTCAAACAAGTTGACGTCAACATTCTTGTTAAATGTGAGCTCTGTCGACACCCAGGCCTTTGCTTCTTCAAATTCTGCCAAAGACAGATAAAAAACATTTAGCTGTAGAACGTTCTACAAACTACAGAGATGCACCCAGTGGTTGATGCTAGGAACAAGATGATCTGAAGATGTGAGAAGTGAATCTACCTTCCTTTAGCCCCAGGATCCACATGGTATCCAGAGCATCGATAAGTGTCAGGCCCAGGCCGAACCACTCGCTGTAGGACTTGGAGATGGGCCTGAGCTCATCGTGGCCCCAGGCAAAGTCTTTATAGCCCTTCCATGCATGTCTGAATGCTTCCCGTACCGCCTCGGGCCAGTTGGTTTCTGGAGCACAAACAGGGAAAAACAAGACGCCTGTTTCTCATCCCAAGTATCAAAGTCTACACAGTGGCTGATGAACCAGATTCCAGGTGAGGAATGGGTTTCAATGGTCACACTTAAACTCAAGGTGTCTACAGGTTGAGGCAACTTAAATTTAAGACGTTTTAAGACCCATTTCACATCCATAATGGCTAAGGAAGAACAAAGGATATCAAACCTGTCAAAATTGTATTCAAGACCTTTTAAGATAACATTTAACATATTATTTTAAAGCCCAAAATTCAAATTATTGGATTTTCTACATTTTTAGGACCTGCGGACACCCTGTAACTGCAGTTTATTTGTTCTTATTTTGTTCAAATCCTTCCAACAAGCCAACAGTAAATCAAACAACACACACCTGACTCTTTAGTTGTTTTTGCTTCTTGGTTTGCAGGTGAGTCCTCCTTGTTTTCTCCTTCCTTGGTGCCTTCTGTGCCTTGTTCAGTGTCGATCACAGCTCCACGCCAGCTGAACATCAGAAAAACAATCGAGCAATATAATTATCTGAATTCTTTGTTTTAAGGATTACGAACTTTGCATCAACTCAGACTAAAGATCTCACCTGATGACTCCCTGCTCCTCGCCTTCTTTCTTGCCGTCAGCTGCCTTGTCCTGTGCTACCGTATCTGAAGTGTTTCCATTCTTCTGCAGATGGTTCTGAAGCACAGGCGGTCCTCTCTTATTGGACAATTTCCTCTGTGGAAAATGGTGACACAAGAAATTATTAAATCCTTGCTTCATTTAGAGACAGCAAGTTTTAAATATGGCAAGGCTAATAGGCTAACGATGAGGTTTTGATAAACCTTTACTGTTCATTAAACTGATTCAAGGTTGGTGTCATTCTTTCCTCATCGTAGGTGTCCATTATAGTTACGTTTGTAACATAGTCTGTTCTTGAAACAGGACCAGTAAGTTTCACATTTGTCTGGTAAAATGCATTCTTTCAGATACTGGACCAACAAGAAAAAAAAAAAACCACTGATGTACATCTATACACAATTGAAGCAGCCACTGGTGCATACAACGTTATAGTACATTACAACTATATGATCTTGTTTATTGCTACGCTTTTAAACAGAGTGTGTGATATATCATATGATCATACATGAAGATCATACTGAAGAGCTGAAAACTGAAACTTTGAATATACCTGATGAGCAAAATAATGGACTTGGTAATAGAATTCTATGCCTTTCCCTTCTTCTACTGACCAAGTCACTGACAGAACTGTGCTCCCACAGCTGGAACTGTACATTGGTTATTATTAGCTCATTGTGGAAGTGAAAGCATCTCCTATTCCTATTTTGAGCAAACTGCTAATAATGTTGATTTGGCTGAAAATAGCTCACAATCTCCAAGAGAAACTGTGTGTGTGTATCGGAGTAAAATACCTACGTTCCCACCAAATCTGAAACCCATGAAGACATGTGTGATTATGACAGAAATTTAGAGACCAGATGTGCCAGTACAAAGGTTTTTGTACTTGCAGAAACTAACTGAATGTCTGTGGTTTGGACATCAGTTTCAACTCCATGTTCCTCTTCAGCAAGGAAAACAAATACGAACCTCACGGTTTTCTTATCACTTCCTACAGCTGTATCAGAACTGCATTTGCTGTGTTAAACACTGCAAATGCAAAACGAATGCTTTCTGCTGCTGCACATTCAATGCTATCCACCACAAATCTGTGGGAGGCTCTTATTGTGAAGCAGCTCAGAGAAAAGCAATATTTACCACAGAATTTTAGCAGAAAGAAAAGCCAAAGGGAGCTGACAGATATATTATGTATAATATATATGATATGAAGCCTGTGGCTGTCAATGGAGAAGAGAAGTGGAAACCTTGGATGGTTGTTCAGGAAGTGGAAGTTGGCCCTGTTTGACAGGTTCAGGCAGCGCATGAGGGAGGACCGGTCCCAGTTCCATGTCCACGTCCTGCTCTCCATCTGGAAGGCCTCAACACAAACAAACACAAAGCTTTAATCTGCAGTTACAAGCACCGTATGTCAATTCTGTCTCTTGGTGAAAGCAACAATAAAAGACATAGCAGTAGATGATGTTGTGAAGTAGTGAGGGATCATGGGAGTTGTTTTTATGAAAATATCTCTGATGGGACTCAGGCAGAAATCATGTTTACAGCTGAGTATTAAAGTTGTATTCAATTTACATTTAATGATGTATATTCACAATATGTTACTTTGATCTAATAAGCCGTATGAATGAATGAACTGTATTATTTTTAATTGGCTTCAAACAAGCACTAAATCCAGTTTTTGTCAAAGTCATATTTTAGGCCTAAAATACAGGTTAAAAGACTTTTTCAGGCTTCTTAGGAACCAACAGAAACCTTGGTAGTGGTCCCTGCAGTCAGACCTCCCCCTGTGCCTGAATGCATCCGGTGTAGACAGTGACAGAGGACTACTGGTGCTGCTGCTCTGACTACACAGCCTCTACAGTGAACCCATTGTGTCAGACTCATGAGCGTATACGGTGTCCTAGATATGTTACAGGAGAGTTTAATGTACTCAGAGACTCACCTCTGAGGTGTTCAGTAATAGTAGGATATGAGGCAATTCCACAAATAAACAGGAGGACCAGCATGAAGAGGATGAGGCTGCGCTGCAACCTCGACAGTTGCTTCCATTTCTGCACACAGAAAAGAGAACAAGATGGAGAAACGGTGTCAACTTCTGATAAACCTGAGGTTGTACATAAGTCAGTTGGATTTAACTTTGTCTATTGAGCAATTTCTTAATGCTGTATTCTGTCATGAAAATGAAAGCACAGAGGCAGGCGACCTGTCAATCTCAATTAGTGATCTAGTTTATACTGTCGATCATGTTTCTTTGTGTCGTCCGACAACTTCAAAGAGGTTATGTCAACAATCCAATAGAGCTGTATAGCCCAATATACGGCTCTTCTGATTGGATAAATGACTTCACGAATCTCTTTCTTCCCTAATATGACGACATGTAAACAATACAACGTGAGTCGCAGCATGGCTAGCAGCAGTTTGGTGAAGACCTGCTTATAAAAGCAAAACAGCTGTCGTCGAGTGAGACAAGTGGACAAAGTCTGACCAAGGTAGCAAATGCAGGAGAGAATTGACTGAAGGGGTCACTTTTTAGTTAACCAAATACATTGTACTGTTTGAAGCAGTAGGTCTGATATAAACTGCAATTACTTTTCCAATCCTATCATTTGAGATAAGATTGAAGACAAACATCTGATTAAGTAATAGAATTTGAAAAGTGCACAGTGTTTCCCAAAGCCCATGAGGTCTTCCTTGGTCCAACCCCCCCAAGACATTCAGTCTACCCGTCATAGAGGAAGGAAACAAGAAAATATTCACAATTAAGAACCTGGAATCAGAGAATTTTTACTTTTTTTATTTATTCAAAACGATTATCGATTACCAAAATAGTCGATTAATTTAGTAGTCAACAAGTAATCGGTTAATCGTTGCAGCTCTAGTGCCCAAACCAAACTTTTATAGGCTACACTTTTAAAAACCTAATAAGAGATGCATTTCAGCTGCTTTTTTATAAGAACAGAGCAGAGATATTGCTTTTCAGACTGTTCATTTGTTTCCATTAGCAGGGTTTTCCCTACCATTATAAGACTTAGATGCATCATCTAAGATGAAGAAACTGAAAAACTCAGATGAGATTTCTCTACCACCCCGGAGATGCCATATTAGCCTGAACAGACAGGATTTTTTTGGGGGGGGAATAAGCCTTTTAAAAGAGGGGGTTGTGTATTATTCACGAAATAGGAATTGCAGATTTGTTTTGCATTTCTATGAGCTATTTTCTAAATATTGCAATAATATTGGTTCAAAATTATGCAAAAATGCATAGTTTTTATTCAAGTAACAACAACCAAGCCATCACAGCACCTAATCCCTCCACAAACGGAAGATATTAATTTTAATATATTAAAAGTATACAAGATGCAAAACAGGTTGTTGTAAATAAAACACCAGTGCAGAGAGAGGTTTTGGACAGACCTGTATTTTACATGTCTTATACACACAGATTAAAGTGCCACCCAGGTAAGCACAAAACCCAACCCAACAGCAAAGAACACTGTGCATACCTCCAATTTATAATTTGTTTATACACAGATATGTAGGCAAGTATCAGGTCTTACAGCCAGCACACTAAATGTCTTCTTATCAGGTCTTAGCAGTGTTTAAACCAGAGCAGTGTAATGACAAGAAATGAGAAGGAAGTGCCTCCATGAGCAGCTCATGGACATGACCCACTTACCCTCCAGCAGGACTGCCTCCTCCACTGCTTACTGTTGTTGTAAATGCCACTTCCTTGCCCAGCGAACGTTATAGATACATAATCCTGTCGAGATGGTGGGTGCATGTCTGCAACCCGACCCTGGAGGAAGACGCGCAAGAGACAATAGTGTGAGTGAAAGGAGAGCTGATTGACATGACAAGCTGAAAACCAGCTCTCAAGCACTCTTAAGAGACAGCAGGCAGTTAACACGTCAGGATGGCTGCTGCATACATACGAGTGTAGGCTGGAAAATCAGAGGCTGACTATGAAAATGGTATATGGTTTTAATGTAACTATAAACTGTCAGCATAATTTCAGGTGTAGAGTGTTTTTTGCCCCCCATAAACTTACTTTACCCACATTCGGCTTTGAAGAGCACAAGAATGATGTATGTTTATAGTTTCTGTAATGTTGACATAGATAAGAACTCAATGACTTCACTCTGGAAGAAGTTGAATCTCAGCAAACCTACCCTAAGGAAAAATCTGGTTTTGTTACCTACGGTTACTTAGAAAATGTAGTTCTGACTAAGACTGAAAAAAAAAGAGATCAAATTAACAATGCACATGTGAAATTGCATATGGATAAAACAGAATACAAAAAAAAAACATTAGCCAGCAAAAAAGTGCCAGTTTCTTCATGGGGTTCAGGTTGGATTATACAAGAGTCCATGTTTGGTTACTGCACCGAGCAGGTTTACTCAGTTAGCCAAGTAACATGCAACTACAAAGTAATGATCAATACTTGTGTCTGAGACCTAATATATTCCAGTCGTTTTACAAATTCGTGCTCAAAACATTAAAAACTACATCCAAATATTTCTCACAGGTGATCGTTCTTTTCCTTTACTGGCCCTACATCTTTGGTAGTTTCAGTAGTTAACTCCACAAAAATGGCGAAAAAGTTATTGGATGCAAAATATGAATGCAGTTGAACTATCAACAACTACTTCACTTCACTGCTGCCCAACACCGCCGCTTCATTCCAGGCGAAGTAAAAACATACAGCGTTTAGTTACCGTATGTTGATCGTTAGCTCGACTAGCTAAACCTGTCACATCTTCTGCAATACACGTCAGTAAAAATCAACAGGCTGATCAATAGCGTTAACCTGAACGTAGACGGAACAGTCAAATAAAAAGCTTGTCGAGTCCATATAACTTCCTCACGGGGTATTTAAAACAGATGCGTTCCTAGCGTTAGATATCAGCGGTAATTGTACCTTTCACACAGCGAGTAAACTCTAGCGCAGCCCCGCTGAAGCTGAAGCGGCCGCTCCGCCTGCGCGTCACCGTGTCGGGTAATGTTTTGGCGGATTCACAACCGAACTGTGCACCGAGGCATGGCTTAAGGCCTACACAACTGACGGCAGTGTAAATAGTCAAAACAGTTTTACAGTATGGGATACACACCAATTGACTAAAAAAAACACCTGTTTTGTTGAGGGTTGTAGAAGGTCTAGGAAGAGGACACATTTCATAAATGACATTACCTTTCAAACGCCCGCGTTGTGGGTAGATGTGTAACCAGCCTAATCCTGGGAAACAATCAGCCTGTCACCAGCGGGTAGCTCAACGGAACAGCCTCGGGAGCGCCTTCATCTTCAAAACACTTCACTTGACGTATTACCGAAAGCCACGCCGCTCGTCGCCTTCATTTATACAATAAATAAATACAGTGGATGAAATGTAAAAATGCCAAACGCTAAACGTTGTCCACTTGTAGCGTCGGATGCGATGCTGCTCTCTGACAACAAATGTGATACTGAGGAACTCACGATGCGTTCAGGGACCACTTTGAACATCCGACAACACCAGCCCCTCATCACCGAAGAACATTTACAAACAAATGAATTACAGTACAGCTTATCTGTCGAGAAAATCTAGTCAGATGGTTATGTTTTACTGTCATTTATTTTCAGACCAACTCAGTGGAGGAGAATGTCTTCTTGTTTTTAATGTTGGGTAAATTCCATATAAAAAGCTCACTTCTAATGTTTTTTCTCAATTATATTTATACATATTCACACTCCCTGTCTAATTTGCGTCCCGAAGAAGCAGCAAGGACCCACAACATTTAAAAAGACCAACACAATTATTAAGATTCATACGTAAGTTTATTTCTCCTGAATGTCATAGTGTTTTGGCACATCCCTTTTTATTTCCCATTTTATTGTCTACTGCTAACTTCATTAAAAGTACACCTTATGTTTTAGAGCTACATGAGACTAAATAATAAGACTTCTAATTAGGAATACTTAGAATAGAATACTGAAATTTGCATTATGTTAAATTACTTCATAGATTTTCAGTGAATACCAATTATCTATCACTGTGGTACCCATAATACTAGTAGACTATTATACCTATCAGTGTAGAAATGTAACTTCATTATACTGGACACCAACTGTATAAAGTGAACACATTCTGATTATTATCATTGCTCATGCAGGTGATATTTATAATTATCCAATTGATAATGATTTGGTTTTAACTGGTTAAACAGGGGTCGGTTTCAGGGATCTATAGTTTGATTATTAAAACAAACACCAGCATCTCTTTAGAATAAAATCAGAATGAATACCTGCATGATTCCTTATGGAAAATGTGGGGTTTTGGTTTCTCATTGTGACCATGTGCATATGCTTACATGTTTACACTCCATTCTGAACACTCTACAACTAAGAATTGTATTATTTTTGTCTTGTGTGTTTACAATAATATATTCATCAATGGCCCTGTTGAAAAGAGGATGCACACCTATTTATTTCTTTATTGTAAGGGTCATTTGTGACATTTACAGCAGGTGTTTACATTTTTTATAGTTTAGCCTGAGTTCAATTTGTAACTGAGGCACTTCGGATGAAAAACATGCATCAACCACTGTCAGCGTTGGTGGATGTGAAGCCAGTGGAGGATCATAATCTAATGAAAGACCAGACCCGGCTCGAGACCCAAACGTGTAGATCAGTGTCTCCCCGGGACCCAGACTTACAAAAACACATGATGAACTGCCGTAACATGGACATTTTTCACTAATCTTCAAGGCAATGTTGAATAAATCCACATTAGGACAAGCCTGCAAGTCAAATGATAACGTCAGCAATCGTGACTAACTAGACTAACAGACACAGGAAATAAACTCAAACACTAACTAAAGTAGACAAACAAACATGACTGACTTCCTTTTCTGCTGTCAAAACAGTCTCTATGTGTCTTCTTTAAAGAGACAGGATCAATTCTTTGCTTTAATAAGTGCTCTGGTACTAAAAATGCTTCATTTGGACACTGTTAAGCTTTCCTTACGAAGCACTTCCCCACACAAAACACACTGAGACCTCTCCTCTTCTGAATGGTTTTGGTGTAGCAAAAAAGACTGCTCTTCTATTTTAATTTGGAAAATCAATTCACATATCATAGCATTGACTTGTATTTCAATGTGTCAATAAATACGGGTCTATGTTTGGTAAAGGCAGCTCTAGCACAACAGGTTACTGACAATAATAAGCCTGAGTGATTAACACATTCCACTGATTCTTAATATTTAGACTGTTAAACAGGCACGATTTAAGCACTTAAGCTGCATAATTGGCATTAAAAAGAAAAAAAAACAAACATAGATGCACTAAAACTGATTTGCAGCAGCGGTACCGTAGTGTTCAAAAAGAGTTTGCTGCTACACATGACGTTCAGCAACATTGACTGTTCTCTCAGACTTCATAGTGAGGTTTAAGAGCTCCAACCATTGGATCCAGAAAACCTCCTTAATTACATCCTAAATAGGTCACATTGGAAACACGAACACACACTCCACATGTGCATCCAGTTCAGCACAGACAGCGGTTCCATTAAAATGCATTGATCTGCCTGGTAAATACACATATAGTCTTATGATTGAGACTGGTTTGTACGTGTATATGTGATCACAATATGCCACAGAAGAGGGTTATTACCTGTCTATGACAGACATACATGTTCCTCATCATAACAGCAAACAACTTTGTTGCATTCTCTTGTCTTTTACCTTTTCTAACTCTCACTTCTGTTCCCAGTCAACAGAATAAATGACCTTCATGTGACCATTGTTGTTACTTAACATTAAAAATAACTTCAATATAAAGTATATTGAGATAAAGTTGAATCACACCTCTATAAGACAAGGCATCACATAATGATTACCATTAGGGGTGGGGCAAAATATTGATACCGGAACATATTGTACTACTTCCTCATCAATACTCAAAATACCCAAATATTGATATTTTTATTAAAACCCATTGAACACTTGGACTTGGAAGATGCTAAGGGATTTTTTTTGTTTCATCTCAGTTGCAAAATTCTGTGAAACTGACACCACAATGCATTGAATAAATATATAATTCCCGCTTTTTGCCTTTTTAGGGGTAATTTTTCTTCTTCAACAAAGATGTCATGATGTGTCGTAGATGATTGTCTTGTAATGTATCAAGTATCATAGAATCGCTGATACTGACGTTATCGTGGGCAACATATT
>JAPQRN010000027.1:1403496-1437662 GCA_037367275.1 Coranthus polyacanthus
CAGAAGCCTGAGAACGATCCTGATCATGTGAATCAGGTGTGTTGGAAGAGGGAAACATCTAAAACATGCTGGACTGTGGCCCTCGAGGACCGCAGTTTGACACCCCTGCTGTACAGTGTGTGATTTAATTGTAATCATTTAATTTAAAGGAAAGCAGCCGGATATTATAGATTAAAAATGTCCACTTGTTTACATCAGTGCAGAGGTAGACTAATAAGTAATTATCACATATTAACGGTATCAATCAAGAAAAAACATATGAGATCAAATATATTTAAAAGCCAAACAAATGCCATAGTTCCATGCAAGCAAGCGTTCATTATTTATTAGTTTTTCTTCTTTTACGCTCTTACAAAAGCGCATGAAAGCCTTTCTGTGAGACTGCTTTGTCAGCTGGGTGCGGGTACAGAGAAGGGAAGACAGACGCAGACAGCAAAACCAAGGAATTTAATGACAAAAACGAAAGTTACAAAGACAGAGATTAAACATGAGGTTTCCGGGGAACTCGTACAAATCCCAAAAATACACAAAAGGAACATGGGGGATGACAGGACGTTTGAGAAGTGACGGAGAACAACGAGAAGGTGATGGGAAACAGGTGAGTGTGGGTGGAGACAGGGCCAAAAGGAGAGGCTAGGAGACTGGAAATTTACTGAGGAATTAAAAAAAAAACCGGCAGACAACAGGGCTGATGATTAACAAGACACAGGTGAGGCAGAACAAGAGGACGGAGAAGACTCAAAGAGGGGGCAGCTTATAAAATAAAACAGGAAACAGAACGCAAACCACGACATCATGACTGGGTTCGGCACGAATGAGGGCAGCAAGACGGCGAGAGGAAGCGAAATATCATACCGTGCAAATGAAACGTCAAAATCTCTGGCCAAACCCACCGCTTTGAACTATATAATGCACGCCCATTTATGGCTTTTGCGCAAAGTTGAGCTGCCGGTGCCATCCGAGCGCACAGAGCCAGCGTCTTCCAGGATGAGTCTCCGCTATTCTCAAGCCATCCCTGCGGTGGTGCTCCTCTTAATTGCAATAATAGGGATCCTGCTTTTAGTCGTTCCGACTGAAGACATGAAGAAGACTCCAGAATACGAGGTAAAATTAAAAAAAATTAAATAAATCTCAGAATTTGCCAGTGAAATGTAATTGGAGTATCCTGTGAATTAGGTTAATTATTTTTGTGGCTTTATTTCCATGAAGGTTAATAATCTTTCCATTTGCGTTTTTAACTAATCCATTTGTTTAATTGTAAAACAAACAGATGTAACTGTTTCCATTCATATTTCATAAACCAAATACTGCTCATGCTGAACCATCTTGAGTCATGTGTCACTGCATGGGAATTGTCTCAGTATTAGAATTGCTCTTTCATAAGTCTGTGTTGAACTAACAAAATGAAAAGTGCAGCACTCTGTATGCAATAGATGGAGACTTGAAATGGTCTCAAGAGAGAATGAAAGGGGAGACTGTGGAATAAAAGCCGCTGTTTGTGTCTTTTATCGGGGATTGCCTCTGTGCACACAATTCATGTGCTCTTCCTTTTGTTAACCTGGCAGGCACTTTGAATTAGTTTCATAAAGGTTCATAAAGAGATGCCTTTCTGCCATACACTGCCTTATACAGCGAACATACCGCGATGCTTTTGAAGTTGCAGGATGTATCCCTCAAAAGAGCACGAAAGTCCACAGTGTTGAATGAGTTGGAGCGGGACTTCTGGTCAAAGGCAACACAATGCATAATGACAGGTCACGAAGGGGGGGGGGTGTTTGTCGTCAGTTTAACCACAATCAGTGTAACTAGTCATCATGAGCATCAGTTTCAACATTGTTGATATACGCTGCAGCCACATCCTGTCAGTTCAGTGCAGATGAAGCAGAACAAGCTTCACAAGTTGGGACAATGCAGAGAGGATGCAACGAATACAAAAACCTCTTTACAATTTTACATCTTTTCATCACAACTACCCTTTTTATCACTTTCCCCATCATTGTTATAATGTTAACACATCATTTTAGATGCACACAGTGTTAATAGTCAGCTGTGGTACACGTCCACATTCAACTTACCAATAACAATTTTCATAACAATCTTGTCAATGATTAGTTTTTTGTCTTTCTTCTGCTGTCCTGTTTTCGTCTTCATTTGATCACTTCTTTTCTTACCTTCTCTTTTCCTACCTCCTTCTGTCACCATAGTGTATAAAATGAATGCATGCATCCAAACGTGCAGACTGACTGATATGTATTTGTAATAAAAAGACAATACGGCGCATCGGCTCCGGCTTCAGTTTTTTAATATTTAAAGCTCTGTCTCTTTCAGTTTGGGATCGTCCTGGATGCAGGCTCGTCTCACACTTCCATGTACATCTACAAATGGCTGGCTGACAAGCAAAATGGAACCGGTATCGTCACGCAGCACGACGAATGTCACGTAAAAGGTAACGCAACTCAAGACAAGGAAGTGTGACTAGGAGAATAGTTCATTTAACATGTACAACACTTCATCTAGCACAGAGGAACTATTAGGACGTCTCAGGAGGGTGAAGAAGCCTCTAAAGCAGCAAGGACTCAGCATTTTCTCAAAGTGACACCAAACCTCCTTGATGATCTAATGTATTTTGAACTGACATATTGATTTCAGACAAACGCAAAATTCCAGGAAAGGGTCAGCTCCTCCATGTTGGAAAAACTAAAACACTTTGCTTTTATTCCTAGTGGTATCAGCTCATTATTAACATTCCCAGGCACAGTTCTATTTAAAAACAAGCACTCAGGAAAACATATGCCATAACTGACCATCCCACACACGTGCTCTGTAATGAGTTTATGAAGAAACCTTCGGGAGTGTGACACAAAACACCGCTTGCAAAGAAGGCATGGCTTCCGACCACAGGCAATCGAATGAGTAAAGTAGTTGTTGAAGGACAGACCCCCTTTCTCTCGTTATTAGACAACACACTTACAGACAGCATTCACTGAAAAAAACACAACAGTAAACCTGTTAACATGTTGAACTGTGCACAAATATAGAGTGCAAAAATCCACAAGTAGAAGCACAGAGACTTGTGAAAAAACAAATCTGGTAAAAGTAAGAAGCACACTACTTCACTCGGGTAAAAGTACTGCTACATTTCTACCGGTTGTTTCTGTGCAAAGCTACTGAACTTCACGTCCATTAGTTCTCCTGGTCTCAGACATATGATTAAATACACGACACCTTTTCTCCGTCAAGTCTCCCCCTCTGTCTGTTTTTGTCTTGTTACGTCCTTTTTATTTAGCCACGTCTGTCACGCGTGACTTGCACCGCTCTATTCACCAAGAGGTCGTCTTTTTCTATTTCTCACTGTTCCATCCACGTAGGTTACAATCAGTCGTGATCTTGGGAAGACACGCTATGATGTTAAATAATCAATAAACCCTGTTTTGAAAATGTAAGGAGTACGAAGTACAGATAACTGGAAAAATCTGCTTAAGTACAGTAATGAAGTATTTGTATTTTACTTTCTCTCTTTGCTGACAGACAGACAGACAGACGTATAGACAGATGCGAGTGTCTGCAAGTTTTTACAAAATTCCACTGGCCTTCATCAGAATCTCAAAAATATAGACTTCTCAAAACCCAGTCAAATAAAACCCAAACTAGTCGATGACCCTTTAACCCCACTCTGTCCTGGTGATGAGGAACCTGTCACTTTCACTTCCAGTGTCATTCTATAGGAATGCATTCTGTCTGCATTGAAATATTTCTAAAAAGTAATAATACTCTTTCTTGTGCAAGACGTTTGTCCTAAACTGGCTTCCTTCCTCACCAGACAGTTCATGCCATCTTAGTCAGTGCCAGTTGTACTTCTTCTTACTCCAGTTTGTTGTCAGGGTTTCTGTGGAAACTCCATCCGCAGCGTTCATCTCAGTGGGCCGTTCGTCCTTTAAGATGGGGAAGCCTGGCTTTAGCAAAGGTCAGGTCAAGTTCCTCTGTGAGCAGAACTACTTTCTGTCTGTCAAGGTGGAGGAATATCCAGCTATGCAGGCGTTCATGGTGGTGCCGCAAAAAGTCTGGAGGAGTGTCTGCAACAAGCTGTGAGGAATATCGTCAAATCCAAGCATCGCCAAACTCCACTGTACCTGGGAGCGACTGCTGGCATGAGGCTCTTGGAGTGAGTAGAAACTCCCATTAATACATGATAGGACACTAATATTACTGCAAAGCACTTTATTAATTATGTAGGGGTGCATTAAAACTGAATCTTAGAAAGGGTTATTCTTGGTTAATTCTCCATTTATCTCCAACCACTTTTCAAAAGCATGGTCAATTCCACGGAGTCACAGCGGATACTGAAGGAAGTGGGCAACAAATTGCAATCTTACCCTTTCAACTTTAAAGGAGCAAACATCCTGACTGGGCAGCAGGAGGGGGCGTATGGCTGGGTCACAGTCAACTATCTACTCGAAAACTTTGCAAAGGTAAGTTGTGGCTTTTTCATATATTTTAACTGGGTTATCCAACCATCAACAGCAGGGGGAAGTCGTAAACCAGAATGCACTCACAGCAACAAAAACCACCACGAATTAACGCTACAGTCTCCACAGACTGTATCACTCACCAAATAATGTGTGAAGCCCCTTCTTTACATGTGTGACAGTCGGTCAAAATAACACTGTACAATGATCGTCACGTGCTGCGTCAGCCGATAGTTTACATTATAACGCTGTTGGCTTAGTTCTGTTTTTAGACAGAACAAAGCCACAGAACGCAGTTTAGACTGAACAAACAGCAGCTAACAACATAGTAACTTCGTACCTTCATAAGCATCATAATGAAGCTCACCAGTGGAGAAGAAACGCTGCCATTTCAGTACCAGTCATTCTTTTACTTTCGAGCTGTGTCCAGTGGCGAAAACGACGGCAACGCTTCTATTTTCACTTATTTTCTTTGGCTCTGAAACTTGTTTATCGGTTCAAGACCCCTTGGCGTTAGTTTTCAGCGCCATGGGAGACGGGCAGAGTGACTCACTACTCCCTCTAGTGGTCGATCACGCTGGTCCATCACTGTGTAAATTCAGTGACTATCTCAACACAATACATTGACATCTTTGACATGACATCAGAACTCTTTATTCCAAACACTGTAATGATATTTTAGGTCATTTCTGAATATAAGTAGAAATAAAACATACATTAAAAAAGTAAAAAAGTTACAGCAAACTACTAGCAAGATAATCTTGGTTTCCGTCATCTGACAGTCAGATCGTCAGCAGGAATAAATGGTTATGGGTGGATATATCAAAGAGATACATTTTAGTCTGTAAATCCCTTGAAAATGTCACAATTAATGAATTATGGGTCACATAAACATGGGGACAGAAAACTAATTCTGACTAGTCAATGGAATAAAGATGTACTATAAATGCATCCCTATACTATTAGTATTGTGAATCTAAAGGCAAAGTGTTTTCGCTGTATCCTGCTCAAAAACCATTGCACTTGATAAAAGCTTTACAGTGGCTTCAAGTGATCATTTGTAAACGGTGTCAGTGGTTTTTGGGTCCTGTTTCACTGTCACACTCTATAGGTCTGAAGGTAAAATGTCACCAAACCATAATGACTGATAACAGGATGATGTAAACAACATTCATTTTACATTGTGCACAAAAAGATGTGAATTACATTTTATTCAGCCTTCATTTTTACCGTCTTTGTCCTGTTCCAATCTATCATTTACATTTTTCATGATGGTAGCGCCATAGTTTATTCTATAGTAGTAGTCAGTAGTTCTTGTATATTAAATATGTTGGTAGGATGAGGGTTAAATAGTCTAGGTACTTTTTCTATTGACCTACATCTGTTTCCGTTCCTTTTCGTCAACATGTTTGTTCTTGTTCCTCAGTACGGCTTTGTCGGCCGTTGGTTGAATCCAGGCAAACCGACCATCGGCGCTTTGGATTTAGGCGGCGCTTCCACTCAGATCACTTTCGAGACCCCGGAAAAGGTGGAGGACCAGGAAAACGCGATGGCCCTGAAGCTTTATGGACATACCTACAACCTGTACACCCAGAGCTTTCTGTGCTACGGCCAAGACCAGTTCCTCCGCAAACTGATGGCTCAACTTATCAAGGTATGTCACAGGGTTTAGTTGAGGATTCTGCTCCAAGGATTCTGTTCTTTAGGTTTGTAGGGTTTGTAAAATGTGTTTGTGTGTATAAACTGAAAATGCATATCACAGAAAAGGAGTTTATTCTTTTAAATCCTACCAGGTACGGAGATGTGGTGGTAAATGTTTACTCGACAAGCCAACAACTGCCTTAACCCTTAAAAGGACATATAAATATTTTTGGAAAATGAATTAATTGCTGTTTTCTAATCAATAGACTAATGACCCAATTTAATGTTTTGTTTTTTCCTCAAATGACTTTAATTTTCCACATTACTCTGTAACTTTACATTCTCTCTGTATTTGCCAACGTTTAAACCATGCCTTCAGTTGTTTTGCTGTTGCTATGTCTGTTTCGATTCAGGCTCAAGGTGTGACAGGTCAACTCTCCCATCCCTGTTATCCACGCCAATACAAAACATTCATCCTTCTGGGAAAAGATGTCTTTAACTCTCCATGTACTGCGAAGGACAGACCAGCCATGTTTGACCCCCTGAAGAATGTAACCGTGGTGGGAACTGGAGATTACCAAACCTGCCTGGACAACGTCAAAAAGATCTTCTCCTTTGAGAAGTGCACGTATTCCATGTGCAGCTTCAACGGAGTCTTTCAGCCCAGGGTGTCGGGAAGCTTCATGGTGAGGAGACGTCACAGAACAGGCTTTCTGTGACACCTTTTTGTTCAATGTTTTTATTCTCTTGACAATTTTAATCTTCAGTCAAGAAAATCTCCAGTTTAATTTGAAGAATGTTCTATCATACACCTTTTTTTTTTTTTTTTTTATACCTTTTTTGCCCCCCCTTTTTTATTTTTTATTTTGAGATAGAACTTCTCTGTGCCTCAGTTTTTAATGTGGTACAACTGGAAATATCAAATTTTTAAATGTCACTGTTAAATATTTAGTACTATCATCATTTTATCATTCAAAGAGTCCATTCGATCCTGGGAAAATCCTGACTGATATGACGTGTGTGTGATCATCACTTTTTTCCCTTGTTTTTCAAAGATGTAGAAATGGACAAATGCAGATGCATAGAAATCTAACTCGCATGGTACAGCTAGTACCATGTCATAGTATCTTGGATAATCTAGTTCTAAAGACACTTTCCTTCATATCAACCTTTTTATATACTCTAAAGTCAGAAATGGAGGATGGAGTGAGTGCCGCACTATTATTGGCTGAAGGAGGTAAATATACCTTTTTTAACCTAGTTACAGGCCAAATTTGAGGAACGTAGTAATGTCGTACGTATGCACAATCTAACAAAGATAGAAGAGAAGACTCTGTGGACAAACCTGGGGTTGCAGACATATTGTCTGCAGATCTTCAGAGGATCACAGATTGGAAGGCACTGTACGCAGAGAACAGGACACGATGACCTGTTCTCTGACCTGCGGCAACAAAATGAATGAGGCCATGGGTTAAAGTAGGATTTTGTCATGTCAATTTTTATGTCTTTCTTACTTGGAAAAAATAAGCGCAAGCAATAGACTATGCAGGTTTCAGTTTAGCTCTTCAACATGGGGAAGACTTGAGAAATATATACTTGAAAGCATGACTGATATTACTAGCTGCAGGGCTGCAGTTGGTAATATTAGACACAGCGGCGGTTTTTTTTTTTTTTTTTTTTTTTTAAATGGGTTTAAAACATTTGAATGAATCTTTTTAGATAAATGGCAGACTTGGAAGATAATAAACAGTTCTAATTAGTTTTCAAGACGTACAACTGATAAATAATCCCTCGTAGTTTAAGGAGAGATATGACTCTGTATAAACTGTTTTCCCTCCTCTCCTCCACAGGCATTTTCTGCTTTTTACTTCACTCACAGCTACATCAACACGCTCACCAATATCTCCATCACATCCCCACGTGAAATGAAAGAGGGAATCAAACATGTCTGTAACATGTCCATCACTAAGGTACTGTGGGAACTCTTGGTAAAAAGAAAGTTACTATACGTAGTGTGAACCATCCAAAATGATAAAATGCTTTAACTTTATATCCTCCTATTCCAGAGTTTTTCTCACTCCTAGGGTCCTTAATCAAAAGTATGAAATCAAACATTTTTCTTTTTCCAAGAGTGTATAAAACAATATCTTTATACTTCCAGTTTTGATTTTCGAGAAAATGTTTGACACTTAGATTAAGATCACGATAATTTTTACGGATTTTGTTCTACGCATGTTAAGTATTGAATGAACTGCTTTAGTTTTATTATCCTGGTGGTTTGGATGGTCAACCACACTGAGACTAGAAGAAGAAATCTGCACACCAGTATAGCTCACATATTCAAGCAGTGACGTTTCTAGCTTATCTTCAGACTTCTGACAAAGTACAGAGAATCCATATTAAATACACCTTAAATTGATGGCTATTTTTACTACCTTTTTCATATATGCATTTGGGGTTTTTTTTTTTGTTTTTTTGCCTTGCACCTACATGACTTGCATATGACTACTTTACTTTTACTCATGTAGTAATAATCAAATGAGGAAGCACTTGCGACATGACTTTCTGCTGGTTCACTGTTAAGGTCAAGCTGCTTTATTTCCACAGATGAGTGAGAAAACAAAGCAACCAGAGAAATACATGAAGAATGTCTGTGCCGTCTCCAACTTTGTCCAGCTCCTCTTGACGCAGGGCTATGGTTTTAATGAGACCTCGTTGCCTTCTGTCTCCTTCCAGAAAAAGGTAAAGGAAATGAATTTACCATTTTGTCCATCATATGTTGGATTTCAGTAAATACACGGTTTCCTTTTTGCAGGCTGGAGGAGCGTCTGTAGGCTGGGCTTTGGGGTACATGCTGAGTCTGAGCAGTATGCTGCCAGCAGAGAGCATCAGTCTGATGAAGGCTTTGCCCCCAGGCCCCTGGGCGGGAATCCTCTTCCTCTTCATGGCCCTGCTCCTCCTGGCACTGGCATTGTTAGCGATAACCTACAGACAGATGAGGACAAAGGAAGGCATGGTGTAAAGGAAAGAAATCCAAAACGTCTGCTTATAACTGTGATTCATAAAACCATTCAAGATGTTTTGTTCCTGAGCAAACTGTTTCTATGTATGCGAGATAAAATTGCTAAATTCATCAACAGAATTTCTTTTAGTGCCTAAGTGCTGACCAGTGTGAAGAATTCGTTTTTGAGGGGTTAAACATGCTCAAAAAAATCATGAAGCTTCACATATGCATCCGAAGTGGCAAAAAATGTGGTCACAGTTGTGTGTGTGGGGGGGGGGGGATGGCTCAGCCCCTGCATGTATCAGGTCCAGGTGCACAAAAAGGAGCCATGCCCTAAACCCAACAAAGTCTACCATTTTGGTTTGAATATACAATGTTTGCCCTTTTCTTGTCATTTTCAGCCATTGTGCTTTCATCACAGGAAGCTAAATGTAATTCCTTTCTACAACATCCAATATGATTCCAGGCTCGATATCTATATCGACATTAAAACCCCCCGACTGCAGCTTTCTTCTGTTTTTGCTTTGGGTGACTCTCAATGCAGTGTTTTTGAAAATGAAACTACAGAATAAACCATGTCTTTTGTAAATGTGTCCCTCATTATGCAACTACACCCACAATGACCCTGTTAATCATATTTTATTATTTTTTTTTTGTAAATCTTGCGACAGCAGCAGCCCACGCTTTGGTCAGAAGACGCCTGAGTCAATATTAACAGACACAATTACTACAAGATGACTTGTTCTTAGCAAGAAAGCCCACGTACTGTATGATCCAGTCAGTGCTTAACTGTGCATACAGCATATTTAGTAGCATTTTGTTATTTTATGTTGAATTGAATGAATCTATCCCATTTCTGACTTTCATGGCCTCCACTTTAAACGGGAGCAATTGGTTTTATATGGGATTCTCAATTTTAATATCTTTTGTTTTGTCAACACAGCTACAGATCAATATCCTGCATTAATGTGAATTTGTGTGGATTTTAAAATCATCTGTTAAAGGTTATTCTGATGTAAAGAAAAACAAACTAAAAGGCCATATGTCAAACATTTTGCAAATATTGTGAAATTGCAACCTGTACAAAGGCAATGAAAACAAATCAAACTGCACAGGTGAAAAAATAACCACCATGACGAAGTAAGTTCATATTTTTGTTTTCTCAACAAACCACTGATATTTTACCAAAATTAAATCTTATACTATACCTTATACTTCTTCTCCACTACATCTCAGAGGTACATACTGTACTTTTTACTCCTCTACATTATTTGCAAGTAAATTTACTAGTTTCCTTGCAGATTAATTTTATTAATGTAAAATACAAATGATCTAATTATGTTGTCCTGTTATCAAAGATTAAGCCACTCAACAGTGTATACAGTTGGTAATTAAAATGAGTCCCGCTATTATGAACATAATGCATCAATAAATATAATCCAGGAATGTATATTATTCTGAAACGGGCCATGCACTTTTACATCGGTGCTTTAAGTATATTTTACATTTTGATATTGCTACTTTTTCTCAAGTAAAAGATCTCAGTACTTCCTTCATGCATATTAAAGTAACAGTCTCGAAGATTTGAATTTAAATAGACGACTCTCTGTCGCCAAATGACTTGAGAAGAAGACGATGATTGATTCTATGATACGCTGATATTATATGAAAGTTATTGCATTTACAGTGTTATGAAGTGGCTGTCCGCGGTTACTAAGCTAAAACATTTTACCGGCTGAAAATGTGTGTTTTTCGGTGCAGGTTAAGTGTGTAAACCGTGCAATCCCCTTAGAACACAATGTAGGAGTACGGTTATTGTACACTTATGCTTTATTACAGAGGGTAAGTTGTTATAGAGCGTCTTTGTTTAAATGCGGAACCTTGTTTGCCGTCTGTTGTTTCAGGCGGACCGTTGACGAAGTTGCCGGACCGGAAGTTTGCATTGACAGCAAGGAGGCTAATGTGCTGTTGTGTTTAGCAGCAAACGGTGATCTTTTCGGCTGTAAATTCACACGTTTGAACATTTAATTCATGCATAAGTCTTGAATTGGATGATTAAACGGCAACGAGATGTTCGCGGGGCTGCCTGAGCTCGGGATATCCAACGGAGAGGACCTTAAAGAAACTCTCACCAACTGCACAGAGCCTCTGAAAGCCATTGATCAGTTTCAGGTAATGTTCCGCTACATTTAGCCGCTAATTACAGGGGGAGGGCTCTTTCAGACAAGGTTTTGAACTGTTTTAAATAGACGAACACCACGAAATGCGTGAGCAATATCTCAAATGGCGTTAGACTCGTTAGCTGCTTGTATTTGTGTTTTTGTCATACAGCTAGCGGTAGCATACATGTAATAAAAGACTAAAAACAACAGTCACGTTAACTCTCTAAACACTAAGTTAGCAGCAGTTTGTAAAGTACATTTAGTTACTGTAGCTGGCCATCAAGAGAGTAGTTTGAATTTATAAACGTGGAGTAAATACATTGGTCGTAAATTGATGATTTATCAACTAAGGGGGACTTAGTTTTCATTACGGAGTTCATTTGTGAAAAGATATGTAGCTAAAACGCTAAATAGATTTAAAACATGTTATTAACACATTAAATTGAGGTATGAACACGGGTATATACAATATAAAATAAAATAAAATAAAATATTGAACGTAAAAAGGGTAGGTGTAATAACTAAAGCTTTAGTTTGCACCAACTTGCATACTTTGTTTTTTACTTTGTCTGTGGAAGCTGAGATTGTTGTGCTTGACATTATTTTGAATGCCATTATTATATAAAAAGGCATTTGTGAAAGACCCAAGTTATGCACAAGTCATTTTTAAATCTTATTTTTTCATTTGTACACAATTTAATACACATTTTTGACCATTCTGAGACTATTTTATCTCTGCCTTTTAATATGCTATTTTAACTTTTTGCATTCACAAATTTTTGAAATGATACGTTCATATACTATATTTATTGTCGTCATCCTAATCGCACAAAAATGGTAACAAATACACTCGTTCCTTTTCTTGATACACATTTCTGTGAATAAATTGACAGAATTAATGACAACACATCCCTGGTACTCTTTGATACAAAACATATTTGCACATAAATATCACTTCTGTATCTCTTTTTCATTCCTGGCTCAATTTAAATTGTTAATAATCTGTTAACGTATTCATAATGTTATGTAAAAACATGTAAAGATGTAGCTTGCTGCTACTAAACATTATTTGAAGTGTTTTCCTTAAGGTTGTGTACACAGTGAGTTTTGTACACTGTGATATTCTGTATCTTCTGTGTGATATACTCATTCCTAAACTAAACATGAAATAAAAAGTATTCTTATATATTCTCCATACCCGTGAATGGAACATGACCTAGATGAACTTATCCCTGATGACTCTTTGTTGCTTTACTTGACTACAGATGGAAAATGGCATCCTGCTGCCAACTCTGCAGTCCGCTCTTCCTTTCCTCGACCTCCATGGAACGCCTCGGCTGGAGTTCCACCAGTCTGTCTTTGACGAGCTACGAGACAAGCTGATGGAGCGGGTCGCCACCATTGCAGAGGGAAAGGAGGACGACAGGTACGTCATTGCTTGTTTTACACTAGAAGAGATATATTGTGAAATCATTTTTAGTCTTAATCTTTAGAAATTAGAAGTTTCTAAAGTGCTTCTTTTCTTTTGATGGACGTGCAGGTACGGGAAGCTGGAAGAGCTGCTGGAGAAAAGCTTCCCACTCGTAAAAATGCCATCCATTCAGCCCGTGGTAATGCAGGTGCTGAAACATCTTCCGAAGGTAGAGTTATTAAGTTGTCACAGAATGAGCCAAGAATACAAATGAAATCAGTGGAGTCTGGGTCTGTGTTTATTAGATCACATATACATGGGAGGGGTGTACCGGTTCCACTGTACCCCACGGTGTGAAAATTGGTTATCATTTGCTTATCTAGAGTTTTAGGGGAAAAAACAACCAGATGGAGAAAAGCTCCTGCATGTGCACAGCTCCTTTCAAACACGAGATGTACAGCTTTCTTATTTATTTAATGTATTTGTACACATGCTTTCAAGATTCTATATAATAAAGTATTTGATCAAACAAAAAATCCTCCTGTTTTCATACCTTTTAAAGGCACAGTGGTCCATGTTTAGGATTTAGGAGGATGTACTTGCAGAATGGAATAAACATTATTGGATGCTGCCCCGCTTCAGGCAAAGTGTCTCCACTAAGGGTGGAAATAGATTTAATGAGACAAATGTTTCAACATAGTCCTTTAACTGACTAAAAGAATGAGAGAGAAAACCAAGAGGGAGAGAGAACTAAAGAAAGCCTGCATGTGTCAGTAAGCAGAATGAGTAAACATATAGACATAGTGAGAGTTGAATTTTGAAAGTCAGTGGTTTTAAAAGTGGCAGCCAGAAATAATGACGCAGATTGAAGACTGTTCAGTAGTTATGTGTGAATGTGTAGAACATATCTCTCTGCACTGTCATGATATGATTCTTGCGTAGGTGGTAAAAGAGGTTAGTGATCTTTGAGTCTGTTGTGGGGACTGGTCTGCAGCTTAATTTGCTGCACTTGGAAAGACGTGTCATACTTTTCAGAACAAAACCACAGCCCTTCTTTTTGTCTGCATCCCTGCCATGTGGAAGAAATCAAAGCGTCATCCAAATAATAAAAAAAATTGCCACAAAGAGTATGATTTCAGTGAAGTAAAGGATAGAGCATGATATGAAACGATCTGATATGACATTTTTCTGTTGTCACACATGATATCATCATATTGCGCAGCCCTGCTTTACAGTGTCAGCATCAGTGTGGCTAACGTGCTAAAACTGGCTTTCGAAAAATGACGATAAGGAGGATTAAGAGCTGCAGAGTTCACCTTAAGTCCATGCTTCCCCCTGCAGGTGCCAGAGAAGAAACTGAAGATGGTCATGGCAGACAAAGAGCTGTACAAAGTGTGTGCTGTGGAGGTGAAAAGGCAGATCTGGCAGGACAACCAGGCTCTGTTTGGGGATGAAGTTTCACCTCTCCTCAAGCAGTACATTGTGGAAAAGGAAGCCGCTCTGTTCAGCAGCGACCTCTCCATCCTGCATAACTTCTTCAGCCCTTCACCCAAAACACGGCGCCAAGGCGAGGTGAGTCACAGTCAGCAGATCAAATATTCAGTGTCCCATCTTTCAGCATTGGACTTGTTACCCAGTTCTGTTGTGTGTACACTGTAGGTAGTCCTCAAGCTGACTCAGATGATTGGAAAGAATGTGAAACTGTACGACATGGTGCTGCAGTTTCTACGAACGCTCTTCCTACGAACGCGAAACGTCCACTACTGCACACTGAGGGCAGAGCTGCTCATGTCTCTTCACGACCTGGACATCAGCGAGATCTGCTCTGTAGATCCATGCCATAAAGTAAGGACACACACAGTGAGCCTGAAGCCATGTGCAGGGTCCAGACTCCATATCCGTGTATCTAAGTCTTCCACAAATTGAGTAGAATCCCCACAACACCTCTGAAAACCAAGGGAAAACCCTGTATTTGTAACACTAAAAACTCCAACTCTTGTGTTTTAGCTGTGTATTCATCACAGTTTTGCCTTTTGACAGTTCACATGGTGCTTAGATGCCTGCATCCGGGAGAAGTTTGTGGACGGCAAGCGAGCCAGAGAGCTGCAAGGTTTCCTGGACGGTGTGAAGAAAGGACAAGAGCAGGTCCTCGGGTAAGAGATTAAGCAGTGCCTGAACACAGCCGTGTATTTTTTATTTTTTTGATGAATCAATCTAAGGTGAGATTTTGGGATTTTCAGAGACCTGTCCATGATCCTGTGCGACCCGTTCGCCTGTAACACCCTGGTGCTGAGTATCATTAAAAACCTGCAGGAGCTGCTGAGTCAGGACGCTTTGCCCAGGGTGAGTGTACTGTGGCTGAATGACTTCTTGGACTCAGTTTGCGGGGAGATGGAAACTATGTATGATTACTAAAAAAACACACGGTTACAAAGTGCTTCACAAACAGGTTATAAATACATGCCTGAGAACATAACCTCCACAAATACAGTACATGCTTTCAAACATAAATCCAAACACAACCAAGCACAAAATGAGGACACAGTCTGTGTCTCTTTGATTGAAGTGATGATGCTGTATCAGCTATGCACCTGATCAGGTAAATGTGTTTTGATCTGAAGTTCCTTTTGAGCTTCACTGACATCTTACAATATTGGACAGAGTCACATTTCCAACACAACACAAGTCTTGACTTAAATACTGTAGCATAAATATTAGGTCTAGATTTGATGTTGTGAGTCTATTTCTGTCAGTTTAATTTTTATGAAAACTCTTTTTTCTTTTCTTTTTTTCTCTTTCCCTCTTTGTGTTAGTAAAAACAGAATTTCAAGATTTTAGAAAGCTACATTCAAAATCCTTTGGAATCCGTCTTTTTTCCTAATGGAAATTATATAAAATCCAGCCCTAGAACATCATACTCAGAGTAGAGTCACTGGACTCACAGTCTAGAGCTACAGTTTAGCTCATCAGCAGTGTTCACCACATACTAAACCCCCTTAACACCCGACTGACTGCATTCACACGTTTTACTCTCATGACTCATGTTTTCACACCTTAGTTTATGTTTGTGATGCGAAAGCGTTACATGTCAGTCTAAGAAAAAAGTGATGGTGAATGTCAGGTGCGAAAAAGGTGTGAAACCAGTGAATTCAGTAGATTGTTGTTCTATTGAATAACCTATTGTTTAGATGGTTTAGTAAATCTGTAAACCCTCTTTCTAATGGTTTTTCAGTGTATTGTGTCCTCGGATGTTGAAGTGGTTGTCGTTGTGTTTGTGAGCAGGACAGTTCAGACCTGATGCTGCTTCTCAGGATGCTATCACTGGGTCAAGGGGCGTGGGACATGATCGACAGTCAGGTTTTCAAAGAACCCCGTCTGGTACGTTCTCCCACATCATGTTTATGATGTAACTCGAATTCTAGAAAAAAGAGCTGCATGTATTGCATTAGACTTACTTCACTAAACTGACCATAGTGTCGATGTGGCTTCCTGTGTGCTTCTTCTTTTTGTTTTTTTTCACTCCCCTATCTTTCAGGATCTGGAGGTAGTGACACGCTTCCTGCCCGCCATGATGTCGGTGGTTGTGGACGACCACACGTTCATCGTAGAACAAAAACTCCCCAGCGAGGAGAAGAGCTCGCTGTCGTACCCGACCACCCTACCGGACGCCTTCATCAGGTACCGCAGCAGATCAGACACAGTGTGATGAGCAAAAAAACATTACTGCAGGGCTGGTGTTTGTGACGAGGTCAGAACAGAATGGGTTTTAGCACATTAACCACATGAGTTGACATTCAGCTCATAACGGACATTTCTCATCAGCCAACATTACCACAGTGGTGACAGGAAAACACTCAAGAACATGTACTGTCTTAGTGAAATAAGTATATCTGCTTAGAATAAAATAGACTAGAGTAGAACTTCATTGTCCACTTGAGGGGAAACTGTTTTTTAGTTCAGACAGACCAAGACACATATAAAACTAATTTGCTACAGTCAGGAAATTGTCTTTGACTCACCAACAGAAACAAAAATGAGCAAGGCATTACATTATGTGGATATTGCATTCACCATGAGAAAACAAGCTCAAAGCATATTTTATAATATTTTGTGGGTTTTGCTTTCTTCTAATCTGCTTTTGTATTTTTTTTGTATACGATTAATTTAATACAAATAATTGCAACTAAGTGTTTATTTTGTGACACTATTAAAGTATAAGCCTTATAATAGTTTAATAACACACATATACCTCATGAAGAAGATCCATTCATTGGCATTAATTTACATACAAATACAAAGCTCACTGACTGGCAATATCAGTGACTGTTTATGCAAAAAGTTATAATTTTGCGGCTAAAACCACAATGTTAATGTCAAGAGACGCTCATCGGAATGCAGCCGGTCAAATGTTCGAAGTTAAGCACCTTAAGGTGAACAGTTGGTGGCGCTAATTCTCCACTCAGGTGCATTTACACCATACCAGAAGAAGGGCACCAATCAAATCTCAGCCACAAATAGTGATTGTATGTTAACAATATTGTGCCAGTTTTGTGATTTGAGTCTATTTACGATGGAAAATGCACAGATTACTGATCATTTTGAAATCTGAAATTTTTCCTGCTCAAACATAAACCTTGAACTCGTTTTAAAAGAGAACTTGGCGACTTTCATTTTGCACATTTTACAAATGACCTCTCTCTTCTCAGTAACACTGAATCCAAAATTTCACCAAACACACACTGGATCTTTAAATTGCAGCTTTTTGCAATTATATGATTACACAGATGATTGGCTGTGACTGCAACTGCAATTCGATTAATTGTGCTTCTCTATTTATACTGTAAATTCTTTTGCCTCGGACAGACTCATTTCCTGCTGTAAATCAACTGCATTATCTCATATTAAACATGTCTCATCTGATCTGTGTTCCCTTTTTTACGGTGGAGGAAGCAAGTCTTACCTTTGATCACAAGTTTTGACAAACTGCTTCCACACAGTACTTTTCCGATGCCTTTGTGTTATTAAATTTATAATACAGAGTTCAGCCATAGCCCTGATAGAGAAATGGCCATGTAGAAGTTGAGCTGAAGGCTTTTCTAATTGAGAATCATTCGTCCTTTCCGAAATATGTCTGCTGAGAAGTGTTCCAACAGTTGTTGTCGTCTGTCCCTCTCAGGTATCTGCAGGAGAACAGGGTTGCATGTGAAATGGGTCTGTACTACGTCCTCCACATCGCCAAACTGCGGAATAAGAATGCCTTACAGAGGTTACTGCCTTCTCTGGGTGAGCGTCATGTACTATCTAAGAACGGCCGTTTCAACTGCTGCAACTGGAACTGGAGCTGTTACTGTTTACTGTTATCATCACACTATTTGCCACTGTAACTTTTAAACTTCAAATGTTTGTTAATGCATGTGCTACGTGTGTGTTTATCACTAAGTCAGTTGGCAATAAATCGAGGTAATTACTCATGTACACTTAGGAGACGAGAGGTGTTCTGCCAAAAACTAACCCAGTGCATTAAAAGAGGTAGAATCACACTTTAATATCCGATTAGGGCTGTCACGACATTGAAATTTGAGATGACGATGAACTGTCTCACAAATTGCAACTATATTATTGTCTACTATTGTCTATTGTATACAGTCTCTGTTGTTAACTTTATGCCATCGCAGTAGTAGTGGAAGTCTAATAATACACTGAAGTCATAGCAAAAGAAGAATGGGACGAAACGTGATTATCTCAAAAAGGTCTTAAAAGTGTCTGATACCTGGAGACATCTTGTATTTTTCTTAGCTTCACTCAAATGTTTTTATCAGGTGAATGAAGACGATTATCTTGGTTAAGCACAATAACAATTAAGGGTTTGTTGAAATTGTCACGATAATAGACATCATACAACGCAGCCACACCCTGTCTTCACTGGGCGTCACACCTCCACTGAGATCTGTACATGGAGGATATCAGAAAACTTAAGATGTTTTAAACCACCAGAACCAGATCTAACTTAACCACATATTGCTTGAACACCTTCTCATTTTGTGCACACTTCGTTATGTAAGCTTGTAGAGAAAGTACTAATGACACCCGTACTGCTACCGGTTGAGGTTTTGGTGTTTACTGTTAATGTAAGAGCTTGTTAGACTAAGAACTGTGTCTCTGTTGTCCACCCACAGTGGAGACGTACAATGACATGGCCTTTGGTGACATCTTCCTGCACCTGCTGACCGGACACCTCACCCTGCTGTCGGACGAGTTCGGCTCTGAGGACTTCTGCTCCGTGGTCTTTGATGGCTTCCTCCTTACTTCTTTTTCCAGGTGGGTTACCTTTAGGTGATCAGAGTGGACCTGCTGGAGACCACTGGACTGGGTCACTCAATCAACCTTTTATTTATATCATTTAGATCGTTGAGGGGTGGACCCTGATTTACATTGAGTCACTTTCAAAACAACAAAAATTGGAAAAAAAACAAGACAAAGAGTAGACAAAGAATAGGCAATGCCACAGCTAATAAAAAGCCATTAAAACGTTTTATTACAGAAGATGGTTTGTTAGATAAGTGAAGTTAGACACTGTGATACTGTGAACAATTCAAGTAACGGTTGGGAGGTTTTACATCAAATTTCTAAAATAGCTGAGAGGCATAAGTGTATGGATTTTAAGAAGATGCTGTATATTGTTCGATCATTCGGGTGCATTAGAATTAAAGGAAGTCTTTCCGAGTTCAGATCTAACTCATTGGAGTGATTAAGCAAGTCTGGAAGGCAGTGTGGTAATTTTTCCAGAAGATCACCTTATCATATAAAAAAATAAAATACAGTATGTACCATAAACATGACTAGTGCTAAGTCATGTAACATTGAACTCAAACGTCTCTGCCACGTCTTTTGACAGTTTTTGTTTCCGTCTGAATATTTTTCAGTAAAGAGAACGTCCACAGACATGCCCTACGGATGCTGCTGCATCTACACCACAAAGTGCTGCCATCGTACATGGAAACCCTGATGAAGACTCTTGAACCTCCAAAACAGGTCGGCTGCATTTGCTGATTTCATTTAGAACGTGAACTACGTGTAAAATTTAACCCTCAAGAGTTTTTCTGATCCTACAGCTCCATGGAGATGTTTTTAAAGGAGCATACCACTGATTATTTTTTAAGTTTAATAACTAGAATCAACTCACTCCATTACTCCTCCTGTCATGTCTGAAAACACACAACCATATTTTGTCTTTTGTAATACTTAGCAGAATTCTCCAAAACTACCAAATGAAAATCTCAGGTGATGTACCGGACTGAAAATTGACTGCTTTGTCTTAATGCTCAAACCGTGTGATTTTTGAACTGCGTGGGATATAAGGTTCCTCTCTTCAAAACCCACGTCTACAAACCAACCGGTGTGGTCTGTAGTGGTCTGAGCAGAAGTAGTTAATTGCAGGCATAAACACAGGTGAAAGATGGAAAGATAGACGGACGCACAATCCACAACGTGACCGATCTGTGGCAATGTTACGCACTGTGAGTTGACTACTGCAGTGTGTGTTTAATATGTGAAACGGGTGTTTTCAGAATTATCTAACAGGAACACAGACATTTGTACTATCAGATAAGATGAAGAAGAAGTGATGAAAGAGTCTGAGAGAATAGAAATTGAATTTGTTCAAAATCTGCAGCGTCAGTGTATGTTGAAACAGGAAGTGTGTTCTCGCTGTCGTTTCTCTTAATGTTCTGTTTATCTTCTAATTGCATCTGGCATATAGCAAATAACTAGCATGCTGATAAGAAAATTTTGTTCCTGAGCTGCACAGTCGAATCACTATTGAGACATCAGCCTGTGCAATTTTCTGATCGCAAAAGGCTGCAATTTAAAGGCAACGTGTGCGTCTGGTGATATTTTGTATTCAGTGACACCAAGCAGAGAGAGGTATTGTGTAAAGAAATGCAAAGTCGCTTCAAAAGGTTTGGGATTTTTTTTTATGCTACTTTAAGTTTGTTTGTTTGAGTTGGGGAAAAATCGATAACCAAGCAAATAGACTCAAATGGCAATATGATTTTTCACCAAAAGCGACCCCAGTTCCTGCACACATCAGTGATGGTTCAGCTCATTTACTAATGTCTCTGTGTCAGATTTAATGTTCTGAAGCTTTAAAACTTCAGACACACTTTGCAGTTTGCGTTGACCGTGTGTGTGTGTTTTTTGTGCCACAGTGCAGCGAGCCGGTGAAGGAGCTGTACACCCAGCTGACAGAGAAGCTGGAGGCCCAGAAGAAGAGCCCTCCGCCGCCGGACGAGCCTCCATCTCTAGACCTGGGGCTGCACCCGGTGACCGTCCCCACCACCGCCTCCACCCCAACAACACCCCTCTGAGACAGAAACGGACTGTAAATACACAGACTCATTCATTTGAAAAAGGCTGGACGTTAACTGTTTGTTGACTGATTTACTTTTCACGGAGGTTAGCTTTCTTTAGATGTTTGTCTCTCAGAGAGTCTTCCAGCTCTGACTGTGTAATCCAATGGCCAACAATTTTTTTTCATTACTTTTCTAAACTTTGTGCTATTGCATTATTGTCCAAAATATGCAGTATTTTTCATATGTAACTGGGCTATCAGCGTGTTATATTCGAACCCTGTCAGTAGTGCAAGAAACCTGTAAATAAATGATTATATAGAATTTCAAAGCGATGCTGATTTTCTACACTGATGCGGGGACACGTCTCGTGCAACTTTTCAACACCCCTATACGTACAGATGTAATAATTTGGCTGCCCCTTGGTAGCCACACATTTTCCTTTTCAAACAAACCACTGTACTTATTGTGTCTGAGCAACTGCCTGCTACAGTTTAAACCTGTCCTACATTATAAGTAATGGTCAGTAGATATATAGAAATCACTCCGTACATCTGAAGAACCATATCATCTGGACAGTGGAAATACTTTGTCTCAGTGGGATCGAGTGTTTTGCCTGGATTGTTAAATACTGCGTCAACATACTGTGGACCTCACCGTGGAGTTGTTGATGTTATATAATCTCCTTAAATGTGAGACACCAATACTGCACCACGTGTTCCTCAGTTCCTCAGTAGCTGTAAGGAAGGAACATGCTAAGTCAAAATGATACATTGAATGTGTCTGACGAAATAAACAACATACAGCGTATTTGAACAAGGAATACCGCACCTAAGAGTAAAACATTTAAACACAGACAGAGAAAAATATCTAGATACATAAAAAGAAAACGTAATAAATAGAATACGTAATCTATATATTTGAGTGCATTTGGATTATTTTTCTAACACTTTTTAAAGTGGGCGATAAAGTTAACACAGCTAAAATGTTTTTGTGAAAACACTGCCGCTAGAAATTTAAATTTTTAGCTAAAGTGTCATTTTTTTGGTTGACGAGCTCCTTCATACATCCATCATGGCGTCAGAGAAAAGGCCACATTTCATGTCTCTATACATATAAGTACTGTACATACTCTGTTATGTGCAGACATTGCAATTGTCCTGGTTGGACCCAGGGGAAAGATTATGCAATGTTTATAATAAAAGGTCATCCTATGAGGTACATGATCATGCTTTAGATTGGTGGAAGAAGTATTCAGATCCTTAAGTAAAAGTACTAAAACCACACTGTGAAAATACTCCACTTCAAGTAAAAGTTCTGCATTTAAAACCTTACTTAGGTACAAGTACGTGAGTAATATCAGCAAAATGTACTTACACTTAATGTGAATGTTGTATTTTACTACTGTTTTAAAGCTGAGTGTTGGTAGTTTAATCTACATCAATGCATCGTATTCTGTAAAATCATCATACAAACGGGCCGTTTTCAACTTTGTGACGATGCATTTTCCAGCAAATCCAAGAGAGTTTTTAAAGAGTTTATTTAGATTAAGGAGGAGAATTTTAAACTCGACCCATAAATGAAACACTTTTTCCTTCAGTTTATCACAACGCATTTTACGCCGAACAGGGAGAAGATGGAAAACTTGTCATGTGAAAACTCACTAAAGCTGTCAAATAAATGTAGTGGAGTAAAAAGTATCTCAAAGTGTGAAAATGTCTCGTCAAGCCTTTTTAAGTGTATTAGGGGAAAAAAGCAAATGAAAGTGAAGACTTCGTCACATGATACCTGAGAAAACGTGCTGCTGCATTTTATTCTTTTTTCCACTGCCTCTGTAGAGATGCAGTCCCCGGTAAAATACTGATGAGAAACCCTTGACTAAAACTGAAATAAGTTTGGTTTCTGTGCTCCTCATTGGGCAACTCCACCCCTGGCAGCCACACATTCAGACGGTGTGAAAAAGCAGCAGTTTCAATATAACTGAGCTCAGACGACCGACGACGCCTTCAGCTCTGGTAAGATCTTATCAAACTCTTTACAGTCTTTCAGTGACCAGCGACGCATCGGATGTACTGTGATGTGTTTTAAAATGACACCGGGTTATTGTCTAACGGCTGGTTTTTACAGTATGTACAGATAGGTGACAGTAAAAAAAAAAAAAAAAAAATTTAAAATCTAGACGTACCACAGACATCACTAATAAATGAGCAAATATCTTTTAGAAGGATCCTGTTCATCCCACCAGTCGTATTTATACACTTGGAGAGTTTATGATGAGGCGTTGAAGTTGTTCTGGAGGCTCACGTTGGACCCAAAACCTTCTACTACTATATTTTATTTGTCATCTATCTATATCATATATATGTATGTGTCACAAAATGCCTTATAACTATGATGACAATTGTGACAATAGAGTTTAAAATTAGTATTCATTGTTTTAAGATGGGGGGGGGTTATAGTCTCACCACAATTTATTTCAAAAAGGCAGGAAACCTCACTTGGGGAAGCGATGCAAAAAAAAAAAAAAGTTTCTCTATACAGAGTTAATATATGCAAGACAAATGCTGCACCTCCTCAGTTGTGTGTGTCCTCAGTGTCTCAGTTCCTCTGCTGATTCTAAGAAAAGGAAGTGCATTTGATACAACCTGAATTCAATGTGTGTTGACGCTTCAAGTGACACCAGGAGGATAAACTATCAGGAATGAATGGTGTAGATAATTTACAAATAACGCAGTCAGTCTCACACATGAATCAGTAGTATTTAAGAAGCATGTTTGTGTGACCGTGTCGGACTGAACTGAAGTGTTTCCAGTTCGAATGCGTTCAAATAAATGGACGGATTCCCTGAGGTCACAATGGATTTTTTTTCATTTTCATTTCAATTTCTTCTTTTCTTAGCAATACTTTCTCCTGTTCCCTACAGGGTTATTATAGTTCACAAGACGGACTAGAAAAAATAATTTCATTGACTGGCTCCCGGCACAAAACAGACTCCAACACAAACTTCACATAAACACACGAGCGTGGGCAAATCTTGCATACTGAACCTTTAATTCTTACAATCATTTCATTTTCATAAAATGCTGCTCATTGTTCCTTGATGTTTTGTGTACGAACTGTGTGAGCTGTAAGCAAACTTTCTTCTTTAGGATCCATATAGTTGTGTGATGAAAATGCATTTTCATATAAATACATGTATGTTTTCCTCAGGTGTAAAAAAACCTCAACTCCAGCTCTTTGGGAACATGAGGCCTGTGGCGTTGACCCCACAGCCCGGGAACAGCAGTAATGACTCTGGACTTTGTCTCGGGGAGACTCAGCACGTGTCCATCACCGTCCTCATGTGCCTGGTCTTCTTTCTGGGTTTTCTGTTCAACATCTTCAGCTTGTGGGTCTTCTGCTGCCGGCTTCCCTCCTGGACCACCGGGACCACGCTGCAGTTCCACCTGGCTCTCAGTGACGCTATCGCAACTCCTGTCACTCCCTTGATTGCGGTGTACTTCGCCATGGGCAACGACTGGCCGTTTGGTCGGTTCCTGTGCCAGGTCAAGATCGCGCTGCTCAGTTCACACTTCTACGGCAGCACCATATTCCTCACTCTTATCAGCGTCCATCGGTTCACGGCTGTGGTGCACTTCAATAAAAGATCCTGCATGAAGCAGAAGACGTTTGTCAAAAGGCTGTGTGCAGGTGTGTGGATGCTGCTCCTGATCCAATCTCTGATCTACGCAGTTCTGCTCCCTCCAACTAAAGAGGGCAATAACAGCCAGTGCCTCAGCATCCATCAGAAGAATCTGACGGACTCTTACTTTGTCATCAACTTCATCCTGTTCATCTTCGGGTTCCTACTTCCTTTCGTCGTGTCGGCCGTTTGCTACGGTTGTCTGGCGAACACGTTGACGCGCCTGAACATCAGCACAGCTAAAGGTCTGAAGGTCAAAGTGAAGTCTCAGAGGATGATCGGCGTGTGCCTGGTGATATTTGGCATCTGCTTCCTGCCTCTTAACGTGATACGAACCCTGGGGGTGATACTGAAAAAATACTACCCACAAAAATGCTACGTTCTTCAGCAGATCGAGACGGCGTATTATTCATCCTGGATATTAGCAGGAGTGAACAGCTGCCTGGATCCAGTGTTGTACTGTTTTGGGTCGCAGAATTTTCGAGACGCGTTCGGGTCTTTGAAGATTAGGCAGGGAGAAGCTCAGGCAAAAAGTGATTCAGAAATGACTGGAAATCAGTCACACTCTAAGGCTTAAATACCCCTTCGTGTCCGCGTTTGACAGTTCCTTTATCTCATGATTGTGTTTTCCAAACCACTTGAGGGACAGTATCAGTAGATCCACAGCAGTGTTGTATTCCAAAAAAATGATTTGATTGCTGGCACTTAAATCAAAGATGGTGGTAGCCATGCACAAAACGCTGCAGGCATATGTGAGGAAGGAGATCAACGCATGTAAACCCAAACTTAGAGTAGAAGGTACCAAAAAAATCCCTCTCGAGCAAACAATTGGCAACAACGGGAGGGAAAAACTCCCTTTAAAAGAAGAAAGCTCTGACAGAACCAGGCTCAGGGTGAACGTCCATCTGCCTCGACCCAGAAACATAAAGGGAGAGAGAGGACAGAGAAGACAAAGCACAAACTGCAACAGTGTCACATAAACAACATAAGTAAAGGATGGTTCTGAATGAGCCCTAACAATAAGGAAACGTTTGAGCCTAATCTTAAAGATCCGGTGCATGACATTTAGGGGGATTGTGTGGTCGGTTGTTGCAAGGTTTCTGCATACATGTATCCACAACTTTAATATCACATTCATTTTTTTTTCCTCGTCTGTTGTTCCAAAAAGATGTGCATTGTTGTAACATGACAACTTATTCCCAGCTTCAGCTTTATGCCCCTTTTTACTCATTTGTTGCATGTGTGTGGACAACGAAATACCTTTTAAATGGAATAGAATTCAGTTTTATTGAGTAGAAATTGATTTAGACTTAAAATATATAAAGTTTTTCCTCATGGTTCATGCATGAATGGGTTAAATGTTGCTGAAAAGACAACGTCCTGGATCGTGAACGGTTAAAACAACAACGCATTCTGTTTCCAGTAATAGCAGGAAAGTCCAGTCATTTAAATGACCAGTGTGTAAGATTTAGCTGGATCTATTTGCAGAATAATAAATATCGGAACATAAATAAACTGTACGTTCCTGCTCATAAACACCCTAAACTTTGCATCTTGCGTACTGTAGCATTAACATTATCATATACCTGTCTGTTATTTATTTGTAAGTTTAGTTTATAAGTTCATTTTAAAATCCTGTACAAAGGCCTAAAATTGTTAGTGAGAAAACTGACACTTTGTGTGCTCTGTGTGTGCACGTTCAACACAGAACCATGTATACAGACATGTGTACAGGCGTCGATGTTGGACTACACAAATAAATGTCATTTGTTTAAGATGTTTGTTTGTTGCGTGTTTTACTGTACGTATTTTGCGTTCTCGGTGCTCATTGGGTTGGATAGTACGGGCTCTTTAATCAGCAGGTTTCATGTGGGCCAGTGCTGGACTTATCTCATGTACGGTTCACTGTCCTTGACACGTGTGGACAGAAGAACCGTAGGACTGAGCACCAACCTGTCTTTGTTGGACAACCCACGTTCCACATAACCCACATTAAAAAGCAGACCTGCGTATATGTCCTATAGCGTTAGATAATACCAAGAAAGAAAGCTCCCTTTCCTCAAGCTCACGCTGTACAGGGTAAGTCCACCTCAAATCATCAGATTTCAGCGAATATTATC
Organism: Coranthus polyacanthus; assembly: GCA_037367275.1. NCBI lineage: Eukaryota > Metazoa > Chordata > Actinopteri > Kurtiformes > Apogonidae > Coranthus > Coranthus polyacanthus. The sequence goes on from JAPQRN010000027.1 coordinate 1,430,331, forward strand.
CTGCTAACCATCTCCGATTTGATTCATACTTTCAGAAAATACAGTTATTAATCCTAGTAAACACCATACAAAATTTCAACCTTATATCTTCATTAGTTTTTGAGATATTGGGGCTTTGAAAATAAGGGTGTGAGTGTAAAATCGAGTGGTTCTTGTGGTTCAGTAACTCATTACGTTTGAACTATTCTTGATGTATTCCTGATGTATTACATTTTCAGGAGTTGTTCTAAGGTACGAGACGTCTTTCACTTCTGTAGAAGTAGATCCACGGTTGCATATTTGCCAAATCATAGCTTGCTGGAAACTCCAAAAACAGAAGAAAAAAAAAGTTGATTGTGGAGGCCTCCGGTGATTTCACACGGACTGACCCTAAGCAAAAGAAATCCAAAAGTCAAAAGAAAAAATGGATTATCATTATGATTTCATCCCACAATACTACCAATCTACCTGTAGCATGCATCTAAAAGTGGGTCCAAATGGACGCAGTTCAGCATAAAAATATATGAATTATTGATAAAAGCTAGAGATAATAATCTAACCATTTGAAACAAGCCATTCTGCTTAATGTGTGTTTTTATATATATATATTTGAAGCTACATTTTGCAGATAATACTTGTAACCTTTTGATTTCAGGACTTTTATTCGTAATGGAGTATTTGTACTAATGTGGACGTTCACACTTTTGCTTAAATAAACGATCTGGACGCATCTCCCGCCTCTGGTTACACGCGTGTATAATAACGAGGGTTGCGTGGCGTCGGAGAGTTGCGTCGTCACGTCACGTCGGGGGGGGGGGGGGTCGTGAAGGTGCGCGTCGTCGTCCGTGCGCACAGGTGATCCGCAGTGTGAGGTGTCGCCGCGGAGCGGAGAGACCATGGGGAAGCTTCAGGAGTTCGAGATCACGTTTGACAAGAACAAAGTGGTGTACGGTCCGGGCGAGTCCGTCTCTGGACTCGTGAAAATCAAAGTGGCTCAGCAGCTTCAGTGTAAAGGTAAGAGGCTGCAAAGAAATAGCGCAGTTGCTCCGAAATGTGCGCACCTGGTGGGGAAAAACGTCGCCGTCGCCAAACAAGGAAGTGAAGGATTGAGCCAAGATTAGATGAGCTGCAATTCAGAGCACACACTTTATTTAAAATATTCTACTTAGAAATGATCCGACGTGACTTTCCGTGGATGCTGCGTTTGTCTGTTTAATATAAACGAAGTTTAAATGACTTGTGGTGGTTTATGGGGTTGGTCAGTGTATCCTATATTCTCATGTTTCCATAATCTTCCTCGCTGTTTTCAGTGAGAGATTTTAATGGGACCTAATGGGAAATTAGGGTGTTGTTTCGTTCTGTCTTGTGTCACTAAAAGCCTAGAGGGATCCAGGACAGTATTCCCTTCTGAAACATGTAATGTTGACTGTAAGACTGTAATGTGGCCCCGTGGTCTGGTCTTCAGGGTTTTAAAGTGTTCGGTTTTCTGTATTGTTATGTCAAAATGCTCTGTGTAAATGAAGCAGACTCGATGTCCTTGGGGCAGTTTAGTTTCAAACATGTCACACGTTGGAGACGTTGTATCAGGTATCAGAGGTTACAGTATTTATCTGATCTGCAGCTGCTGCTGGAAACAAAAGGACAAGTTTATACACAGTTTGAGATGCATGCGTTTTTATAAAAGAAGTCAGGCCCCCGGAGGATCAGGCAAGTGATGAGTAATAAGAAATCACAGGGTGAAGAGCAAGATAAAGCAAAAAATGTCAAATATTCTACTTCATTTCTGTTTGAAAAGTTTTTTTGGAGTGAGTTTTTTTTTTAATGACTTTTAGGACAAAACAAGATGATTAAGAGCCGCCGCCTCGAATAACATGAAATAATACATCGACTAAGAGATATGTCAGCGAACAGGGATATCATTTGAAGCTTTTTATTCGTTTTTCAAGCACAATCTTACAGGTTTCAGCTTCTTAAATATGAGGTGTTACTGTAAATTGAACACATAATGGGTTGTGTGGTTTTTGTTTGAGAAATCAACGAATCTGACAATGTCTGTTGGAGAAAAAATACATTTTAATGGGCTTTTTTTTTAGGATGTTCTAAGCAATTATATGATTAGTCATAAAAGAAAATACTGGGCGGCTGATTCAGAGTAACAGGTTTCAGGCCTGATTGAAAGGTTTCTAAATCTTGAATATTAAGTGGGTAAAGCTGTGTACTGTAAACTACTTCCTCACCGTCGTCACGTGAATCTAACCTGGAACTGGGAAAAAAAAGCAGCTCCAAACTGGAAAAGCAGGGGGATTTAACTTCACATAAAAATGATTGTCTTTCGAGTTTCGCTGTGACTTTATTTAGGCAAAGGGTCAAATGATTTCAAACCATGGCATTGTTTCAGAAACTAAACGCGTGTTAAATATGTATTAGTTTTCGAGCCGGTGACAAAGTATGTTGTGTGTAAATGAATCTAACCTTAACACGAGAGTAATAGAAGCTTATTAACAAAGGTTTTTCAACATGTTTCTATAAACACACTTGACCTGTTTTCCGTAAGAATTCAGATCGTTTTCAAGTGCTCCCTCTGTCTCTGTCTTTGTGTCTTTGTGAGTTTCTGTTTGAATGCTTGCAGGGCCTCCGGTCTGTTTACATTCCTCTTCAGGTAAATCTGGTCAGACTGTCCGCTTCACCGTGTCACCTCCCAGGAGAAAAAACCCCCCAAAAAAACCCTCTCACACTGGTCTGAATCACGGATGGATTATGAAATGAGCCGTCGGATAAGAGACCAAATAGCAAATATTGACTTTATATTAAAAGCCAATCGGTATCGGTCATTACCAGAGGCTGCAGACGACCACAAGCCAGATTCACGTAGAAACAACTGCACATAAAGGCCTTTTTTATAGTATTAGACCAGTCTCAGTTTGGTTACTCTATAGTTTCACAAAAAATAATGTGAATTTAATAAATTCACTTCACTTCCTGAAAGCTTCCTGACCAGCTGGGGGCGCGTAACCATGGTAACGGGCCAGCCTCACCTCTACGGGGGTATGTGCGTAACACTACGTCAGCAATACTACACCCTGCCGGCTACTTCATAGTCCTTGTCCATTTGTTGTTGTTGTTGTTGTCGTCATCGTCGTCGTCACGACTGCTTTGCATTGTGGGATGTTTCTGCTCCCGAAGCGCCCAGTGCTTGCATCCTGTACGTTACCACTGTTTCACCTACTAATTAGCGCGTTCGTGTGGGATTTCGGACGCCGCCTGTGCCTAAAGGGGGAGATTCCAATCTTTAGGTGTGAACACGTCGCCTGCGGGAGAGGCAACTCAGGTTCTTGAATAAACTCCTATTTAGTGAAAACAGTTGGTTTCAAAGCAGTCAGATGGCCCCTGTGATGACCTTTAACCTCTTATCCACAGACTAATTATGACACCTGCTGCTGATAAGATCTAAAACGAACAAAATGATCGTTTTGTGGGACAAGTGGCAGCTTTAGTTGTTTACAGTCGTACTCTTTCTTCTTTATATTTCCCATACGTTGCTACAATACAAGGTCAGCCAATAATCTTCATCTTCAGAACAACCTTTGATCAGTTTTCCATTAGATTCCGAGACTGTCAGTTATGTAGTGAAAGGTAACTATTCTGAGCCTGACCCGAGGAGTTATCGCTAGCGCTAAACCTTTCCGCATAAAATATCTTTCTCCTATGAGGTTTGAAGTACAGATAGGCAGATTAATCGGCTCCGATGGGATGTTTTATAAAGTATCGTCATCTGCAGAACTTGTCTCCAATCGTGCCTGAAACCTAATGTCAGCTGTTTCAACTGGGATTACTGGCTTGTGAGGGAAAAAAAAAAATTACTCCTAGATTTTAAAAAAGTTTTATGTTGAGTCCCAGCTTTATTGATTGATTACTTTGGTTTGATGTTCAGCGATCCAGATTTTTTGGGATTATTGGATTATTTTTTTCCAGGGAGGGGAATATCAGCCAATTACTTGTCTTTTTCCTGCTGCAAACCATCGTTATTTTATCAGCCTTTTAAGGTCCTCTAGTTTGAAGTGGTGACACGATCGGCAAGAATTCAAAGTAAATGAGTCCATCTGTGTATCTACATCTGCCTTTAGCCTGACTATCGGTTCAATCTGAGCTTTAGTCAAGGTCTGTCTCTGTGAAATCAGCCCCTGGCGTCAACCTCAACCATATTCAACACCTTTAGGATGAACGTCGACTGGGAGCCAGGCTTTGTTTTATGTCGCATACTGGATTAACAGGATTACAGCCACTGACAGGAACTAGATTCATTAAATTTGTGTGGATTCTGGTTTATAAGAGACTGATTTGGAGAAAAGAACCAGAGACGGCCGTTGAAGCCAAGATGATCCAAAGACAGAGTCAGAGATTTATCTTGGATTATATTGGGATTACAGGTCTCATTCGTAATATAACTGAAAAAAAACAACATGGCTATTAAAACAGTAAAATCAGTAAACACTTAAATCTAAAAACTAACCGAGGGAGTTACAACAAGAGCTTGGATGAAATAGTGGCGATAAAAACAATAGGAGGTAATTCTATAAACCAATGAAACAGTAATGAAGAATAATAATGTAAGTTAAAAGAACCAACGAAAACAAGAACAGCTTGAAGTAACACGTGGGGAAATTAAAACCTGAAATTGACCGAGAGGTAAAAATGAAGCAATCTTAAACCTGTACGCTGTGAATATGATACTCCTGTTTCTTAAAGGATGAGGCCACTGATACTTTACACACTGTCAACAATTCTATGGATGGAAACACACTAACAAAGAAATCATCCCATAAACAATGCTGTCAGCGTATCCCCGTTTGGATCTGTTTTCTTGTTTTCTGTTTTGTTTTTCTCACCCAGGCTTTTTTAATACAGATATTCATGCAAAAAATATCCTGATCCTTTTTTCCCTGGATGTGATACAGAAAAATACAGGAATGATAATAATCAAATGTAGCCAAGAATCAGTTCTGCGCGTTCATGTGCAAAAATTCCTGAAATGCATAAATACTCCCAAAGTACTTTGCAGTAACTGGACTTTTTAGATTCGTGAAGATGTTTCCCCGCTAACCCTAACCCTAACCGTGGGTTGACCAGTTCTGGAATGTAACTAAGTACTCGTTACGATACATAAACTCTTTTAAAAACCCTCTTGGATTCGCTTCATCGTCACAAAGCTGAAAACAGGCCTGTTTTTCTGAGCTCAGGAAAAGTCGATTTTTTTACAGATACGTGGTTCTCACGGGACAAACATGTATGTATATGTACAAACATATGATGATCTTATAGAAAATGATGCATTGATGTAGATTAAACTACCAACAGTTTATAAAGTAGTTAAAATGAGCTCAACCTTAAATATCTACAGCAGTAAAATGAACCAAAAACATCATATATCATAGTAAAACTCTGACAGGGACCATTTTACTGCACAATGACTACATTTTGCTGATAATACTTTCATACTTTTACTTGTTGTGGAGTATTTTCACAGTGTTTTATTAGTACTTTTACTGAAGTAAAGGATCTGAATACTCGGACAAGTGAAACTTCTTCAAGAACCTAAATTGAGTCCGGTTTCCTTCTGTTAAGTCCTTGGGATCGTTTCATGATCCGGATGATGGAATATTCCCAGACATACTCCCACATAACAAAACGAAACATAGCACTGAAAATCACAGCCCAGATCTGCAACTGTTTAGATTACGACTCATCATTTCAGTCAATGTGAGGATGTGTTTTTTTTTTTGTTTTATATGATGAATGTGAATGAAACGTCTCTGGGTTTTGGACTGTTGGGATGAATTTAAACATCCAAGTTTCTGTGTAGGTGGAGACACTTCTCCTATTTAGTCTCAATAAAACCAGACGATGGGGATTTTTCTTTTAGTTCCTTAAAAGCTGACATCAGTTTTTTTTTTTTTACCTAAGCACAATATACAGTCTTTAATCTCTGGAACACTATGGATGTGTTCGTAAATTAAAGTAGTAGTAAATTCTGATTTAGGGGGAATAATACAACATTTGGGAAAAGGGTTTTGCTTGAGCTGTAATTCTGTAACATTTAGCCTAAAACCGATTCATTGAAGTGAATTTCACTGCTCAGAAGGTGCAGAAACGAAGAGAGAAAAGGAAGGAAAGTTACTGAAAATGGTGGAAATCCAGACGACGTGCACGCGCTTGGATAAAACTGGACAGAAGTTTGACATTTTCTAACCATCAAACAATAAAAGAAGAGTTTTCAGAAAGGAAAAGAAATGCACTGACGGGTTCAAAAAATAAACTCACGGTCTTGTCGTCTAGTCATGAACACAATGCTCGTTCTCAGATTTAGGACAAAAACATCCGATTCCAAATGTGAGTGCATTCAAATTCCAAAGGGTTTTATTATCAGCACTTTAGACTCTGTGATTTGGAATAGTTTGCAACATTTAGATGTCAACTTGGCAGAAAATGTTCCAGCTGCACGTCACCTGATAGTCCTTTTGACAAAAGAAAATACCTCCAACTCGTCTGCTAGGTTTGCGCTATATTTACTCGTTTGTCTACTGTATATACTTCCTTCAGTCGTAGCTTGGAGTGATATTACTCACGTATATCTTTTCTCTTCCTTGACTTTCTGGGTGTTGACTGAGAGGAAATGAAATTAATATCTTTGACTAATGACTCTTCTCATGAGAAACATTCTCTGCTGCTGAGAAAATGTTTTTCGTGGTTGAAACCAGATGAAATGTGTGTCTGTGTTTGTTTATGTGCAGCCATCAAGGTGAACTGCAACGGTTTCTGTGGCATCACCAGTAAAGTCAATGACACAGCGTGGACGGTGGAGGAGCAGTACTTCAACAGCACCATCTCAGTTGCAGACAAAGGTACGTCACATATTCGTCACATCGTCCTCAACGCAGACCTTTATGGGATTTGATGCATCAGGGTAAATCACACAGAGCTGACTGTTCAGTCGCAGATTACGCTGCTCATCTGGCTTTAGATACTTCCTTATATACAAATGAACTTGCTTAGTGCGTTGGTTTACCACAAAATGTCACAATGGACAAGGTGAAAGAGCCACACACTCCCTGACGGTGAAACAATATGGTTTTAGTGTTTGAATAGCTGTTGTGGAAGAAGTAAGAAGCAGATCTTTTGCTTCAGTAAAACTACTAATAACACAGTGTGTGTTGCATTTTACTGCTGTACATGTTTAAAGTCACCATGAAATCAAATTCGATACTTCAGTGTTGTGAAGTTACCCTTTGAATTGACGAACATCACATGTGTAAATGATGACAGAATTCAAACGGGATCAAAAAATGGTTTGTCGCT
>JAPQRN010000027.1:1462826-1482555 GCA_037367275.1 Coranthus polyacanthus
TGTTTTTACTTGACAGCGTGAACAAAATAATACCAAAAGAGAAAATAAAAATGTGTAGACACCCTGTAAAAGATGTATAGCATCAGCTCCTGTCTAATAACTATCCGTAAGAATTGCATTTAAAAAGACACAGTTAATAAGTTACTGCACCTTACTCTAGTTTAGACTCTTTCCTTCCCTGCAGGATCAGAATAGTTGATCTCAGTCAAGGATGTAAATATGCATGTTGTAGTGCATTAAAGTTGAACTTCTTCCTCCAGGTTTTTCTGCCTCCTCGAACAGATCTTCTGATCATTGTGGTTCCATCGGAATGCACTGGGATTCCTGCAAAATCTGGCCATTTTTTCATGTGTGCGCGACACACTGTTATATATATCAAAACTGATAAGAGGATGTGCTGAAATAGGATATAGAAGAGCAGAAGGTCCTGTATGACTAGACTTGTGTTTGTTAAACTCCAAAGACGTGCAGTACTTGTATTTGTATTTTGATGTACATTTATTTTTTTTTTCCTAAAATTGTTCCCACACAGTCTAACCAACATGAAAATAATTAAAAAGAATTGTAATTAGTTTGGCAAGAAATCCAGTAAAAACAGCAATATGTTCCTTGGAAGTAAAGATTTTACATCACTGGCTCAAAGGCCACTTACGATCATAAATGACACGTAAAGAAAAGGTATTTAATTTCCAGTCATCATGAGGAAAACATCAGATTCGAAGGAGTCATATTTTGACAAAACCTCAGTGAAGATATTTAAAACCGAATCCTCACGTAACGTGCTTTTAAACAGCCCATGTTAGAGATTTTTTCCCCCTTCTTCTAGAATGTTCGCTCTTTGTGCATTTACTAATTTATTTAGTCAAATTCTACATCTGTGGCTGCTCCAATGTAATATTCATGAGGTTTTATTAAAACATAAATTCACATGATTATAGAGTCTGCCACGCCATCGAGCAGACTTTTCTTCTGTACGGTGTGCACAGCCTGTCAGTGTAATTCTGTGCAACACAAGCGGCAGATGGTGGGCTGCAAGTGTGTCATCACCATTGAAAAGAGCATCATGGGAGAAGGCGGTGTTTTTATTGCCTCTTTTGTAATATTGCTTTGCAGTTATTATCATCTTTCTTCAGTGCTTTGGTCTCTTGATGTTCTTCCCCTCCTCCGCTAATATGCAGCATCTCACCTGTGGGACGTTCAGTGTTGCCAAAGGAAAGGAGCTGAAGCCTGCTCCGAAAGTCGCTAGATATCAGTAGATCATGTCACGCGCTGATTGGCATATGTATGATGTCTTTACTATTTACATACATTTAAAAGGTCTCGAGGTTTAAAAACTAAGGGCGTCAAGTCATCAAATGTAGCAAGACAGTCACTAAGCAGGCGACGGTCATAGAGATCATGCAGCTGCAGTCGAACTAAATAGTGCCATTTGTCAAGCCTGAAACATTTTTCTCTGTCTCTAATGCATCATAGGCATCTTGAAAACCTAATAAACACGTTGAAATGATTTCACTCTTCTTTTTAGGAAGTCTTGATGCATCTGAGACATTGCATTAGTCTCCACTATAATTTGCGTTATGGTTTCGATTGCAGGTCAGGTTGTGGTTCTTCCATTAATGGGTCAGATTTATGGAAGACTTCGTCGATGTGGGGCAGGTGCAGGTTTTGTAAAACTGGGCCAGCAAAGGACTCTGATTATGGGTGGGAAAAAGTGAACACATGGTACTACTTTTACTCTTGGGTAAATAGATAAAAAAAAAAAAAAAACATTTTCTACATGGTTAAATCAGAGCGTAAAACGTCCAAGTCAACTTCTAAAATCTACAACTTGCAGTACAACTAATGAATCTTAATTTTTCAGGTTTTGACCTTGTTGCACCTCTAAAATTAGTAGCATGGTTGGAACCTGAGCATTGACTCTGCAGCGTTCACATACAGTGAAGCTGGGTGTGGTTTAACACTGTCATGAATATCAGCATCTCCATGTTCTCACCAGCGCGTTCTCTAAAGAGTCTGCATTCTCTGGTGATGCTACGATATTTCTGCTGTCATTTTTTGCCTTTTCACCATCGCTACCTGAGGTCTTTCAGATGCGCAGACAGACAGACACGACGTTGCGTTCACATTCACTCTCCTGTTGTTTAATGTTTAAGGTCGTTTTTGAAAGGAGCCACAGCGCTCTGCGTTCCAGCTGGCTGCTCTGTGCTTACTGATAAGGCCCCGTTTGTTCCTGCTGGTGTGAAATCTATTTGTTCGGCGTGCTTCTTTTTGAAATTAAGGTGAGAGACTGACTGTCCCTCAAAGACTTAAAGTAATTTGTGGAACATCACCCCCCCTTCAACCTTAATTCCTGCACCTACTTACAGGATGAAATAATGAGTCTCAACTTTTTCTTGTTTACTTCATTTTGACGGCGCTTAATTGGACGCCGTCGGGAGAGAACTATGACTAGTGAACAAACAGCAAAGTCAGCTCAGCAGAGCTGTTAATTTGTTTCATCTTGTGCTCATATGCAGTGTTACATCATTTTCCCTAAGGTTTCCTCGAGGTTACCTATTTCTTGAACAGTAGGTGTGTGGGCAGATTGAGGCCTAGTGTCGGGAAGAGGGAAAAAATATGATTAGATGATAGTATGATTTCCAAATTAGCATAGTTACTCAATTTGAAAAAAAAGACTAGCAGCACAACTACCAAAAGCTTAATTCAAATACACTGTATACGAGTGGGTGAATGAATTGTTTTTTTTACCTTTAGCTCCTTTAATATTCCATCAAAGTTATGCAGTATATTAACTGGAAAAATGAATCCATTCTCTTCATTTTTTAAATTCCCAATTATTTTGAACGTTTGTAAAATCCAAGAAAAAAATCTATATAGGACAAATAAAAGCAGAAAACAAACAAGCTTGTCAGCATCACATATACCACAAGTAAATTATTCAAATAAGACAGTCCATGTTCGATACTAAGACTTAACTTAAGACTGTCCTCAACTGTCCTCCACCAGAGTCTATCACGTCCACATCAGATCATCGTTGTACTCTTCCATAATTGGGTGCAGTTCCAGTCAAGTCAACTCTCCCTTCCTCCTGATGAACTATTACAAGTAAATGGGAGAAACCGCGCTCAAGAAATCAATAAAACAACAGCTTTCATGAGTCATCAGTGAAGTGGCCAGTTGAAGTCGTCGCAGGCTGCTCAGTGTTCATTTCTCACAACGTTGTAAGGTGCTGTTACAGAAGGAGGCCTGGATGATAAAATACAGGCTTTTCCCTACTATTGTAAGGCTTATGTGCAGCACCTGAGCCATTGTGGACACCACCTGAGCCAAATTAAGAATTAGTCCCTAGTGGACAGTTGTTTTTAAGCTTTTTGTTATTTATTTATTATCTGTTCTAGCTTTTCCAAATGTATGTACACAGGTCCATCCATCGTCTTCCGACCTGGAAAAATAAGATAATTATGGAAATAACAATCATGTAAGATTTAAAATTAGGTATTTTTATAGAAAAAAAAAATGTGAGAGGACTCCGAAACCCACCCCGGCCATGTGTCGAAGTCTTCCAAGAACTTAAGGTGTAATAGTCCAAAAACGTGTGAAAATGAATGCAGTTAAGTCAAATAACATCGCATTTTCTTTGGGTATGATCCCCAAATCCCACAACCCCCAAACCACCCTCCAAAATCCTAGGGAACATCCTGAACTGTAGCGATATGTGCCGGAAATAGACAATCCTGTTTGATAAAATGTCTGATAAATGCTCCCTCCCTGACTCATAAACGGATAATCATATGCCTTGATAATGGAGCTATGAGTGACTCACAAGCAGCCAATCGTTTAACAGGTGTGTTGTCACCATCACTACGACGTTGAAACATGAGTGACAAACCATTTACGAGTCACGCACACACACCTGTGTCATATGCAACCTTCACCGGAAAATATCGACAAGGCGCTGCGTTGGCCTACATGACAGTGACACGACGCAGCCTTTATAAAAGCTGCTGAAACGGCGGCGGCACGGACAGCGGTACGTTATCACCGCTTTCACACCCAACGCTGTTAAAACCAAATGACTAAACACACATCAGCCCTGAACATACTGTACCGAGTCCACTTTTCTGTGTTAGACTGTAAAATGTCAGACTGAATACATGTGACTTTTAATGGTCTTTAACTACATGTTCTACTTTGTTTCATGTATTTACGGCGCCTTGATAAATAAGGTGGTTAAATTCAAAATGAAGTGGTTGAAAAGGAGGTCTCAAGAGGTCTGTTTATATTTTATAACAATGTGTATAAATATTTGTTTATGAGAAAGCTTACTCTTGTAAGCTGTACTCTTACTTTTGATGTTTTTCTAAAAAGATATTTCCCCCCCTCCATTAAAACATAAAAACAAAAACAACAGCTTTACAACAAACTGCTGCGACTTTCATGACTTGTAAAACTATCTTCATGTGTAAATCATAGCACAATACAAATGGGAATCTTTTGCCTCTCCCCACTGACTGTAATACAGTTATTTTCCGAAACTGTGTCCCATGGGTCACAACCGGAAGGGGCTGGGCTTCTCTGAGCTGTTCTTCAGGGCACATAGCCTTTCGCTGCCCCCTCTGTGGTCATCTTGTCCTCTCTGCTTCCTGATCTCTCCATAGAAGTTGTCAGATGGCTTTACAGTTACAGAGGAGGTGGAAGGTCACTGATGCTGTCTGACAGGGCCGTGTGGGGGCCATGTCATTGTTTAAAGGCCACGATCTGAGCTTCAGAGCAGCCAGGAGAGCAGATACACGCAGGGTTGAGAGGCTGCAGACCCCCAGGGGAGGTCAGGGCCACAAACATAGCTTTTATCCCATCAGCGTGGGCAGGGTGGGATGAGATGTGGCTGTGATCAAAGTGGAACTCTTTTCTCCCCTTATAAACCAGCTGACAACCCCTGTCATATACTTCTCATTAAAACGTTGTTGCTTTTGCCAAATATAATAAATTCATTATCACACTCTATGAAGAAGATAAACATCCTAAAGTCCAAACGCTCACTTGTTCCGAAGCTTCCGACTATATCCCATGGTCTGTCAAGTTGTGTTCTCACTTGTCACCATGCTGTAAATGTTCAGGCTTTTCTACCATTTGGAGCAGGTGCTGAGCATTTAATGTAAAATCGACTCATAATGTCTTTAGTATTATATTGCAGACACATACAAATAACAACAATCGGGTTGATTTCACCTCAGTCTAACACACTGGTTGTAAACACTGCATAAATAAAGTTTAGTGTTTGAACATGTGAACCACTGCACTAAACATTGACTGAATTGTTATAAATTGGGTGAATGATGAGGTATACATTTGTTTGGATGATTAAACATGCACCAGGGCAGCCGTCCATAACACGAGGGCTAATTACATATTTTTTCCTCAGTAACTGTAACGGATTACAATCACATTCATTCTGATATTTAATTACAAAACGGCGTTCACATGCTCTGTTGTATCGATACATTCTGTTGTGTGTTTATGTGTTTTTGTGTGTGAGTGGGTGCTAGAAAACATGAGGCTTCCACACACCTACATAGAGGGAGAGCAGATACGCACCATATACCGAAGACATGCATTCATTGTTGGTAACACTGTGCTGGAGCTTTCAACAGAAAGACTCAGAAAGACAGCTTTTTACAGAGGGGTGCGTGTTTTTACATTTCCACATATGCATATTATAATTGGTCTGAATCTTTGGTTGCTGGAGGTCTGGAGGATAAGAAGTGTGTGTGTGTCTATGTGTGTGGAAGCTTGTCATTATCTAATTCAGTGTGAATCTGTGCCTCTGACTGCGTTGGTGCTCATGCTGGCATATGTATCAGTGCGTATGCGTGTGACACGCTGTGAACGTGTGGCTGAAAGCTGCTACAAAGCTGAGAAATCCTAGCCGCTACAATTTCTCCCCGCACATACACACAGTACACTCACCCAGCCAACACATGGGCGCCTGCACAACATATATATATATATATATATATATATATATATATAAAGACAGAGAGAGAGAGATATGTAGCCACACAATTAGATTTAGACACTCTGACAGCGACGTATACAAACACACACATACACATCCTCAGGAAGGCAGGCAGACAGCCACTGCAATGCAGGATAGAGCTTCCCCCGCCGCTGTGTGGGAGACACACCAATCACTGAGCTGCGGGGGTGGACTGGAGATCCCTCACTCTGTTATTTCTATAGTCTGTCTCTCTCTCGCTCTCTTTGTCTTCCTCTCTCTGCCTCATCTCTCACATTCGGTCTCTCTCATTTCCCACTCAGCTCATTTAAATTGAAAACCGCCTTATGGGAATGTCACAACCCTACTTTATATCTGCGAAATACAGTAAGAAAGCAGTTCATGTTATCGGCATTAGAAAAGGAGCAATGATGCTACAAAAATAAGAAGGTGGCATTGGTAATGATTAGGTTAGTATTTCGTTTTCTCACTGTAAAGATATGTATCGCGTCCTTGTACGACTCATATGGAGCTGATACTATATGTATATTAATCAGAACAAGTATATTATTGAAATCATCACATGGCCAAGTGTAGGGCTGCACAATTAATCAAATCGTAATCACAATATCAGCCTGTGCAACTATATAATTGCAAAAGGCTGTAGTTTAAAGGTCCAGATTCAGATTTTTGATCTATTTGCAGAAATGGGAAAAAATAAACCCAACCTCTGTCGTGTGGTGATATTTTTTGTATGTTTAACTTGACATTTCTAAGTGAGTCATTGTCATTTACCTTCATAACCAAGCAAGCAGACTCAAGCAATATTGTACACAGTAATCACAATATGACCAAGTGGTCAAATGAAGCACCGTGGTGCTACAGAGATGCTCCGGCCCATGAATCATATTCTCCAGACATAAGGACCACAGAGACCATGCTTGTTTGATACATCACATGGTCACTTTTAGTTGAAATGAAATGCAAGAAATTACCATTCCCGCTAAGATTATAACTCATATTGCGAGTGCAGTATCTGACAAAATGATTGCATGTATGAGTTGTATGATTATTTCGCATGTTGTTCAGCTCTTGTGTATATGTACTGTTACGGAAGATTCACAAAATCGAGATCCATCTTCATGTCTTTCCATCTGTAAAAAAAACAGTTTATTTATATTAGGGATGCACCAATGTATCGGCCGAAAATATCGGTATCGGCCGAAAATATCGGTATCGGCCGAAAATATCAGTATCGGCCTATAAAGCTGTATAAGGTTTTTTCAGATGTTTATATAGTTGAATTTGAGCTCATTCAAAGATAATGTAATGAAGGGCTGAAAACAGTTATTTTCATACATATCAACATTTTATTGGCCAAATTGTCATTTTAAATATCGGTATCGGCCCACATTTTTGTAATCAGTGCAAAAGTCTCTAATTTATATATAATTATTAGGCCCTCTGAATTTATTATTTAAAACTGTGATCAATAATTTGTGACCAGTTATTGAATATTGATTCCTCTTTTCTAAACCGTTTCTCCATCATCTCCACTGCAGTCGGTGAATAATTCTCACCAAGTCTCGTGCGAGTAAGCAAAGCTGTAGCTGCTGCCGAGCCTAAGGTGTGTTATAAACAAGTAACTGGAGACAGACCAGGAAAGAAGAAATGGTTTAAGGCCAAGTCTAGTCCTGGTGTTATTTGATTTGAGACTTTTTTTGTGGACAAAAGTAAAAAAAAAAACAAACACTGAGCTGCAGAACTAGATAAATATGTGAAGTTAAAAATGAAGCTTTTTCAGTTAATTTATTATTTGCTGTCTTCTTCAGAACAGCCAGAGAAATCAAACTAAACTATCTATTGAGTTGCACAGCATCGCATTCTGTGAGACTGTGACTGTTTAATAATACAAATCTCCGGCTCCAGCTGGCTTCATAAAACAGACACACATATTTGTGGAGATTTGTTGGGTTTTTCTCTATAATACCGTAAGACCATCATACAATGTAAAGTGCCTCGAGAGGATTTTTAGTTATGATGTGGCTCTATATGAATAACTTTGAATTGAAGTATCCTTGTCTGCCGTGTTCCACCTTTGTTAACTTGAGGCTAGTTAAAAGGCTGTGGTTTATTACAACTTGGGGCTTATTTTGTTTGTATTTTTTGGCCACAACATATCATATCACATTCATCCCAACAGCAACTGGCACAAAGCCTCAAATCATACAAACACTGAATAAACATTATTAGTTGTTGTTCTGGTGTAATAAAAAGCAAAGATAATGTAGAAATTAAACAATCCTCTTTGTAGGAATTCCTTCGCGTTGTGTCTTTGTGTTAGATGTCGGTCTATGATGCTGACGTTAATTTGAAGAAATAGGCGGCTGTGAGAAGATACGGTAGTTCTCAGATCTTTTGGAGTTTGTAGCCAGATTATTCTTGTGTTCCTCAAATTGGTGATTCAGAGTCATGCTGTGAGCCTCTCTGCGAAACTTTAAATTATATAATAAACTCTGATGTGTTCAAGGATTATTATCCGACCTCCAGAACACTCTTTTGAAGCACCTCTCAACAAGAGCATGCTTCGACTCACTAACAGTATCTCTTCTGGCTCTTCATATCTTTAAAGGAGCCAAGTTCTTCCCTATAACAGGCAGTTTAGAGTCCCTCGGCTTAGTCAAAACATAAAGAACATCAGTCTATACTTGACCAAGGTCAGCGTGAGTGAGATCTGGATTCAGAATATGAGTTATACGATTTGTATAATCGTCATGTGTTGTGTTATTCCAGTGTCGAGTTGCAGAAAAAGGTTCAAACACAAAAAATATCGTCCCGGTGTATTTCTATTCCAAATGCATTCATCAGTAATTAGCAATACAAAAAAAAACTAGAAAGAATGCATAGAGCACAAACCTCATCCAGTTTTGACTGTTGGAATTTTTGGGGAACGGCCAAAATTTCATCATCTGTCGTCACTATCATCAGGAAGTCACACCAAAGATATCAGGACGATTTGTCCGTAATGGTGGCCGCTAGACTGGTAACAGACAGACAAATGCCGGTAGAAACATAACCTTGGCTTCATATCAATTAATAATGTGATGCTTTAACACACATTGCATATGTATTTTGGATTATTTGAATTTACCTGAGTTGAATATCTGTGTACATAATCAGTAGGATGGGATTATAAGAATGTATCATTAGAAAATCAAATCAGAACAGTCAGAATAAATCAGAATAAATTGTCCCTGTTTTCTCTGTTTCCATTTTGGTGACATTCAGATCCCCATGTCCATTCCACTCGACAGATCTTTCTTCATGTATAAGTAACATAACATCACGTTTCCTTTTAACACAGTCAGTTATGTACTTAAGGCCCAATCTGCTCACTTCTGGACTCATGGAATTTGAGTCACGTTTCACAAGGTTTTTGGGGTTGTCTCACTGTCAAATCTTTAAATGTATGAGGGCTCTCTTTCAGACCTTTTGAGCCCCTTATGCACAAGGCAAGAGACTGGAAGATGTTCAAATCAGGCAGTCGGTCCCTTAAGTGTCCTAACCATGACAGAAAGTGAAAAATGTACATTATTTTGGCATTGTTAAGGTAGCATCACGTGACATGTTGCCAACTTCTGTCACATTCCAATTTCTACCCATTTCGAGGCCTTGTAGCGTCTCAATTACTTACCAGGTGATGTTGATTAAGTCTGTGAGGGTTAGGTGAGTAGGTCTTAAGGGCCGTCCACACCGAGCACAATAAGTATAACGACAACTATAACCTTCGCATCCACACTGATGGACAATATCGTGTAAACAGCAGCTCCAGCTGCATCTGAGCCCAAAGTCAATACTGATCACCTGTTTATATACGATATAAACTGTGTACAGATACAAACCTTAAGTCAACGTGTGTCTTACACCAAGTTCACTCCATAGAAAAGGTAAAAAAGGGTTTTATTAATCCACTTTCCCTTGTACAAAAATAAAAGTGTTATACTAAATATTTCAATAAAAGCTCCACAAAAGTGATCCACAATGTCCAATATAGGGTCAGAAAACAGACGCTGCCTCCACTGTCACTGTGACTCTACTCGCTAGGCTCCTTAACTTAATTGATCAGAACCACAGCTGTGTTTCTTTATCCACATTCTTATCAAGATCAATAGAAGCTAGATCAGATGACAGGCAGTGCTAACGTGGCGTACTGAAAGTGATTGTGTGTGAATTCCGATGTCTTATTTCAGTTGTTAAACTTCCTCCTGCTTCAGATTGGCCCAATCCCAATCTCCACCCTGGGACTTTTTATTTTACATTTTTTAGTTTACTCACTGCCAAGGTTGATTTGAACGTCTTCCAGGAAATTTGAGCCTGGATCAGTTTGCTAGTTTTTGTAAAAACAGCATCGTAAAGTAAAAATAAAAATAAATGGTTGACGATTAGGTGCTTAATCATATCGGTGCATTCCTCAGATTTGATGCTTTCATGATCCTACATCCTCATTAATGTAGTGTTTCTTTGTAAATTTTGGTTTCCTTTTTTCTTAACATTTCAGGGATTCCCTGTGTTTAACATCATAACATTATGAACTGTGGGTAATTCCCTCAGGGAACTTCTGCAGAAGGTGCCGCATTATGGCAAGTGGCCTTAAGGTGCTCGACATGTCGTCGAGAAAGCCCTCAATCACCTCATGATTTGACGTGAAGCCCTCAGCGGCTCACTGGGAACATTGGGTACTTGCTGAAAATGGGGGCCTGGGTCTATTACAGTCCACTGTACAGTAGATGATGTGATTGGCTTATAGACGTCCATTCAGGGCTGTCACGATATTGAAGTTTGAGTTGACATAAAAAAAATTGCGATGAACAATATTATTGCTTGTTCTGTTAACTTTATGTCACCACTGTAGTACAAATCAAATACTAGTTTATGTACACACACCTTATGAAGAAGAAGAGACATTTATTGGCAGAGAATTTTGAAACATATTAATTAATTATACTTTTGTTAATAAAAATTGAACATGGCAGGTATGACATGTCTTAAATAATACAAAGCCCATTAATGAAATATTCAACCAGGGTTCAAAATGTAAATATGTTCTCCATTAAACTTATAAAAGAGACGATTATCACAATTATGTAAAACGCGAAATGGCGATTATGTAATAATTGTGACAGGCCTATTTGGGTGGAGTCAGATGAGAGAAATCATAGATCTAGACATCCTAGAAATGTTATGACCATTGGAATGGACGGGGATCTGAACAGGGTCAAGTCATTAGATTCCCAACTTGAGTCTGACTTAAGGTCCAAGTCATGTGATGTGTCACTTTAATTTTAGTTTTCATGAAAAAGACCAGAGGAGTGTCGACAGATACGAGCTCGTTGTGTAAGCTTTAGAGCACTCCCATCGTCGGCAGAGAGTTCAGCTCCTCCACAATGTGACAGAACACCGACTCTGTCTCACCTGCTGGAAGCCATCCTGCTGTATACCTGTCAACAGTGGATTGCTTCAGGGTCTATGTGTTGGCTTGTCAGCTCCAATAAACATTTGTCTCTCTCTCTTTGTGTGTTTGTGTGTGTTTGGTTGGTTTGTGGTTTCTGCAGGGAGTTTGCCAAGGAGAGAGAGCGAGTGGAGAAGAGGCAGGAATTCCTGAAGCTCCGCAGACAGCAGCAAATAGAGAGAGAGTTAACCGGGTACCTCGAGTGGATCTGCAAAGCAGGTCAGAAACAAAAGCACACATGTACATGCACACTCCTTCTGCCAACTGTGGGTTACAAACGTGAACGTACCCCTGACAAATCATTACAGCTCCATTTTAGGCATTCAGCGGGCACTTACCCCGTCACGTCCTTACAAGCAAGGATAGAAATAAAGTCGCCGATTCACTGTAATTAAAGCTGACACTGTGATGATTTGTGTTGCAGAGGAGGTTATGCTAGCTGAGGAGGACAAGAATGCAGAGGAGAAGTCTCTAGATGCAGCATGGTACAAAAGGAAGCACAACAACTCTGGTGAGGACTGTCATCTTTTGTTAGCACAGAACATAACTGCAGTAGAAAACATTTTCTACAATTTATTCCCATTTTAGGCATAAATACAAGTTTCAGGTGCTAAATATACCAAAAACTGAACCAAGACACAGATATATGTATCTAGAGTGTGTAAACGAGATGATATATTTTTGCTTTCAGTGTTTCATGGATGCTCTGTGAAGTTCAAATGTCTGTCTTTCTTCATGAAACTATTACTATCTGCAGTCAACAGAAACGTGCTCGTGTCACTCTTGTGCTTGAGTGACACGACTATTTGCAGGGTGTTCTGCCTCTCTTTTTTTTTTAAAGCATTTATATGTTTTAATATATAATGTATATATTAAGTTATATGTTTATAAATATATATATTTATATTTAAAATGTTGGAGTAAGATATACACTGTTATCTTGCCAACAACAGTCAAGGTAACAGCAGATAGATATGGCATGAGCAGGAGGAAAAGGCTTGTTAACAATGGATAGACGGAACAGAAGGATAAAGGAACGTAGATAACATGACACTATGAATTGAGACACTATGACATTCATGACACTATGAATTGAGAAAAAGGCCCCTGTATTTAGCTGTATTTTGGTGTGATTAGCTAATTATGTACAGCTGGGAGGCAGGCAGCAGTAGATATAAAGAGAAAAGCTGGCAACAGATGTTGCACAAAGGTAAATAAAGAAACAGAACAGAAAAGAGACAATAGTGGGAGTTCCTGGTGGACAGGTAAGGAATGGTTAACTCTGAAAGTGAGAGTAAGCTTAGAAACATTACCTTTTGTTTTAAATGATTTAAATGGCTTCAGCTGTGGAACCTTAACAGCACATGTATTATTGTTGTGCTAACCTTTTAAACCTATTGGCTTGCTACTCTTAGCTCTGGTGATACAAAAGAAACCACACGCGACTAGTTTTTACCATTAATAACTGAACATATCTCTAAGTTTCTTAAAAACCTAACCAAATTGGGGCAATAGCAACGCCCAACAGTGACGCCAGAACAGGAGTTAAGGCACAACTAATCATCTCAGCTACTGAATCTGAATTTAGACCAAGGTGTTTAAAAGTCACACAGTTTGCACGGTTTGTATCTGTGAAGGTTACACAATAAAAATAGCCAGTTTAGGCCATTTATGGAGCATGACTAGCAAGAAATTTGCAGAAGACATTTTGACAAGTCACAGCAGTTAAAGGAAAGGTGTAACCGACGGAGCTATTGTTCGTGTTATTATGACTCCTGTGCGTCTCTCGTTATGACAGGTCTTAATGTCTACAATTTAAAAAAAGGCCTCTCTTTCATACATGTGAAGTACAAGCTCATTCAGCTCCAGTCACATTAATCAAAGTCCTTCTAAACACAGGATTCTTTTTATACATTTCCATACTATATATTTTAAATTATTAGTCATGCTATACATTATACATTAGTAATGTTTTATTAATGTATACATATCATTTTTAACACTGCCGGTTAGAAGTTTTAGAAGGCCTCCCTTTTCTCTAAAGGAAATACCTACACCTACGTCTTTTTCTCACCTTCGTATGATGAATCATACTGCTTCCTGCAGTGCGACGTTACCCAAATGATGCTTCAGAGGGTGTAGTAACACTGTTCTAATAATACTTTTATGCAGAGGGTTTGTAAGTAATCGACAGAATTCAGGGAATCTGCGGGAATTGTTTGCATCGATTTTAAAGGCGTCGTTTTGGTCCAGTGCTGCAGAAAAACTCTATTTTTTTTAACTCATAACTTGTTCCCTGAAAAAGGACATGTTTATAACTCCGAAATGTACGCTCTTTTTCAGTTTTTCGTAACCTAAATTTAAGTTTTTTTTCAACTCAGGCAGTTTTCCGCGTACTTTTGTTCCATTTCAGGACTTAAATGCTGCTTAAATTTTTATAAAAATGGAAAAATGCTCTAAAGCTTTTGGCTTGTGTTGCATGTTATTAGTAAGCATTATTAACACTATAGTTCACATTGTGATAAGTATATATATATATATATATATATATGGGTATTTCCACAATGCCACAATAATAATTTGTTTTCAAATCTGTATTCTTAATATATACCATAAACATATACCTTTAGGTTATAATGCATGTCAATTTAAAATGTGTGTCAATAGATTATAATGCATGTGTATATGGGTAAGTGCTGAACTCACAGACTTACCACAATCTGTGCAGCTTCCTTACTGAGTAATTGGTATGTGGCTGATACAGATCATTATTTCCACCGGCATCTCCCTGTGAGGCGTGCGAGTGCATTCACACAAGTGTTCTCGTCTTATCAAGGCTGCGCTGCCTCTCATCTGCAGTCTCACCCAGGGTAACAGTCACAGTGATTAGGGTGGGAGGGTAATGAGATTAGAATTAAGTACAGAGAGAGAGGCTCACCGGAGTTCAGAGGCAGCGTGGGAGTACGAGGGTCCTTCACGCTAGTTTTAACGCTCTCTCTGCTCTGTAGGCTCGATGCTCTCCCTGACTTTTATATAGCTCTTAACAGTAAAACTGTGTTGAGTTATAAAATACCAACAGTGAGCGGCGATGAAATGTGGAGGTTTGACGGTATTTGACTAGTGTAAGAAAGGGAGCAACGCACATATTTTACACGGTATGTGATATCATGTTAGCCTTCAAACATCAGAATAGAAGAATCTGAGGATGAGAGGAACTCTGAAAGCAGCACTAACATACTGTAGATATTAAAGGTTTAGACAGACAAGGCAGAGCGAGAAAGAAAGTTGGAAAATTTCCAGATAGACAAGTATTCACCGAGAGCCTGTATTTTTTACTTGTGTGACTTTTTCCATGTTGTATTGACAGTGTTAAAAAGAGCGAAGAAGAGTAAGAATGACCTCATCAACGCAGAAGAAGGAGAGGACCACTTCACTGACATCTCATCTGTTGGTGAGGACAATACCTGCGACACAATGGGCTCTATTTTCCTGCCTGTGTAGCTTCAAAGGCAGTTCTTGCTATTTTCCTTGGGCTTAAGTCTTTTTTTAAGCATTTCGTGCATTTGGTATTTTCCTGCTTACACTGCGGTGGGAGGAGAAGTGCATTTGAGAACGTGTTGATGCTGATTAGGGAGTGCAGTTCCATTCTGATGCTCATTTTGACCTGAAATTACGACTGTGTCAGAACCTGCTCAGGCCACTTATCAGAGCCTGTTTGCAGACCAAGTCACACACACGTATCATTTATATTGAGTTTTGCTTCTTCTAGTTGAGTCATAGTTGTTTTATCAGCATCAACATCATCAGCATCAAAATAACTAATGTATCCAAAACAAAGCCTTTAAACGATATCATCCACAAGTGTAATCCAGTGAATCTGAGCCAATGATTATGTTATTACTGATTGAAGTCCTGCATACTTGAAGTACAGCCAATAGATAACACACATAACGTCATTAATTAAAAATCATCCAAGTTGTCAGTTCTTTCTTCCATCCAGCTTCTGATTCTAAAGGGGATGAGAAGAGCTCACGTGATTGGTCATGAGTGATGCTTCGGACTTCACGAGCTGTTTCGTTAAAATTTAAAAACTGTGTCAACGTGGCTTTCTTGTCCTGTGTTTTGATCTCTGTCCTGTTGCAGGAAAATAGAGCCCAATATCTGCTATACTTTTCTGTTGCACCTTCACACATTGAGCCTCATGCGACAACATTTTCATATTTGTATCTGAACTTTCTCGTACTTTTGTGCATATTGTGTAAAAACGTGCTAAAATAAAAGTAGAACTACCAAGTGTTATCTGTCCCGTCATCAGTGGTTCACCTTGATGACCTGTTAGACCTGGGCTTTGATATTCTTTGGTATCCTCCACTGGATGATGGGCAGGACACTCCAAAAAAAAATTAAGTCTTTGAACTGGCACTAAAAATGTGAGACAGTTGATTAGGCACTTGAACTCGGTGATGCAGTGGAAGAAATCACCAAACCAAGACATAACAGAAAAGGTAATGACTTCCTGTGCCACTGAATTGTGCTATGGACTGTAGCTGTACTTTGAGGTGACTCTGGACAAAGAATCTTAGCTTAGTTTTTAGGGTGGATGGATGGATGGATGGATAGGGTGATAGGTATATAGATACATAGAATGAGTTAGTGTGTGTCCTCAGGTGTTACACTATGAGTCAGATGTCTGGATTAAAATAGACCAGGAAATGATTAACCCGCTATTCTTCCTGAGCTAGTAATGAAATTCTAATAGAACCATTTTTCTTCTTTCCTTTCGTGTCCAGCCCCACTTGACATTTGAGCTTAATTTAAGTAACAGAAAGTTTAATATAGTACAGCTCCATGGGAGCGGGAGGGGGTGTGGTAAGGGCCGTAGCACAGTGTTCGAATGGAACCGAGGGCTTCACTTTGGTTATATCACAGCTAAAGCTCATCAGACAGTGAAAAACCTCCTGCAGAGAATGTAGAAGTTAATTATATTACTTCTAGACCTGTGTCCCAGTGGTACTTAGAGGCGTTTACTACCATACCAGAGGAGCATACCTCTCCAAAATGTGGGCTGAATTGAACTGGAGAGTTTAAACTTCTTTCACGAACTCATGAAAATGAAAACTTTATTTAATATGCGTTTTGTACTTTTAGACTTGGTTGCTTTATTGCCGTTTTGTGTTTTGTTCCAACTGCTCCCCCAGGGTCGCCGTTCGCCCGGGCCAGCGTGAAGAGCAAGAACGAGAGCTCGTCTTACTTCAGGAGGAAAGAGAAGAGGATTCGCTTCACCATCCGGCGTTTGGTCAAGTCCCAGAGCTTCTACTGGACGGTGCTGTGTCTGGTTGGACTCAACACGTTGTGTGTGGCTATAGTCCACTATGACCAGCCTGAGTGGCTCACCTATGCACTATGTGAGTATCAGTACCATTTAATAGCTACTGTTGTGTTTTATCTCGTCTTTCAATCGAACATTTACACATTAAAACACTGTCATTTGTCACAATCCAAACAATAATAAAGACGTATTTGTAGATGACGTGGTGAAGTAGCTTGGGATCATGGGAGATTTTTTTGTCACCGCTGTTAAAATCTATGATTATGTTTACAAATGAGGTGATATAAGTTTTATTCACATTTAATTTAATGACATTAAATATGTATATTCACATTATATCGTTCTAATGAAATGTCTACAAGTAATATTTGTTTTTTTATTTATTATTTATTAGTTGCTCAGTAAAACAAAAGAAAAAGACAAAGTGCAGGTGAGACTAAAAACCCCAGGAGGTTTATAAAATTATCTCACCTATATAAGTATAAACAATAAGACAAATAATCTAAGAAGATACAAAATAATCACCAGTAAATAAAAGGCATAATATGTTGTAAAAAGTTATTAAAGGGGATATGACGCCATAATGAAACAGGTTGTTACAATGAATAGAATGAAATATTTTGCCTCATTGGAAACATTTAATATAAGTAATGAAGTAAACAAAATGTATATAATAGGCGTAGTCGTTTTTAGATACTTTAGTGTGTAAATGTTACATCATGTTATAGCTTTAACTAGTTTTTCCCAGCGTCTTTAGCCACTGATGTGTTTTTGCTGCATAGATAAGAACGTTTATTTTAAATAGGTAATATTACAGAAACATAAAAATGTTGAATCCATATTTGTTTTAATGAATTAACACAAAGCTACTACAGCCTTACTTTGTTGGGTTTGACCATTAGTTACCATAGTGGCTAACTTTACAGAATAGTAAGTATTATATTTCTTTGATTTATGAAGTTTTTATACATGTTTGCTTGTGTCTCAGTGTGGCATTGGCTGTGCTAACACATTCACAGATGGTGACAATGTAAACGTGGTGATGTTTAGCAGATTTAATGACCAGTAACCAGTATCTTCGTATATAATAATAATATGAAATGTTTACAGTTCATCCTGACGAGAACATGCATATCTGGCTAAACGTCGTTGCAGCAGCCATATTTTTGAGACGTTAAAACTGAAACCTTTGTGTGACAAAAATTAGACCAACTTGTCTTGATTAAATCCTAATCACCTAATTTAAGATAGCCCAGGTAAGTCTGGGAAATCTGCTACTTTCATTCCTGCTAATTCTCTGCTTTGCTAGGGCTGGTAAAAAAAAAGTCATCACACACTCACAGATATCATTATGCATTTCACAAACACACATGAGCAAACATACATCTCACACAGTCCATCGTGGCAGAATACAGCAGACATTTTGTCAAACAATAGACTCTTTCTGTGTCGTATTTGCTGTGGGCACAGCTGAACAGGCAGCAGTAGCCCAGCTCTATTGAATTGTGAAAATCAGCAGGGATCCATTGCCTATTAACCTACGGCATTGATCTGTGTGTTTTCTTATTCTCCCTGGACAGACCTGGCCGAGTTTGTATTCCTGGGCCTGTTTCTAGCAGAGATGTCTATGAAAATGTATGGTCTCGGACCCCAGAACTACTTCCACTCCTCATTCAACTGTTTCGACTTTGGGGTGAGTCGTCCTGTTAAGCTGTGGGTTAAATCGATCCACGGTGGTTTTTAGAGCATGAGCATCTCTACAGTGGTTCAGGTCAGCAGTGCAGAGTGATGAGTCAGGACAGGGTTTCCGCCAGGATGTTTCTTGCCACAGAAAGAATTGACTTTACCAGACAAATTTGAAACTTACTTGACATGTTTTGATAACAGTCTATGTTACAACCACGAATACAATGTAAACGTAGGTTGAAATAATGAGTGAAGATAGTCACAATTATTACATAATCATCATATTTCAATTATTTGAAATAATTGTGATTTAAATGTATTTTTTTTGTACATAATCATCTCCATTCACCTGTATAAAAACATATTTCATCATTATTTACACATTGTTACCGCTGTTCGACTGGTGCTCTTCTAATGACATTGTCTTGTAGAGCCCAATTCAACTTCTCCTGTGAGTTCTATGGAGGACTAGCGTCGTGGTGCTTTATTTGGATTTTGGGCTTTGATATTTTAATCATGCGATGCGATGCACATAAGCTGCGTCATTCTCTCCTCCCGACGACTTTGCAGCTCTGTCTTAATTTGATTCTACAGAGAGAAGCCGCTCTCTGCTCGTAAGCTTAACACAGACCGTTTTAGCCAGTCGCACCACAAGTCACTCAACTCATAAAGAAACACGGCGCAAGCTGTTACAAAAGTTAAACCCTTATCAGTGGAACGTTGTCATCTCTGCCACTGCATCTTATTGTCTGCTTTTGGCATCAATCAGTCGTTACTTCATGGTTAAAGTGGGCAGTGACCTTTTCAACGGCATCTTTGGCCCATTCCTGAAATGTTAAAACGATTTAATTAAAACATAATCACATTTCCCATTTCATTTAACAAGATAGCCTACATTAAACCCTCATGGTGCAATGCC
This sequence comes from Coranthus polyacanthus, assembly GCA_037367275.1. Taxonomy (NCBI): domain Eukaryota; kingdom Metazoa; phylum Chordata; class Actinopteri; order Kurtiformes; family Apogonidae; genus Coranthus; species Coranthus polyacanthus. The sequence goes on from JAPQRN010000027.1 coordinate 1,482,265, forward strand.
TGTTACATTACTGGACATTTTGACCTACAAGTTATTAATTTATCTGATTTTTTATCAATTAAGACACAGAAAACAGTGATTACAAGCTGATGGAAACCCTGATCCGGGACTGGATGGATGGATGGATGGATGGATGGATGGATGGACAGACAGACAGACAGACAGACAGACAGACAGACAGACAGACAGACAGACAGACAGACAGATAGATAGTATCATGCCTTCAGTGACCAGTCTGTGTTCGCAGGTGATCATTGGCAGTATTTTTGAGGTGATCTGGGCTGCCATCAA
>JAPQRN010000027.1:1482999-1494693 GCA_037367275.1 Coranthus polyacanthus
ATCATGCCTTCAGTGACCAGTCTGTGTTCGCAGGTGATCATTGGCAGTATTTTTGAGGTGATCTGGGCTGCCATCAAGCCAGGGGCCTCGTTCGGGATCAGTGTGCTGCGGGCTCTGCGGCTGCTCAGGATCTTCAAAGTCACCAAGTGAGTGGTCCAAAATGTCTGCCGCTGTGTGCTGATGACACAGGCTCGGATGTAATATTGTTATATTTGTGTGTAGGTATTGGAACTCTTTGAGGAACCTGGTCGTATCCCTGCTGAACTCCATGAAGTCCATCATCAGTCTGTTGTTTCTCCTCTTCCTCTTCATCGTGGTCTTTGCTCTGCTGGGCATGCAGCTGTTCGGTGGACAGTGAGTAACCTGTTTCCATTCTTCTGCATGTTTTGAAAAATAAAAGACAGCTCTTTTGGACTTTGGAGATGTGCATTTTGTAGTTACTAACTAATTCAATTCAATACTCTGGAAAATAATGTACAGATTAAACGACGATGAAAATAAACTTTAGCTGAAGCCCTAATCAGAATGATTTCAACTGGCTTGAAGAAATACCATCAAAACCTGTGAGAAGAATAAAATCACAAAAACGGAGGTAAATTCAGAAGAGATTTAGATCTAAAGAAAAAGCTGCACTTCTGAAACAAATGCATTTCTTCTCTGCTTTCTGTGCTCGTCTTCTAATGAGATGCAGACTAAAGAAAAGCTTCCATGGATTTTGAGAAGGCACAAGACAAATTCTGCTGCCATTCCAACCTGCTTTATCTGCATCCCTCACACTGGGGGGGATGTAATTAGGTCCCAATAGACAGACAGAGATACAAAATGTCAGCATTAGCACATCTCATCCATTTGAGGAGAACAAACACTCAGAGATCAGCCATAAGGTCACACAGACCAGGCAATAAGACATATAAAATGTAATCGGCATATATAGTGCTGGAATGATCCGCTGCAGTCTAATGGAGGAGGACAATAAGTGTCTCTGTCCTAGTCGGTGCAGGGGAGTGTGGAGGTTGATTACATCCAGAGTGGTTTTCTCCCTGCAGGTTTAATTTTGAAGACGAAACGCCGACAACCAACTTTGACACATTCCCAGCAGCGATCCTCACCGTCTTCCAGGTAAAGGTCAACGCCATCATGTTTTCCCCCTGCTCTGCTTCCACAAATGACCCAGACTGAACCAGCTCATGTCTCCTGCAGATCCTGACCGGAGAGGACTGGAACGCAGTCATGTACCATGGAATCGAATCACAGGGGGGAGTTCACGGGGGAATGTTCTCCTCCATTTATTTCATTGTTCTCACCCTCTTTGGAAACTGTATCCTGCTCAATTGATCCCATCGGATTTCCCCTTGTGGCTGCCAGGCAGCCTCATAAGCAGGGAGAGAATTTATCATTGATTTGATAAAGAGCTACAATAGTGAATATTGATTCTGTTTTTATTGATTATTCAATCTTTTCCTGAGACCGAAAACGACCAGACACACTCCTCAACGTCTTCTTGGCCATTGCTGTTGATAACCTTGCAAATGCCCAGGAGCTCACTAAGGTAACTCGTTGCTTTACAGCTTGAGATGTAAAGCTCAGTTCAGACCAAAGATTCACGACGAGACAGAACTGCTTTCAAACGTAAAACAGTAAAGGTGAAGGTTGCAGGTTGCAGCGGTGTGAACTGGGCCGTCTCGACTCGACTCAAGCTGGCTCACGGTGTCGCCAGTGATTCAATTTGACAAATCTCCAGAGGCTGGTTTTAGAATGTCGCGCTTTATACTGTCAGGATTTATGGGCTATTATCAGCTGTTTAGCCGGTAAATCCTCCCTCGACAGTCTGTGTTTTCTCTCCTTGTTAGAGGTGACACCAACTCCGCTAAACAACAGAACCGCTTCGGAAGATGGAAAAATCCTCCACCCTCTCTGGATTTTCTTTTGTTTCCACCATTTCATCACTACCAGACATGCAGCTGTAGTAAATAATTATCACTGTCCTCATTCATATTTTAAGATACTACAAAGTATGAAAAGCTACACAAGAGATGAATGAAAATCAGGCAGTTAGAAAATTGTTGCTATGAAATGTTACACCGTCTCGTCTCATTGCGTTGGTCTGAACTGGCAGGTTTCAGAACGCTGCAGACCGGACCTTTGCAAGTAGTTGCAAGTTGCAGCTCATATCACTGGGAATCTTTGGTGTGAACTGGACAGAGCTCACTGTAGTGTTAAGGCCAGTAGTCGTCGATTCACCTGACCTTTCATCCCCTTCAGCTGTTGGCAACCCTTCCTTTTATTGTCCCCGAATTACTACGTATATACCCAGTAGATATATGGTAAATTATAGCATGTTGTTGGGTAAGTATTACTAATAAAAAATAAAAATACAATAAAGTAAATACAGAGAAACTACAGCTGAAATACTAAGAAAATGTAGAGTGTAGTTGTGGCCAGTTTATTTGGTAGAAACATTACTTCTGTTACCTATCCATTCAAGTTATAATTGTAGTTATCCAAGGCTGATGGGTAATCGTGGAGGTTTTTCTCAGTATTTCAGCTGTCGCTGAGTACAACTATAAGAAAAATCACTCTTCAGTTCCCTCCCAGTTCTGGTTCAGTTCATGCAGCTACAGCAGCTGCCACACACTCTCCTCCTCTAACATTTCACTGTATAAGAGTGTAAGGCCCACAATTCAGTGCCTCAGCTAACAATCTGTTGTTGACAACATCAGATTTCCACAAAGAAAAAATGTTTTTGTTGTAATCATACTGCTGTTGATGATGTTGCTGCCAGGTTCGGTGAAAAATATCTGCTGTAGTCCACAGATAAAGGTCTGTCAGGTGGTTTAAAAAAAAAAAAAAAAGAAGCGGTAGATGTTTGTATGTGTGTGTTTGCTTTGGCACATATTGTCCAGGATGAAGAGGAGCAAGAGGAGGCCATCAACAAGAAGCTGGCCCTCCAGAAGGCCAAGGAGGTAAAGGAGGTCAGCCCCATGTCGGCCGCTAACATTTCCATCACAGCGTAAGTCACAGATCCTCTTCTGATTGTTGTTCTGCTTTTGTGAAATCTGCGTTCAGTTATTTCTGTATTTCTGTATGCAAGAAAAGAGAGTATCAGTACTGTATGCCCCTCTCCATCCTGCACCATTATTTAAAACCTATGTTTGTTTTTCACTACAATTTAACAAAAGTAATTTTTTTGTCTCAACTTAATTTTAAAAATAATTGGAAATTTCAAGCACAGCCTCAAATGTACGTTTTTGATCTTCAATTACCCCCCCCCCAGTCTAGATTTACTGTGAGTGCAGACGCTTTAGTGGAATTTCTTTCCGACCTCACTAATAATACTATAATAAAAACAAATGTCTTCTGCTTTACACAATAGTTGTCAAAATGGTTGCATGGGACTTTTTTAGGTAAATCAAAATTCATAAAATGTATGAAACAAATGGAAAAGAATGTCATAAACACAATAGTGTAATTCAAATTGATGATGCTCCTGCATTTCTGTTCCATTTTTATTTCTCTGAAGGCCTGTTTCTCCAAAGAATTTCCACTATTTGCTCCTGCAATTACTCTCTCACGGTCCTTAAAAAGTGTAAAATCCAATCTGAATTGTAGGCCATAAAATGTATTAAATATGATTTTTATAGGTCTTAAAAATTGATTGGATTATGAAGATAAAGTTACATTAAATGTGACCTCGACAGCATTTGGGTCTAAACCAACATGGACTTTACACACGGTAGTTAAACATCATGTAATATAATGTAAAAGCAATGAAGACATATGTGAACTTCTTGTTAAAATCTTCAAGTGTGGAAAGGACGAGATGTCTTACATTACTAGATTTGAATTTCATTAAGTGAGGCCTCCTCTCAGAAAATCAGTTTGTGCTTTAAAAGGTCTTAAATTGTATTCATAGTAGTGTTAAAAAAGTCTTACATTTAACTTGTTCAAACCTGCAGAAGCTCTGTCTGTGTGGTTTAGCTCTCGTAAAGTCTTTCCTTGAGGACCTCAGCCAGCTTGAAATAAAGCCTAATGTTGACTGAGCTCCTCAGACTCGACGTCCCAGTGAAAGTCAGTTTTAATCTCCTCACCCACTTTCTTTTCTTCACAAAGCACATCCCGGTTTTGTGTCTCCCAAACGTCCTCTGTGTAGATCTCTGCAGAGTCTCTGAGAAAAATCAACAGCAATTCAACAGACAATATTCAATTCACTTGGAAGTGATAGTTTTACACACTGTTTTAAACACACTGTATGTTCATCACATCCCTTTATAGTTTTCACTTGCAGCTGCAAAGTGCACAAACAGACGGCCTACGTGATACTATGATACTGTGTGGTGAATTGTAAATGATGTTTCGTAGATTTACATGTAATCAGTTAGCTCCAACAGACTTTAATGTTTATTGTTTTGAAATATTTTTGTTTTCAGCCCCAAATCGGAGAACGTTGGGACTGGTGACAGGTGATTTTTAAACGTACTTTTAACTTGTTTTTCATTGCAGATACATATTTAACGTTGTGTCAGGTTAACTTAGATGTAAATATACATCCAGTTTAAGGGTCCGGGGGAGGTTTCACAGTCTGAAAATCCAGACCCAACAAAAGTAGGTGTGAAAACGCTCTAAGACTAGTGAAGAGGCTAATAAAGCTGATGTTAACAGGTGATTATAATGACGATTTGGTCCTAAAGCAACATCCAGGAAAGGCCTAGTCCTTCAGGGGCACAAATGAACCGAGGATTGCCAGTATGACCTCAAATGCTTGAGAAAATCAAGTCAAATTAAGATTTAGTTATACAGCCCCATGTCACAAATCACAAATTTGCCTCAATGGACAATATAACAACTCCGTCTGTTCTCACACCCTCGGTTGGAGAAAGGAAAAACTCCTCAAAAAAAATCTTTTAATGGGAAAAAAACCTCTTCCAGGACAGACAGACGGTGCCAGTATATTATGCACAGCAAAATGAAGGATGCAAATGAAAGAATCGAATGGTTTAACAATGTTCCTCAAAGAACGATATTTGGATATTTCACCCTCTATAGTGCTGAACAGAAAGTAAATGTAGAACCGATTCATTTTCCACACCGTCCCAACTTTTTCTGATTGGGGGTTGTACATCAGTCAAAAATAAATTAGAATCCACAGTTCAGTGTAAATTCTTCATTGCCCCTTTTCACAGTTCTGTTTTCTGTATCGCAGAACTGTCATATTATGCATTAGCTGTAAAGTCTTTCTAGAGGTGGGGAAACAAACACAAGGCTGCTGCTCTGGAGGCTTGAATGATCCCACTGGTGGAGTCAAACAGCAGTGGGTGGAGCAAAAAACACAAACAAACTTTTTGTTTTGCACGAGGTAATTTGAAATGAGTCCTGTAGGTTTTACGAAATGGAGAAAAATAATTCTCACAGTGAGGGTTGGGCCGTCCCTGCGTATAAATCATAGACTGTTTATAATTAGTGGACGGAGGATATTAAATTAAACTCTGAAAGTCTAACTCTGCAGGCAGTGAACTGTCATACAGACCTGTCAATCAAAGCCCAACACGGCAGACGTCTTAATTAATGGAGGAAAAATGTAAAGATGGAGCAGAACACGCATTGGAAGGTACAAATAAAACGAATGAGACCAGAACGACTCCTGGGAAAAAATTGTTGGCTTAGTATTTAAAAAGAGTTCAGTAAGTTCAATGTAAGTCCATGGGACCCAGGGCTTTTTGGAGCAGCATCTAGTGGCTGTCAGTGGTATTACACTTTAACATACTTCCACACTGGCTTCATTTTGGAGCCGACGTCCTTCCCCCTTGGTGTAAACTTAGTGCACATCTCTGCAATACAATACATTGACATCTTTGCAATAATGCCAGGACTCTTTTTTTTAACACTCCAAGGATAAGTTTAGGTCATTTTTGAATATTTTAAAGTACTACTAAGCAAGTTTGAATTTTTTGAGCTTCTTATGATCTGTTTGTCTATATGAATACACTGCACAGGACGCCCCTGCACGCATATTTACTGTTTACTGTTCCAATCTACAAAATTACAAAATTATGTTTTAGCTCTGATCTTATTGGATTTATTTTGTTTTTTGGTTCAGCCCACTACAGCGTTTTGTTTCCAGAGCAGCCCTACCTCAGCAATTTCTCGATTTCCCTTTTGCATGACTGACCATTCTGAAATCCTGTCTGTTTATGGATTTCACTATAACCTTACTCTCTCAGGTCTGGGCTGTAACAGTATTTCTCTTGCTCATTTTAGCATGGCAGCCGAATATACTGAAATTAAATGTACCTGGCTGTCACTGTAGCAGTCTATTTGTGTGGCGTTTTCTCTGCGGTTCAGTCTCGGTCTTGTGTTTCAGATCTTTGACTGCCCATCGCATTGAAATGTGATGGGAAGCTAAAGGACACAGCGAAGACAGAGAAATGTCAAATGGTGTCTGGCTGTTTCTCTGACTTCAACCTATATGATGTTCCCCCCTCCCCCATTTTTGTTTTGTGCATGTGCAGTTTTCTAACACGCAGTCGAGGTAACGCGCACTCTAGCAGCTCATCCATCTGCAGCGTTAACTCACTGTGAGTTATTACCTCTCTGTTACAATTTTACAAAAATCCTACCATTCTGTCATTCATCTCCCTCCACTACAAACCCTGTATCCTTCTGGTCTCACCACTTTGCATTCCTCTGTGTTGAATCGTCCAAAGGAACACGGCAGTTCCTCTGCGCTGACACCGTGTGACGGACTTTTAAGTGTGTTTTACTGTTTCCATTGCAGTATTTCCTTGTTGTGATTGACATGTGCTGTGATCATTTGTGATCCTTTTTTTTTTCTGGAAATGATGTTTTTTTTCTCTGACTGCATCCTTCTTTCAACATACTACATATCATTGTTCATACTGTACGTGTGCATTACGTCTATTTGCAGCTGTAATTCAATGTCCCATGCTGGTTGTACATTTATTGTATCTTAATGTTGTTTTTTTAGCTTCAGGCCTTTGTAATACAGATGAAGAACACGAATGCTCATATAGATGCAGGCCACAACATGTTCCTATATTTTTTTTTGTGTTTCTATATTTCCATCCAACTGTTTTTATTGTCATTTTCAATCTGCGCATAAAAAAACCAGAGGAAAAACAGTGGCAAATTCTTAGAAGCAAGTGCAAGAGTTTGAAACAACATTATATGAATCCAGACCTAGCAACTGCTAAAGCCACCTTCAGGTTGTAGACTCTCTCAGCCCCTCAACGAACAGCTCATGTAGTATGTTGTTAAATGAAATTCTACATCAAACTGGCAAAGATATAAACCATGATGATGACGAAGAACCCACTCTTAATATTCACATAACAATAGTGGATGGAAAGGCAGATAAATTCTGTTAGAATGTGCGACACATTTGGATGGAAACGCTGCTGTTGTCAACAAATTCCATGTCAAACCAATCGTCTGTGTATTTAAAGCCCGATACAGTAAATCTTATTTCTCTGAGCTTAAAAGTATTGAAAAATGTCTCAATCAGTCACTCACTGGGTCACACGTTGAGCTGCCGTTGCACCTACTGTGATCATTGGTAAATATGTGTCATTACAGAGAGACAATAATTTACCCTATTGCGGCTATTACCCACACTGCCTCTCCTAACATTGTTTGATAATTATGTTTTGACAGAGTTTGCTTGTTGAGGTTGTTATCGTTTCTAATACATGCAGACTTTGCTGCCAGCAAGCAGCAGTTTTTCATCCTACCCCTAATCAAATCACACAACTCTCAAATTATAAAGCAGCTTAAGGGCACAGTGTGTATCAGCTGAAAGACAGCTGTTAATGGTGTGGTTTAATTGGTTATAAAAAGGACTTTTTAGGATTTGTTATTTAGAACTTGTTGGGCCTAGTATTTATTTTGTATAAACATTATTTTAAGCCATGAGCAATCTGCACAGTATAACTCACAGCTTGGACAGATAGATTGAATAGATGTTCAATGCAAGGTTTTTACACTCGCCATTGATGCCAAGGTTAAAATCCTATATAATAGTGTTGTTACTGATTGATGCTTAATGGACCGTCTCACGTGTAGATTTCAAAAAGCAGCACCAACAGGAGTCAGATATGTCACACACACTGTACCGCGCAACTTTAGTTAATTTTGTGATTTATAAACCGAGTTCTCTGAGTGGCGTTAGTGAGATGTATTACAGTTCAAATGAATCAATTGGTTGTCAATTAAATTAATCAGCAACTATTTTGATAATCGGTTAATCCGTTGAACTAATTTTCTAAAGAAAAACGAGTCTAAATTCTCTAATTTCAGCTTCTTAAATTTGAATATGTTCTGGCTTTTTGGTTTTGGAGCCAAACAAGACATTTGAGGGCGTCATGTCGGACTTTGGGAAACACTGATCAATTTGAAATTGAATGTACCACGCCACTTTAACACCGGTAGCACAAGTATGAATTCAGTGTTTAGTATCTGTCTCCCTCCCCATTACTTCCCTGCTTCATCTTAGAATAGAAAACTTTTCCTTTTGGGTTTTTGTATAATTTAGATTTTCTCTTATTTGCCCCCTTTTTGTGCTTTTGTCTGTCTACTGTAAGCCGTTTCTGTCCCTTTTTGAAGTTTCTTCTCTCCCTGTGTTTGTTTCAATGTTGCTTCCTTTATGTGTTTGTAGGAGTTATGTCTGCACCCCAGTTCATCACTACCTGAGGTAAACCCAACCGCCTGCTAGCAAGGTGGTCAATGATGATGATCACATGCGTAAAAACATACATGATCATGTCCTCATTATTTACATTGTGGGAGCAAGGCCAAAGAAATATGACAGTGGTGTCTTGCAATCTCATCATGCACATCATATTTTGAGCTTTTCTGTTTTTTGTTTTCTCTTAAGTCCAGTCCCGTGTTTTCCATCCAGTTAGATTTCTTACACAGTGTAGTGTATTTGGCAAGCTCCGAGGTTTAACACTTTTAAGAAGGTAAGTTTGAAGCACTGCAGGATGATGGAGCAATGAGAACATGGGAGAAAGTTATTTTATGTAGAGAACAGATGACTTCTCTGATTGAATGCCACATTAAAAATGGCAACGTAATATTCAGAACAAATGGGTGAAGAGACAGCAGTGGTTACAGTATCCAAAGCGCATGCATTCAGCCATTTCAAAGCACCGTACTGCACTCGAGACGCTGATGGAAAACGGTAGAGTGTCAGAGCATGGTAATGTGGCCATGCTTGGCTTTGTTCAGGCATATTCATGGATGAGCTCTCTCCACAGTAGACAGCCTTGATTAATGGAACCAGTAGTTTGCTGTGTTGAGAGCTCCATTGCACCTTGGTCATACTGTAAATCATTCAACATGTAGGGACTATATGTGCCATTATGAGTTGTAAAATAAAATATACTGCAGGTTTTATGTGCAAATTGCCACTGTAAGCAAGTCATAAAGTATCCAGAGCATACATACTGAATGTTTCACTCCTCAGTCGAAACCATGTCGACACGGACGCGTACTGCTGCCACACCAGAAAAAGAAAAACAGATCAGTATCACATCGTAACCTGAAAAGTTTGTTGTTATAGCAAGATGTTTTTCATGTTATAACAAGATATTTTCACATCATTATGACATAAAAACTTATCACATTATAGCAAGAAATGTTCTTATCGCTGTGAAACATTTCATGTTATAACAATAAATAAATTGAGAAATATGTCTCATTTACATGAATTCGACTCATTTGTCCCGTATTCCTTTCTTCACACACGTTTCCTCAAACACAAGTTTCACTATATAATGTGAAAGTTTTTATGTTATAACTAGTTAAATACTTGGTTAGTGATGGACCGATTCTGGGCCGATACTGGTATTTAAGATAATGTTTTGCAAGGCCGATATTGGCCTATATCGATGTTTGGCCAATATATATGTGAATCCCTAATATTATTATAACAAGAAAAGTTTCTTTTAATAACTTATATGTCATAATAATATGAAAGTATCTTCCTATAATGTGAAAATCATCTTAAACCTTTCACATCATACCATGATACTGATCTGATTTTCTTTTCTGGAATGCCAGCAGTGCGCTGCTGTATGTCAGTGTGTCCATTAATAATGTTAATATCCACTGTGACAGGAATGTGGCACTGGAATCAGAGTTGAAGGTTTTAAAACTGATTTTCACAGACTTCTGTGTTGTCTCGTAAATGTCCCATCGGTGTTGATCTGTGTGCTTGTTCTTCCCCTCCCTTAGTAAGGAGCAGCAGAAGTCAGTGAAGACGATGTCCATTTGGGAGCAAAGGGCCAACCAGCTGAGGAGGCAGAACCGGGCCAGCTGTGAGGCCCTCTACAACGAGCTGGAGCCAGAGGATCGTCCCCGCCTCTGCCCCCTCAGGCCAGACATGAAGACCCACCGTGACCGGCCGCTCGTCGTTGAGCCCCGCGATGGGCCTGTACTGGGTGAACACCAGCAGCAACCACCCTGCATGCCAGAGGAGGCAGAGACCGCCGCAGACCCGCCACCTCCTCCTCCCCTGCCTTACCAGCCCCGGCGCCATCATCGCCACAGAGAACGAGCCAGAACAAGGAAAGAGGGAAATGATAACGGCGAAAGCGGTAAGGAAGGGAGGCATCACGTGCACCACAGCCGCTCCAAAGACCACGATGGCAGCCGGAGCAAAGAGGGCAAGAACGAGAGGTCACGCAGCCGAGAGGGAGGCAGGAGGCATCACCATCAAAGCTCAGTGGACGACAGCGGAGGCGGGGGAGTCACGAGCGAGAGAGAGCATCGCCATCATCATTCACACCGTCAGTCTCGAGAAGGAAACGGGACAGTGAACACCGGGGGGAGGGGAGAGCGGAGATCCCGCCACAAAGAGGGCCGTTCATCCAACAAGGACGTGGACAGGAATTCCAGTGGGGCCAACGGCGAGAGGAGGAGACATCGGACTCATGGATCCAGGGGCCAGTCCACAGTGGAAGGAGAGGAGTCTAATGACAGAGAGAAGCCCCACAGTCACAGGTAAAATAATCTTAATGGCAAGACTTAGACTAGACTTTTCAGTTGTTGCGGCCTCTCACAATTATCACATTATCACCATATCACAACTGTTTTATTGATGTCATTTTTTTGCACCTCATTCTTCTTCTGCTCTGAGTTCAACAGACAACGAGCTGTGATTTATTTTGATTTTGTACCTTAGTCCAATATTTCAGTAATGGCCTTTGTATATTTAAGTCAGTATATGTGTATGTATATAGAAAGTTAACAGAATAGACAATAATATCGTTAATCACAAATATTTGTATTGTCAAATTACAACATCGTGACAGCCCTAGTTGTGGCTCTATACGCACATTGTATTTAAAAATGTCACAGAGACTCTGAAAGTAAAGTGTTGACTCTGACTATCGGGAATGTCTAGTGATGAGGCTGATTTAACTGAATGTATGGGCAATCATTACATATAGAAAGATTAATGTACATGAATTACAGGATCATTTGTCACTGACAAGAGCGGCGAGTGGGAACTCAACAATGACTACATGTACATGTTTGTCCTTATTCCAAAAAAGACTAAGTGGCTAATGTACGTGACTAGTGAAAATGAATATACATGCAGCTGTGCATACGATTAACGTTAACTGCCCCCATGACGTACGTCCTTAACCTGCACCTTTTAAATATTCTTTCATATTT
>JAPQRN010000027.1:1511342-1525847 GCA_037367275.1 Coranthus polyacanthus
CAGATTATCATTCTCCCTACGTGAAAGAACAACAACCTCCGACCTCAGAGGCCTTTTTACATTCTTTTGTAGGGGTTTAGTCATTTTAAAAACACAGAAACAACTTCTATCCCGACGCTATTCTGTTAATTCACTGTCACAGCATCCCAAGAACTAGCCACTAAACTGCTAAGTATATTTAATTCATTACCGAAAAACACAAGACGTGAGAGATTTTGTTGCCGCCATCGTTTGTGTTTCAAAGTGTCATGGTTTATTTTGGAGTACTCTAGTTAGCATCATCTCGTTTCTCAAAACAGGGACAAGATCTTTTCCAGGTTTCTGAAATCAGGATATGATGTTTACAGGATACTTCAAAAACCTGATCGTAACTGGGAAACTCGAGTCCATGTAAACGCACCTGTAGATAACAGTGGATAAAAACAGTAAAGACCTGTTGACTGGGCTTTCACTGGTAATGCATTGTTACAATTATATTACAGCCCCAAAGAAATGAGGAATGAGAAAAAGGTTTTAGGTTATCATACCGGGAGTCTGGATTTAGTTAATTCTGGGAAGAGCAGGTAACAGTTGGTCTCTCTTTCAAAAGGTCAAAATGAATCATTTACCTAAAGCTCAGTAATTGACACATTCTCTCTATTGATTTCATCTCCACATAAACAAAGCTCTTTATGACATATAGAAGTTCTACAAAATGTCTAGAACATTTTATCTACTGCAGATGTAATATTCTGTTATTCCAATAAAGTAAATAAAACTGTGGACTCACATCCTCCTTCTACACTAGTAGTGAAAATGGTTAAAGTGTGACATCTCCCACAGTGCCTGGTGGATTACAAGCTGATTTTTTTTCCACACACATGACCCTTCAACACTAGAATGTCTGACTTACAAATCGCATCGTGCATGAGCAGGATACCATGTTTGATACTGTTTCCTATAGACCCATCTCTTGGATGTGTTTGGTTGATATTCAGAGAGCCCATTGTGTTGCCTCATTAACACCCAATTAACAAGCATCTAGCAAAGTGTGAAAACGTCATGTTAGAGTTTAGTCTGAAAACCGATCCCTCCTACATGTCCTGAACATGCCATCGTGTCGGTTATACAGGAAGAGGTTTGAGGAACTGGGTGCTTTTCTCTGCAGGTATTCCCGTGTAGTCTAACTGTGTTTGCTTTCTACAGGGGGACCAAAGGCAAAGACATCAGCACCATCAAGTCTCTGAGGGTTCTGCGAGTGCTCCGGCCTCTCAAGACCATCAAACGTCTGCCAAAGCTCAAGGTTCTGCTCCAGCTCTGCGCTCTGTTTTCTTTTGTTAAATTATTGTTTGGTCATGTTGGCAGGGCTCAGCTGTGGTTAAGGTGGGCAATCTTGACAGTGTGTTTACAAAAGAGGTTTAGCGTGAGCAGCATGTTAGCAGAGCAGGGACAGCTTCAGTCTTCAGTCTGTGGGTGTTTCTCATTCAGCTCAGTCAGAATTTAACGTTGCCATTGTACATTTCTCCAAACCACGCATATGTATAATCTCTCATCACACTGAAGGTTCTGCTAGTTTTTTCTCAACAGGCAGGAGGCGGTTGGAGTTTTGTATAAACAAAATCCAGGACTTTGCAACCGACTAACATCTGGTTTTAGGTGTAGGCTCTGGTTAAGATTAGGAAACGATTGTGGTTTTCTTTTAAATATTAATTAATAAATATACAGTCATTTTTTATTATATCTTTGCAGACTTTTATTGCATTAAGCCAAATCCTGGTACAGTGGCAACATTTAAATTTCCCTTCCTTTCTTCTCACATCGTTTCCTCGCTTCCCCCCATGTCTTACGTGAGCTGGACTAGAACTTCAATGTATTGCTGTAGAAAGGGCCAGAGGCAAAAACCCACCTTATAAAACAAAAATCCATACCAGCTGACCGGTCCGAGCTAACTCTGCCAACAAAGCTGATGTGCTTCACGCAGCATGGGGCAGTTATGTTCAGGAATATGTACATAATAAGTTCTACAGTTCTACAGAAAATGTAGTACCAAAAGAAAGTGCTGTCTGATAGCAAGGTGAAGCACTGAAAACCTTGTGGTAATAGCTTTTCCCAAGCCTGTAAAAGGTTTGATAAATTAAATTACCGTAACTGCAAATGTTTTTGAAAACATAATGGGGAGTTGCTTCACGAATACCTGTCAAATAGAGTATATAAGGTTCACTTATGTTCAAGAAAAAAGCGTTTCTGTAAAGGGGATGAGTTGCCAATTTAATCATGCCTGGTTTCTCTCTGTGTGTGGCATAGCATGAGAAAGACCAGGACCTGGGACAAATGTTCAATATTTTTAACACAACACACATATTATCAAACTCATAGAGTACACCTTGATGGCCCTTGAGTATCTTTGGTTGTTTAGATGCTGTTGGTGTTTCTAACCACACCATTTTTCCCTCCAGACTGAACTGATCCGTTGCTGAACAAAGGGCATCAGTACTTTATAGTATTAAATTAAGCTGCTTTTTCTCTCATGGGCCTTTATCCTCTCCTTATCACTTCCAACCTGTTTTTTTACCATTTGTCAAATAATCTTACACAAACTGATTAATTATTCTCTGCACGTCTTGTTAATAATCTGCTAATGTGTAATGTGATTCTGTGTTCAGAGAGCAGCATCTGGATAACGGAAAAACCAAATGTGTTTGTGTGTTCTCAGGCTGTGTTCGACTGCGTGGTCAACTCCTTGAAGAACGTGCTGAACATCCTCATCGTTTACATCCTCTTCATGTTCATCTTTGCCGTCATTGCTGTACAGCTGTTCAAGGGCAAATTCTTCTACTGCACAGATGAGTCCAAGGGCCTGGAGAAGGACTGCAAGTTGGTCTAAAACCCCACCACTTCCTCATTTTTATCTCACAAAGTTTTAAGATGTACACTGTCGGACCACTGTGTGTCGAAACTCACAAAACTTTACCTACAGTATAGTCTGTCGTGCTTTGATGTTTTTCCAGAGGACAGTTCCTAGACTACGACAAAGACGAGGTGGCGGCCATGCCCCGAGAGTGGAAGAAATACGAGTTCCATTACGACAACGTGCTGTGGGCCTTCCTCACCCTCTTCACTGTGTCCACTGGGGAGGGCTGGCCGACGTAAGTGTAGCTCAAACCACATGGGACTAGTACTACCTGGGGAACAGCATTCAATAAACCTGACTTAAAAATACATACAGCACAAGTACACTGTCGAGTTTCTTATTAGTTTCTTTTTCACCGACTTCAAAGAAAAACAGATCAGGCTGTTTTGCTGCTAAAAATGTTCACCAGCTAGTTGTGGAAGTCGTCTGTGATCTTAATCCCATATGAATCTGCTATGTTTGTAATTTATGAAGTAAAAATTCCATCAGAAGCCGTACTTTGTGAAAAATAGACGCCATGTGATAATATTAGAAAGCATTTGCATCGTGTCTGGGGAATAATGTCAGTACATTAGAGTTGAGTCCTATTCGCGCTGGACTAGTGTATCCTCGGTACCTCTGGTGATTTAGAAATTAACCCCCCCATGTCCGTGTTTCATACGACGCATTCGCACAGGAGAGGCGGGGTTTGTGTTCCACTCAGCTTTCTTGACATGGTCCCCCAGATAGCACGTCATGGCCCAACATTAATAGGCTACTGCTTACATATAACTGTTGAGCTTGTTGAAAGATAGAAAAATGTTCATTCCTGCTTTGCATCTGATCACGTTTTGAGATACTGCTCTTCTGAATGATTTGAGTGTGCTTTTTTTTTTCTTTCTTTTCAAATGGGTCTCCTTGCTATGTGGAAACATGAGCCTCCTGAATTTGCACCTGAAGTGATTTTAAAACTTCCATTTGTAATTGTCAGCGCATTCTCCATAATTCTTGACCAGAAAGGAAGGAAACAAAAAAACGCTGCAAAACACAGAGAAGCTGATTCACACTGGACTAATATTATCACTTGACATCTGTGTTTGACGAAATAGTTTAGGTAATTTGCGGTGAAATTTTTACTTTACAAATGACAAACATGGCAGATTCGCACAGGATTTAGATCACAGACGACCTCCGTAATTAATGTAAATTATCTGAGGTCCCTAGGTAGTACATAACCTTATGGAAATGGGGCTTTAAATACATACTTTGCTTATCCTGTGCAAAACACAGACATAGGAGTGGATTTTTAAAATGGCATGAAGTCCCAAGGTCGTAAAGGTCCAGTGTGAATGCAGAATTTAAATCTGAATTTATCAAATTAACTAGTTAGATGTAACATGAATGTTATGGCTACTGTGGCAAAGAAATTTCAAGTAAGGAAAAAAAGAGAGAAACGAATGTTGGTCATCCCTCTAGTGGAGATTGAAACAGTTCTGGTTGTTTTCCTTTAGTTAGTCATCCGTTTCTCCTGCATTGTAAAGTTGTTAGTATTTCTAAACATTACAACAAGCAGCTATTTACACATCCAGAGGACACAGTGCAGCATTAGCATTCTCCTAGAGTCACGGTGGTCTCCACTTCATAAATATACAGAACAAGTCAAGCTTCAGAGGAAAAGATCAGGCTCTTTAGCTGCAAATCTGCTAATAGTGATGCATGGGTCGACCCGCAGGTTCCGCCGGGGGTAAGCTTACTAGAATATATTACGGGTTCAGGCAGGTCCGGTCAGAAAGTGACAAAGCAGTGTTCCACCGAATAACATAGAAACATGACTGTATGATTACGCCTCTAACCCCCCTCGGTTTGTCACTCTCTCTCAAACAGGTCATCTCATGCCCTGGTTTTCAATAATCTGCTTCATCAAACTATCTATCATACTCTGCATCAAGACTGTCATTTATAGTGTTATAAATAAAGTAAAGTACCCAGTTAAGATATGAAAGATGCATTGTTTGTGCCTGTTTTCAGACTCCAAGTCCACAAATCAATTCTTTAAATAAGAAAACAGTGTTTGTATCAGAATGTCTCAGTCCAGCTCTCACCTTTATTTGTGTATCCTTTCGTATATGTTTGCCTTATCCCTCAAGTCTCCTTCAAACCCAGACTTTACGTAGAGACGTATTCCTCCTGTGGCAGCATGATTCAGCTGAATTCATTTCCCAGGCTTTAATGGTTTCAGGATGGCAGACTGCAGTTTGGTTCGCAGGCTGAAATATTGCCTCATGAAGCATCTTTTTTGGAGGGAGACATATGAAAAAGGCTGATGGCATTTAATTTGTGGGACACTGCGGACGGTGGCAAGAAGTTAAAGGTGTCACCTCTCAGTCACAGGACACTATCTGTCCTGAGCCAGTGTTTGACGACTTATTGATATCTGTACGCTTGTTATCAGAATTCAACTCAGTGGCATTTTGCTGACACCTGATGTATAAAATGTTAGGCTGGTGTAGAATAGTATCAGAATAGTCCATTATTAGAGTAAATTACATAAGCTCTCATATCTCTAATGCTGAATATTAATCTCATGCCTATTACACATTCATAAAAGAGTTTTAATCGCCAGTTTCTGCTTTTGGGCAGGAAACTTGCTGAATCCTCTTTTTTCACAAGTTCACATAAATTCTGCATTGTCACTGAAGGATTTATTCCTTTTACGCTTTATTACAGATAAAGTATTAACACAATTCCAACAGCACAAACTGGATATGTTCTCTCTGTGTGTTCTGCTCTTCTTCCAGGGTCTTGAAGCACTCTGTGGACGCCACCTTTGAAGACCAGGGTCCCAGTCCGGGCTACCGGATAGAGATGTCCATCTTCTATGTGGTCTACTTTGTCGTCTTCCCTTTTTTCTTTGTCAACATTTTCGTCGCTCTTATCATCATCACCTTCCAGGAGCAGGGAGACAAGGCCTTGTCTGAGTGCAGCTTGGAGAAGAACGAGGTAAAACTGAAGAGACGACAACTCTAACTCGTATTAGTCTTATTAACAACCAGTTACTGTACTGTCATTTTCTCAATCAGCAGGTTTTCCCCACATTGTCTGCAAGACACGTGTTACACATCCATGTGTCATACATATGTACTTCAGTTTACATGAAGTTAAACTTGTTTTTAAGTTAAAAAAAAGCAGAAATGTTGAGGGATTATCACTGACTGGTGTATGTGAAAGTTTATCCAGGATACTGTTTTGAAACCCTTTCAAATATTTTAATGACATTCTGTTGTCTTATCAGGAAAGAACTGAGTTGGTTTAGTGTGATTGTTTATAAAGCACAAAGTTGATTGTCATCCAATTCTGTGTTAACCCTTTTTACCCAAGTCATTACCACAAGTTTTATGTATCTTTTTGTAATTTATGGTCAATAGGCCTCACTGACATTTTTTAGTTTTTGAGTAAAATGTGCTCCTGGGCTCCCAGTTCAGGAGCTGGTGTCGGTGGTCCAGGGGAAATCCTCTGGGACATGAACACCAAGGACCACAACTGCTCTTCACTCGCTCCACTGTGGCAGTGGTGGTGCTTTCAAGCAGATGAACACACGCAAACCCACACAGACACACAAACCTGAAATAAAACAGGTCAGAGTATGGCCAGAGGGAACCTGCAGTATTGTTTCGAGTGCACAGAATGAAGCATCTTCAGAGTGTTACACAGAACTGGGTGATAATTTATACTTTATGCTTTCTAAACAGTCAAACCAGACCCGGGGCCTGTATCATGCACCAGTGTTACACAGTTAGCGAGGCAACTTCTGATTCAACTCTGGGTTTTAAGTATCACAAAGGTAGTTTACTTCTAACCTGAGTAAACCGCTATAGCAACTTACCCTGCAAGCCACGTTCCAGATAACGGATCAAAACGTCTAAAAGCACCGCCTACTGACCACTATGGACCAATCAATTCTCCCAGAAGATCCCGTGGACCTTGATGCACGGATTAAAAATAGGAAAAGAAAACAAAACCTTGCAGATAGTGAAAGGGTCTCTGGAGACAAAATCCTTTGGCTTTCCTTTATATAGCAACATAATAGGCTAAATAATCTTAAAACAGAGACAGATGAAATCACTAATGCCTTGGACTTGGGTACTTAGTGGTTTGAATTCTGTTTTTATATTGGTTCTTCACTTGTTCCCAGACACCAGCTTAAAGAATAAGTCCAAAATTGTCTTACATGCCCTTGAACACATGTAAGAACACAGTCATTCAATTTCACATTTACTGAGTGCTTTTCACATGATTAATAAACCAAATCATAATGGGTCGCATTATCTTATTCGAAATTTTACACATACAGACATCTCTCACTACAGTAGTACTATATGTGCTCATGTATGTAGTTGGTGTACACACCCATGTAGAGGTCAACACAGTTAATACAACAACCTGAGCTGGATGTCCGTCCAGTACTTCACATTGATCTACAGTTTATAGATTACAACCGTGATTAGCACCTGTGAGATCATCCACAGTTAATTAAAAAAGAAAGAAAGATAGTTTGAATGGTCCTTATCAAGCCGTGTCTGATTAATTCCTTAAATTGCTGACAAATAAGAGTGCGACAGATAACAGACAGTGAAGCACAGGTCTGGTTTCTTTCTTGCAGAGGGCTTGTATTGACTTTGCCATTAATGCCAAGCCTCTGACGCGCTACATGCCAGAGAACACCCAGTCCTTCCAGTACAGGATGTGGAAGTTTGTGGTCTCAGCTCCGTTTGAATACTCCATCATGATTATGATCGCCCTCAACACCGTCGTGCTTATGATGAAGGTAAGAAATATGCAAATGTCTCTTGCCAACTTTTAGAATAAATCATTTCCCACTTACTATTCGTACTGTGACATCCATGTCCGAGGTAAACAAAATCACCTCGTGTCGCTGTCTTTCAGTTCCATGGAGCTCCAGATTTCTACGAAGCAATGCTGAAGAACCTCAACATTGTCTTCACCACTCTCTTCTCTCTGGAGTGTATCCTCAAGATCATTGCTTTTGGTCCTCTAGTGAGTGACTTGTATAAGGGTCATTCCACACCAGTTCACTTAGACCTCCAGGTTCATGTCATGGATCGTTTTTTGCACAGGTTTCTAACATATGACCCAGCCATGAGAACAAAGGCATTAGAATTGTTTAAAAAGATAGTCCCTTGGAGTGTTCTTGGGTTTTTATATTCTTCTTATTACTGTAATGTAATTTTCTTTAGGTGTAAAACGCTTTGCCAGTTCTTGATTCGTCTTTCCACAGACCGCCTCATTTTGCTACTCCCTGGCAGTGGCAACCAATCATCATCTTACTCTTTGTATCATATCAATCTGTAATATATGAAAAACTTGGTTGCCCTAATGCCCTTGCTGTGTATCTAGTCTGGTCTTGGTCTTGATTCAATCTCGCCCTGCCTTGGTCTTGGTCTTGGTCTTGACCCCTTAAACGTTTTGGTCTTGTGTCAGTCTCGATACATGCCCGTCTTGGTCATGACTTGGTCTCGGTTCAGGTAGTCTTGACTCCAAGACTAGTTCTTACTAATAATGACATTTAGCCCCAAGAGCCAAACCAAAGTTTCATAGCTAAAAGAGTATTCGGGGTAGAGCTTTACACTTTTTAAAAAGCTCTCCTGAACTTAATAGAAGTTTTCGCACGAGTTATTTCAAGAGAAATTCATGACACGAACTAGGAAGTCTAGGTGAGTCGTATGAAATTACACATAAAGCAGCACTCACTGGCCTGAATGATTCATTGTAACTAATCAGTGTGAACTGTTGTTTCTCAGAACTACCTAAAGGATGCCTGGAATGTGTTTGACTTTGTGACCGTCCTGGGCAGCATCACCGACATCCTGGTGACTGAAATCAATGTAAGAACACCCCTCCACCTCACACAGGCTCAGTGTGTTTTATCAATACGACACTGCTCTCATGGAGCAGGGACAGGGAAGTGCAAAGCAGCCTGTACAGCAAACTCTGTGCAAACAAGCTAACTAGCCACATCAGCAAAGACAATCCCATGGCAGTGGTCCAGAGAGCCTGATCGCTATAGATGAGACAGAGAGGGGAGTGGATAGGGAGGCAGTCTTGTTGATAGGATCACAGAAGCACAGAGGCCGGATACAGGAGTCCACCTCAGAGGAGTCCTTTGTGTTTTCTGTGGTTTCTCTATTCAGGACCTTTCCTTAGTCAGCTTATCTGTATACATGTGTGTATTTACATGTGTGTAGTTGTTGAGCTGTATCCATTTATGTTGTGCAATATGACTGTTCCTGTTCTCTCACCTTTCCTTCCTTCCTCCTCTTCCTTTCTGTTCTCCTTGCTCTTCTGGTCTCTGTTCTCTCTCTCCTCACGTCTCTCTGTTTATTTTCATCTTGTTGATTGTGGTCACCGGTGTTGCCATACCCTGATCCAACATCGCCAGACTACGGTGAGTGACTTTCTGTTGCCATTCACTGCTCTTATAGTGTCATATTTATGTCACATTTAAGTATTAACGTATCATCTATAAAGTCAAGTAAGTTCATGCTCACACCTGGTGTTATTTTGAATCTTAGGTTGATCCGATCACTAGCGGACAAGTTCAAATACAGGTGTGAATGCACTTGATGCATTTCGGACACTTTGCGACCCAATGGCTCCAACCTCATTCTGAGGTAGTCTGGGCTGTATATGTCATGAGTCACACCGAAGGACCACCTAATTGTAAACAATGAATTTTGTCCCATGTTATCTTTGGTTCATGAGACCAGGTCTGTGAACCACCCTCACTGTGTGACGTGACCGTTCTTTTAGCCACGACCAAAGATATGGCCGTGGTTTCTCATATTTTGTCTGGGACAGCGCAAAATCGCAGAGTGAATACCTGGCTTTACCGCCACCTACTGGATTGTAATAGTTTCACAGTCACACATAGAGGATTGTGAGTATGAATAGTCAGAAAAGCATGCTGCTTTGCATACTGCAAAATGTGCCTGGATGCAGTACTAAATAGTACGGTAGTATGAGGATTGGAATGCAGGGCCATTCTGTCAGGTTTTGATTTCTTCTTCTTCGTTTACTTTGCAGCACAGTAGCTCCAGGAAGCGCACTGCTGCCTCCCGCCGGTTAAAAACAAGAACACATTTAGTCTTTCCAAACGGAGATAGAGCATATAGAGCAGGGATGTGAGATCACAGGTGGTAACTAAAGACATATTCTAATGCCAGGTGTGAACTGACGTACTTGTCTGGTTGTACTTGAGTGGTGTATCAGTGTTGTGTGATGTTACAGCTGCAAATACATGTTTGGCCGTCACAGGAGTAAACGTCACCACTGGAGGCATAATCCAGATTACTGCCGAAGACCTGAATACTTTTATACATCCCTGTTGTTCAACACACATTATCTTGTATGATTTTGTGTTAAAGGAGTTATATCACCACTGTGACAGAACGTAACCCCGAGTCAATGAGTCTTAATGAGTTTTAAAAGCTTTAGTGTAGTAAGGCTGTGTTTCTCAGTGAGTTGGGATGTAAGAGTGTGATGTTGTGCCTGTGTCTAACAGGACAGACTGCTGAACCTGAGCTTCCTGAGGCTGTTCAGAGCCGCCCGGCTCATCAAGCTGCTGAGGC
Organism: Coranthus polyacanthus; assembly: GCA_037367275.1. NCBI lineage: Eukaryota > Metazoa > Chordata > Actinopteri > Kurtiformes > Apogonidae > Coranthus > Coranthus polyacanthus. The sequence continues at coordinate 1,521,858 of JAPQRN010000027.1, forward strand.
AGGGCTACACCATCCGCATCCTGCTCTGGACCTTTGTCCAGTCCTTCAAGGTATTCACTCACTGCAATACATCACTTTAATGCTATACATGCTAGTTTAACGTTACACATTCTCACCACATCTTCTGGCTGGAATAATTCAGGGTGCATATTAATAATTAAGTATGTTTTGGTTTCCTATTGTTCCCTTTAGGCCCTGCCTTATGTTTGCCTGCTGATCGCAATGCTGTTCTTCATTTATGCCATCATTGGGATGCAGGTTGGTTCCTCTCTGCTGTGGTCACACATTTTATTGTATCATTACCATGATGTGGCCTAAGCATGAACATTTATTACTGAGACAGTACAGTTTATCTCAGTGTGTCTCTGCTACAGGTGTTTGGCAACATTGACCTGAATGAAGACACGGCCATCAATCACCACAACAACTTCCGCACTTTCCTCCAGGCGCTCATGCTACTGTTCAGGTACGTGGAGATTTATTACCTCCTCCAAGGAGGATACGTATTCACCCATATCTACTTGTTTGTGTGTTTGTCTGTCAACAGGATCACACAAAAACTACTGCACTGATTTTCATGAAAGTTGGTGATAGGGTAGGGTGTGGGCCATGGCTTTTTTGAGCATTGTGAGATAGAGCGTTTGATTGAATTACAGCACTGTGAGGCCTTGGCAGAGGTAGGCACTCGACTCAGTTATATAAGATTTATAATATAGTAAGGAATAATATTCACTACCATAGCACAGAATTATTATAGCTCTGAAATTTTCATTAGTTTTTATTTTTCTTTAGTCTTTCAGTTTATATTGAATTTTAGTGTTTTTTTTTAATAAAACTATTCTTTACTAAAGGTTCCATATTGTACAAAGCCTTTTTATTGTTGTGCACAATGAACCATTAACAGTGGGTGAAAACAAAGCTGATTTTACCAACAGTTCTCCTACTTTTTAATTAGGTTTTTGTTTTTATTTAAGTTTAGTTAATAAAATGATTTTTTTATTCCTAGTTTTAGTTTCAGTCTCAGTTTCCATTAACTATAGTAACACTGCTATAATAACACTAACACTACTAACAAAATAGTGGCTCCTATTTTCAACAGTAAGTTGGACCAAGCATGATTTAATGATATACTCATTTTTCTACAACTACAGGAGACAATACACTATCAACTGGATATAAATAAATGATCATCAGAGTTCAACCTTGTCTATTAAATGTTGTTAAAGCTGAACCAAAGACCTGCAAAATGCTTTTGGCCCATTATCTCTTAGATCAAATTAGAAAACGATTGTCTGTCTCTTTGTCTGTATCAGGAGTGCAACTGGCGAAGCTTGGCACGAGATCATGTTATCGTGTCTGAGTCACCGAGCCTGTGACGAGCGATCAGGGTCCCATGGGAAGGAGTGTGGCAGTGATTTTGCCTATTTCTACTTTGTCTCCTTTATCTTCCTCTGCTCCTTCCTGGTCAGTAACTTCACTAAATCTAACTTCTACAACTGCTTATGTGTTTATCCTTATGTCAGATGTGACAGGAGTGTTAATCAATGTGGCTCCAAACTGAGTGCATGGATGCATAGTGCACAGAATTTTGCAACCGGTGCATCCCTGGTATCATGTCCTACAATGTTCTTGTTTTGAAAATTAAACAAAAAAAAAACCTTGCAAGAATCCCCTTACCTCAGTGATCAGTTTTAAATATTGTTGTGAATGGGTCTGAAGACAGGTGTAAACGCTGCCTCGTGTTTCCTTTCCAGATGTTGAACCTGTTCGTGGCCGTCATCATGGATAACTTTGAGTACCTCACCAGAGACTCCTCCATCCTGGGGCCTCATCACCTCGATGAGTTCATCAGGGTTTGGGCCGAGTACGACCCGGCTGCGTGGTATGTTTACGCCTCCCTCTGGGCTCCAGAGAACAGCATTCAAAGTAAAGCGGGGGGGAATAGACGCCCTAACCTTACTGCTCTCTTTCCCATTTGTGACTAAGGGACTGAACACATACAGAGGCCTCCTTCCTATACCTTGTTGTATGCAGTCAGCCCACTGATGATTATTGTTTTATTTTAAGCTGTGCTGAACGTTGTGTTTATTTATGTGCTTGTTCTTTTCCGCAGCGGACGGATTTCCTATAAGGATATGTACAATTTGTTACGCGTTATCTCACCCCCCCTTGGCTTAGGGAAGAACTGCCCTAATAGGGTAGCATACAAGGTTTGCAACCACCAGACATTTCCGTCACTAGGGTGCTTTGTGTACCTCTATGCCAAGAGACTTTTAACTGAATGGCTGTGCACCAATGAAATCGCCTTTACACTAGCACCCGCCCCTTCAAACTGACTGGCTTTGATTGATGATGCCGGAGTGGAAACAAAGCTTTCAAAGCCACGGCATTGTCCCAACATGCCGCCTGCCATGCCTACCTTCTCCTGTCTGTAATATTTAGATGGCTTCCTGTTAGATGAAATCCTCAAAAGTTACAGATAAAATCAATCACTACCTTCAGATCTTTAAAAAAAGATCCAAATCAGATCAAAAGCCGCACAAGGCTGCGATTCCGATCTTTTTTCCGAAGACGTCTGCAGGAGGAAAGCGAGGCTATGCTAAGGCTAATAAAGCCCCAAACCGACGCTTGGGCTGGCTTTGAAACCTTTGTCTCTGTGGTTGAAGTACCAGTGGGATGTCTGTGAGCATGCTGAGGCAGACATCCCCGTTACAATGCTGTCATTTCTCTTCCCTCCCATCAGCATCCTGTATGTTGGGTCAACCCATGTTCCCTTCATGTCCCGCCTCCCCCTCCACCACTAAACTCACTCTTTACCATCCCATGTTTCCTCTCAGGGATCCTGAGCTCCACAGCGATGCATCCCCGTGCCCCGACACAGCGGCCGAGGATGGCATCCATCTTACATCTCACTCTATGAAATCTATTAACAACAGATTTCTGTTTTTTTGTATTTTTCCTTTCCATTATTCTCTTGTTTGGTTGATTTCTTCCCTTTGTTCCTCTCCTCCTTCTCTAACTCCCCATCCTTCTCTGTTTGCGTTCTGTTTTTTTACATTTATTTTTCTACCCTGTGAAGTGGCCGTATCAAGTACCTCGATATGTATCAGATGCTGCTCCACATGTCCCCACCCTTAGGTTTGGGAAAGAAATGTCCGCCAAGAGTCGCCTACAAGGTAGACCCTCCTCTTCCTCCACCTTCTTCCCTGTGCTCGACAACCTTTCTCCCATTGGCGTGAACTCAGGCAAATGTCTGTGCTCTGCAGTGTTCCCTCATTTCTTCACTTTGTTTTGCTAGTGCTCTGATATTTTTGGTGTAAACCCCTACGTCATACTTCTTGCCTTTACTGTTCCTTTGAGCATAGCTGCTTGTGTGGGCTACTACCCATCATTAATAATATTAACACGGAGCTTAACTAAGGTGACTTAAGATTTAAGAGTTAATTACGATTAGGATACACAGTACAGTGTTTTATGGAAGAGACTATTTCCTTTGAATGGTACGCCCTAGCTGGGGGTTTTATTTTGTGGAGCAGTGTGTGGGTGTGGGTGTGTGTGTGTGTAGCTTCTGTTGCTTTTCCGTGGGAGAAAGACTTTCTAAGTGTGTGCTTTTCACTCACTGTTGTTCTGTCTTTGCTGTTCATTCCCTCTCATACTTTCTCATCTCATCTCATCTCATCTCAGTCTGTCCACTGGTGGAAACTGAATATCTTTGGAAACTGACTATCTGTGTGCATGACGTGTGTTAGAAGAAGGTTGACATCCCATTTCACCTTGGTGTTAACATGTGATCTATATCATGACGCAAGCAAGCAAAACATTCATCCCAGATGGCAGCACAATGTACGACGTGTGAGGTACTCCACAAAAACTATGTGGACAAACATTAGAGTAAACACAACATTAAGACAAATGTATAAATCAAACATGTGAGTTCAAAACCATTAACAGCACAGTATAAAATAGTAAAGACTGACAACTGGTCAGTAA
>JAPQRN010000027.1:1533327-1551042 GCA_037367275.1 Coranthus polyacanthus
CTGACTGTGTTCACTGTGTGTGTGAACTGAGCCCAGGTGAGACGTCAGTGTGTGTGTGTGTGTGTGTGTGTGTGTGTGTGGTTGTCCATCCACACAGTGCTTTTATGAGCTTTGCTTTTACTGCCACCTTTTGGCAAAACTTGCTCACCACCTACTGACAATACACAAAGGCTTCTCCAGGTTTGCTGTAATACGGATTTGGTTAATCTATTTTAATTACTTATTGTGAATTAATCAAATCGTCCACTGTAAGAAGTTTCTTTCCTTTAAACTAAAACATTAGCGAGACAAGCAGGCAAATAGAGATGAATTGTAGAGGGAGCAGTGAGTCAGCAGAATCTTCCCTCCTCTCCTTTTTTTCCCCTCTTCCTCATCATCTCCTCTCCTCTCTATTCATCTCCTCAGCCAATGAACTGACAGTAGGGAAGGTTTATGCGGCGCTCATGATCTTTGACTACTACAAGCAGAATCGGCTCAGGAGGCTTCAGCTGCAGCAGCAGCAGCAACAGAGTGCATCGGGCTCGCAGGTAGCACATCCACACCACATCTGCCTGCACACTGCACACACCCACAGACTCACAAACATGCACTGAACGCACACACACATGAGATGGAGCGATGCAAACCAGTATGCATGGTCCCGCAGACATTCTGCCTGCACACACTGATACACACTGTTATTACAAATGCATCTCAAAAACTCAGAAGATATGAAAAAGCTACAAATTGAATCATTTGCCTTATACAAAGTTAATGGAACACACACTTCAGTTCAACGATTCCCACCCAGGGGTGCACGCACTGCAGGGGTTTCTGCAGCTGAAAGGTGTACTTGTAAAGGAGATTTGATAAGAAGATATAATATAGATCCACATGCATTTGTTAGAATGAAATAATATCAGATAGGATTACAAAGTGATGTCATGCGGATCTTTAGTAAATGTACAACAACTAGTCATCCGACCGGTTCATTCAAACCTTCATCAAAACCGGTTAGCTACGAACCAGAGAACTTGAAATAGTTATATAAATGTGATGTATCTAAGTGTTTAATATAGCAAACTTAGAGTAACTATTAAATGCTAAAAAGTGCCAGCTAGTATAAATAATAAAATTCTTAACGTGATTATACAGCTGAAATAGTAGGAAAATGATACTCGTTGAGTTGTATGAAAAATATTGTAGTAATAATAGACAATTATAACAACAACAATTATAATAATATATAATTATTAGTGTTAAGAAAGAATGAAGCAGGTAGCTTCAGCTGTCAACACATTCACTCATTTGTATAGTATTGAAACAGCAAATGTGTAATATTACAACTACATTTTGTGGTTTTACTTTGTCTCAAAATATAAGAGTACAATAATCAGGGCTCACAGTGTTTTCTTTTCAGTGAGAGCTGCGACCCAAGGTTTCAAGGTTTGGAAAAAGACTGGAGAGAAACAAAACCACAGCTGTTTGAAGTCCAGCGTGAAATTCCTGCAGTCTGAGATTATTTTGGGCACTATGTCATCTGCAGGTGTTAGATCTTCTTACACTCAGCTACTGCGATCTAGCTCCTCTTTAGCTGCAGACAGACGCTTGTAACGCTGCCTCGAGTTGAAAAGAGGCTTGATTTGTATTTGGAGAGATGTTGCTCATCTCTCGCAGCCGTTTTGTGCGTCGTGGCCTTTGATGCATCAGCCACTGACTCTGTCCAGTTCTTATGGATCTCTCCCAATCCTCAAAACAAACCCTACTCGTGTTATTCTGGTATTTTGAGAAAAAAAAAAAAATTCACAACTTTGGTTTTAATCTTACACATTTGCAGTTTCAACATTCTAGACGTTGGTGAATATGTTCACAGAGTAAACTAAAGCACATGTGCTGCATTCGCTTAGTATAAAACAACTAAACTGTTTATATTTTTAGCTTTTTCATATTAATCATATTTTTTTTTTTGAGATGCTCTTGTATATGCCTGCATGCATACACACAGATGCTTTTGTATCCACTGGCCTTTCGATTGCTTTCACAGTTTATCAAACCTTTAAGTGTAAAAGCATCCAGTGATTGGTTACCTGCTAAATTGGTTTGTATTTTCAGCGCAGCCAGAGATTAATCTGCGTTTGGCTGCTGGCTGGTGCTCATTTGCAGCCTTGCATATCTACAGGTGCATGTTTGAGTCACACACATATAAACACAATACACACAGATCCACACGGACATATTTCATGCACACAAGCATGACTGCCAGATAATGAATATTCTGGCCCAGGTTTCCACACCTGGGTGGCACTGAGCCCCCTGCTGTCAGACCTGGGTCCAACAATATTCTGCCTGCTGCCTCTGAATGTCTTCAGCATGGTGCCATCCGTCTCTCCTCCACAGTGCAAGGTCGGAGCTCTATTTAAGCCATTGCTGCCTCTGACTCACATGCAGGAGAAAGACCTGCCTGTGATAAACAGTGTGGATCCTCCCAGCATGCTTCAGCCCCAGCCCGAATCCCATGCCAAGTCTCAGCCACAGACCAGACCGAGCTCCAACTCCCTCAACAACGGAGGCACGCTGTAAGTCCAGCACTTCAGGCACATGTTTCAAGACTGCCAGCTGCAGTTTGGTCTGTTGCATCCAGGGCGAAAAGCAAGCGTGGCTTTTCAATGTTTAATACATCAAAGCAGATTAGTACGGGTACTATATGCATGTGGAAGGAATACGTCATGACTTGAGCGTAAATAGGAAAGTTTAATCGTGTGTTCGGATCAAACGTGAAGCCAGTTTTTGTCTCAGTCGAATCCTGTCGCTGGAGTATTTCACAACCCACGAGTGAGGGTGCTCCTTAACTAGGTAAAGCAGCTAACTCTAGTGCTGACCGTGTTTGCAATACAGAAAAACTGATAGTTAAATCAAGTAACAGATACATATTTACAGAACTTGCCAGGTCCTACAATTTCAATCACTTTTCCTCAACTGAGGGCGTCCATTTCTGTTTCTCTGTTATGTCATAAGCATCTCATCACTGGCAGGCTTTCTTAACACAGCGTCACATGAATTTCAAGTTTCAACATTTTCTTGAAGCACCATGTGCGCTACTAACAGAGATTTTGTATTTATCCAACCATAAGATTTATCGCCTGAAGTTCTGTTGTGTCAACACACCAAAATGTGATGCCTTAAGGCTTATAAAACCTGTGACCATGCATTTTGATGTTGTCTAAACACAAAATCTCTAAGACCTTATTTGTGCAAATGACTTTCCATAAGCTTACACAAATTTTAATTTTGATTTAGCTTATGCAGAGGACTTGAGTTGAGTCTTTCATTCAGGTTAGTGGCCACGCAGCCCAGACCACTTCTGAATATGGTCTGGGTGATCGGATCTCATTGTTTCCTCAATTGGTGCATTCAGTAGTTATCAGATGACCCAAGACGCAGTTGTGAACAGAAGCCTGTGACTAAAGACCATTTTACACATATGTACCCTTTAACACAAGTCTCATCAAGAATATCGTCAACTATCAGTTTGTTGAATGAAGGTCCTGCAGAGTGGAAACGTTCACTGTATCATTCGTATTCAGTGTGGTGACTGCTACTGTATAACACACAGACCAGGTCATGAGCACAACATCAAGCCATCTTCTTCTTGGGTGATGGAAAAGTCCAAGGAAGGGAAGACGGCAAAGACAAAACGAACCCTGTCCAGGGGCCCGTCAGAGGACACACCAGACACGGCTGTGGTTCAGGTAAAAAAAACAACAAAACATCGTCCCTGAAGATTATATACTTAATTTGTCGTGTTATATACAGTGTGTCATCACAAAGCATTTTGTTCATGACCCAAATGTATAAAGCTTCCAAGAATTACACAACCAGTAAACAGTAAATATAGTTAAAAATAAACAATAAGACACATTCATCCGTTGACCCATTTCTACTTATAGCACAGTGCAGCATGAACAGACACAAAGGCGACCCTATTTTTGTGTCATAGATTAGAATTTAATATGTTAATTTTAACATTTTGTAAAAAAAAATAATTTTATTCTGTGAAATTATCTCAATTAACAATTATTTGAAATGAAGAACCTGATATTCTTTCAATTAGACGTCGACCGATAGTGGATTTTTAAAGGCCGACGTAATGAGTGTTTGGAGCAGGAAAAAGCCAATAACAGATTAGTCAATATCATCACTGCCTCTCCTCTCCCAAAATAAAACGCTTTATGCATATCTGAAATGAACTATATTTCACGTTGTTAGAAATAATTGGACTGAACTTCAACATAATAAATACCCAAAACAAGTAAAGATAAGATATTCAGTTCCAATACAGGCCCAGGTTGTTAAAAGTGTTGGGTAAGGAGGGTTAGAAAGGAAGAATAATGTAAAGTTATTTTCTTCATCCTCCGCGCCTCGTGACCCCAGGAGTCGGTGGAGATGAGGAAGATGGAGACCAGTGCCAGCAGTACCATCCCCATCCCTGGATCAGGTCTGGAGAACCAGGGCAGGGCTGCGTCTATGCCTCGACTCAACACCGAGCTGCAGGTAAGTCTTGTTCTCGCCACACCTACACCTCTCATTTCAGCTCCAGGGCACATTTAGGTATTTTCTTCTTATACCTTAAGGTTCGTTATATATTAACTCACATAATTATTAAATGATGGAGTAGCATAATATCCATATATCTTAATATCTTTATGTATCTGCAACAGATATTAACACTTTGCCATAAAAGCAGTTTGTGTAATTTAAAATCATCTTTCTTGGGAAAATCAACAGTCAAAATGTGTGGATTTCCATCTGTGAAACTATGTTAAGCAAGATCTGTGGCAGTCAGGTTTTTTATGTAGGACCAAATACCTTCTATATATGGTAGAAGTAGTAATATTTGTTAATTAATTTGATTCCAACGTCAATCATTTAGATGAATGCAAATTATTCTTAGGATTTCTTGGATGTTCAGGACACATTACAGCCTAGGATCTCTTCCTGTACTTGAAATGAGTTTATCTGAGGTGTTCTTCAGATGAGATATATCTACATATAAAAATCCAAGAAAACTCCAAGACACATTTGAAATGCTTTTATCCTCGTGGCATGATCGTTAAACCTGACTCGTTTCCGCATCTGACAAAAAGTCTTGTTTCAACCCAATCCTGGGACTCAGAATACACACACAAATGTTGAAATTCATCTCCGAGGGCCAAACTTCAAAAGTTCAGAACTATGATAGGACTTGGAGTAAAGCTTCAGGATTTTACAAAGTCCCAGGAACTTGACAGAAGTTTTCACATGATTTTTTTTCAAGAAAATCCATGACATAAGCTGGGAATCCGAGGTGAGTTGGTATGAAAAACCCTTAAGCTAGATGGTGAGTGAGGGGGGAAAAAAATTCAAAGTGAATAAATAAAAAACACTGAGTCTTCTGTCAGTCATAGCTGTAGTGAATCATTACACAGAACATTTGAAGTGGCAGAACATAGAGAAGCCGGGACTCGCTATTCATCCAGTTAAGGCTGAAAACCTCCAAATGAATCTTTCACTAGAGCCTAAGAAATATAATAAGCTCCTCATTTCCTGAGTGATGTTGATGTTGATCGATTCATGCATTTAAAGTGCATTCCTTTCACAGCCCAATTGGAAAAGCTGTTGTTGATCCTGCTCTCACTGCAGAGGAGAAGTCTACAGTAATCTGATTAGATCGTGGCAGCCTGCCAGCTATTTGTCTGGTATCGTTTTTCTCCCGCTGCCAACTGAAAAGATGATAGTGGCTCCAAATGGCTTTGGGCCCAAGATTCACGGGGAAAGGAAGGCTGTAATTGGGTTACTGTAGAGGAGAGAGAATTTGGAGTGGGGGATTAATGAAAGGATGGAAGGAATGGGGGCGGGAGGTTCCCCTGTTGACTCGCTGTCTTATTTTTCTCACCTTTTGGAACAGAGGCCAGGAAATCCTTTAGCCAATTCAATTAATGCCAGCCTCATTGGAGATTGTCTGCTGCTGCTGGACTATGATGGGAACTGTACGTTGGGAGTCTGATCTCTGGGACTCCAGCCTCAGTCCCAGCAGTTTATCTTCCACTCTTGGTGGACTGCTTTTCTTTTGCTTAATTTGAGCTCAGCTTTGCTGGGATCAGTAGCTGACATCTGTTGAGTAAAGCTTTCCTTAAGATGCCTCTTTGTGCTCTGGTGACATGGGAAAGAAACCTCGGTCAAGTCAGGGCCCCTTCCTCCTGCTCTGCTCACACAAACCTCTCAGCTTCTTTAATGGGACATTAGATAGTGAATTTGCAGTTTCATCGCCTTTTAATACAGTTTGTGCTGAACCCCGTTTTAATTTGCCCTTCTCTGGCCCCTTTCTTTAGATAACGAGCCTGGTAGGAGTGAACATATCTCTGAGTACATTCTGATACAGCATGTACTCAGAGATATGTCTGAGAGTCAGAGAAGCAGAGTAAGGGATGTTCTTAAAGCAGAAAAGGGATTGAGTGCTAAACAAAAACACAGGCGCAAACAGACACATTTATCTGCCAGTCCTTGCTGCTCCTTATTCAACGCTCATAACAGAACTTATCAATACAGTTACAGATCACATCATAGTTATTAACGCTGCTACTTCAGAATAAACTTCTCCATGCTCACCAGTTAGATACAGTAGCTGATTCATAAGATGAGCCAAGCAGCAGCAGGAACAGTTTGTTGCTCCCTGAGTGAAGTAAGTGATTCATGACAGATTTACAGGATGTGTCACAATCAAACCAGAGTTTTTATTGGCACAAAGTTAATGTGGATGGAAATAATGGACACAATATGCTTGTTTTATTAGCACAAATGGTCCCCATCTGTATCTGCACTTTTAGCACAATTTTATAATGTATAGCAAATCTCCAGATCCCACATTGAGAACCACTGTTTAAAGCTACTTGAGGAAGAAAAGCATTATATTTTATTCTCTATTATGATGCACTGACAGCTGCAGATTTGACAAACTAAAAACCTTAAGTTTGAAGTCATAAATCCTCTCATTAATTCTAAATGAATGCATTTACTTTGGGTGTTTAAAGACAAAACACTGACATGTTATGAAACAAATATTTTTTGTTGTTTGAATAATAATTTGTGCCAGAAATGTTTTTTGTTTTGTTTCCACAGAAAAGTTCAATGACATGATAAACTTTTTTGACTTTGAGAAGATTATGGTGGTACTTTTAACTTTTATAAGTTGTATTTTTACTAGTTTAAATGTGTGATCTTAACTGAGAGGCTTCATGATGTTGCTGTTGAGACTTATGAACCATCAAAGAAACATTGTGTCCTCCTCCCCTGTACTAAAAAACACCTACAGTTTTCCACAAACTAATACAAATTAGAAATATGCCGTTCAGGTATAGCTTGATTTTTAAAACTAAACACAAAAAGTTACACATCTGAAAACCACAGACTGCACTTACTGACGCTCTGCTCAATAACCTCTTCTGTTGTCTCTCTCGGTTTGTCTTGTCATTATCCTCCTCCTTCGTGACAGCGGAGTCAGTCTCGTCACTCTCCAGGGATCCATCTAGCTGTATGTACACGCTGCCACACATGTGCACTTGTTTGTAGGTTGCAGACACTGTGCTGTTTTATCTTGTCCTGCTGGGCACAGATCAAAAACTTCAGGATGGTAGAATGTACATTTTCACTGTGCTGTCATACTGTATCGCTCACTTATCCATCATACAATGTGCAGTGTGCTATTCCAAGATCACGGTCATTAATATTTAGTAGCAGTGTCAGGAAAGACACTGAGACAGAGGGCAAACCTCGTGTTTTTATTATAATATTTTACCATACTAAGAACAGACAGCTGCCGTTACTCTGCCGCTCAGAAGTTTTAAAACACCTCAATTTTGTCTAAAGGAAAGGCCTGTATTTTTAAGGGTTATAATAGTGTTTCTGTATATGATAGCCATATACTACTTCATGCAGTGCAGTACTGTTCAAATAGTGCTTCAGAACTTCTGTCACTGCTAGTTTATAACGCTGAAATGTGCATCATTTTTCTTTTTTTTTTTGTTTGTTTTTAGTTTCACCTCTTACCTTTGTTCCAGAACAGGCAGAAGTCTAATTAAAGGTTTAGGTTAAGAAACCTGCAGCAATGTAGTAGTAAATACACCTTTTTTATAGCAGACTTTTTAGTTTGTTGCAGCTGGAAAAATAGAGGCGATCCTAAAAATATTAATGATGGATCTGTTCCATTTACGTGTCCCAGAAAGTCATGCCAGTGTTCCAGCACACACAAACCAAAACCCTAGAACCGATGCACATACGTGGAATGTAGCCATTGTGAATTAAAGTAATTACACTTCTTTATTTGTCTTTTGCATTGGCCATAACAAGTAAAAATGCCCGCTGTGAAAAAGGGCTGTTACTGAAGTATTATTTTAACAGTACTACATTGAATGACGTAGTATGTTGACATAGTTATGACAAAAAGGCAATTAACAAAGGAAGACAGATCATTATATATAAAGTTGTACTAAAAACTTTGAGTGGTATGTTTGATGAGGTTCAGTCAGAACTTTTACCACAAAGTTAGTCGTACTGTATGAAAACCAGAAGTGTGTCCGTCCCCTCTCAGTCTGTCCCTGATGCCAGCCCTATGAAGCGCTCGGCCTCCACTGTGGCCCCACAGCGCCCCCAGGAGGTGAACCTGAGAGACTACACCTTGGACAAACCCAGCCAGGACAGACCGCACCACCATCACCACCACCACCGCTGCCACCACCGCAGAGACCGAGAGAAAGACCGAGACCGAGAAAAGAGGCAGAGGTCTTTGGATACACCTCTGGGTGGACAACCGCCCTGCTCTGCAGGTTAGTCCACACGACTGCAAGTCCAAAGGCTCAACACATCTACGTTTAGCTAATTAAACATCAATTATAGTTTTGTTTTTTTTCTCTTTGGTTCGACTGTTAACTTTCACTAGTCTTATATACAGACTTTTGGTTGTCCACTAAGTGTGATATTGTGATTTCATTTGACATTTGCAAATCTAATTTTGACAACCTCGGAGCTGAAAAGGCCTCGTACAATCCCTGTGATCGCCTTGATTGAATTACATGACTGTGGGGCCTTGACAGAGGTTTACTCTACATGAAATGCTCTTCTTCTTAGAACTGTATTTATGGTGATGTTAGGCTGCCAATAACTTGGGTGTTGTTTTCCTACCTATAGGCCCTGGTTAGTTAAACTGATCTGATGAAGAAAATGAACACAAATGGAAAACAATAGCAAATATTCGTTTAGGTAATACATTGACTGTTACTGAGTGTTTTGGAAATGAGCATTACGTTATAAGCAATGAAAACTTGGTGATATACATCACAGATAAATAAAACCCACTGGTCCACTGACCATAAACAAGCTGGATCTATAACTGTAGTGTATTAGCGTCTACTGGACCATAAATATTTTAAACACACTCAGCAGTCGGTTATAGCCTTTACTTCATGGCTCCCCATTCATCCTCACCTGTTTAGGAAACACACAGAGGATCTTATGTGAGAGGGTTCAGACGTGACTCCTCGTGGCCAACCTGCAGGGTCTCGGCTCAGATCAGCGGTGGTCTGACTGAAACTGCAGACTCCATACACATGCTCTTTATTACTCAGATAAAAGAGACATGAACAGCCAGCGATCCACTGATTTATGGGCATCTGTCACATTGAGGCTGTGCAGAAAGAAACGTGTCCACAGAGACTATAGAAAGCTTTACTGTTACAGTGTAGGAAACACTAAAGCGGCTTAGAACAGAATCATAGACTTTAATTGCATGCTAATGTTACATTACTACCTGTGTGCTACTTAGTTTTGATTTGGAAACATTCTCTGTGGTCAGTTTCCATGATAGTCATCAAATAACACTAAACAGGTAAGTCGGTTTTTGTCTTATGCACCAGGGAAGCTTCACTTCTCACTTTGCCATACTTCCCTCCTTCAGGTGCACCAGGAGAGCCAGGGTCTGACCCAGCTGCCTCCAGAGAGCGAGCCCACGACCGGGGACGCTCCCATGAAAGGAAACACCACCACTCCTCAGCAGATAAGCAGCGATACTACTCCTGTGACCGCTACTGCAGCCGGGAACACTGCCACACCAAATCTGCCACCGCCAGCTGTGCCGCCTCCCCCAGCGAGGGCCAGGAAACCAGCAACAAGCAGGTGGGAGGTCGTAGACACGGCTTTAGGTACACGAGTCTGGAGTTAATTGAAAAGACAGATGTCATTCTGAACTCTGTCCAGATGAAAGGACCCCAAAGTACTTTCTTATCATCCCATTGTAATAATGTACGATCACAGGTTGGTATAGTAGCATGTAGTCATAGAAAATGTGCATGTACACCTGGAGAGGCAGCTGCTGACAGAAATCAGAGGAGAAACTTGCCTCCATTGTCTTAATAATGAGAATGGTTTTTTTTTTATAATATTTTTTTTTCTGAATATTGCTGCTTATGATATTGTCTCTTCAATATAGCCCAGTATAAGAAACATCCCTCTTCTCCCTTATTTCCTCTTCCTTCCTTCAATACCAGCAGGCTCAAATTAATAAAGCTGCGGTCTGTCCTAAATCTATGAATTTTTATTTTATGCCTTACTTTTGTAAAAATTAGCACTGTTATCCATATTTGTTAGTGTTAAACGTGAGTGAGCTTGACTACTCTCCCTTATGTTATGTCACATATGACTCCAGACGTCACTCTAGTATATTACGTACAAGCAGATGAAGACTGAACATCGTTACAGTGACCGCTTTGCATGCTCTTACTACACAGCTTTCTCCTCTGTCTGCCTGTGGTGCAGCCACTCATGGCCTTTCACTTCTTTTTCCACTTTCTCTCTTCATCATTTCCCATCCATTCCATCTGTCGTTACCTTTCCATTACTGCTCCTGTCTTCTCTTTCTGTCTTCTGTGTCTCCTTTTTGTGCTCCGTCATCTTCCATGTCATCACATATCACATTTTGGTGTCTTTCCTTTCCTTTCCTCCCTCGACGGCCCTGTCCTTGTATTCCTCCCTTTTCCTTTCCTCTCTTACATATTCTCCTCATCGTTCTATCGTTTCAAATTGCTTGTTCAATTTTCATCTAGGGCAGTGGTTGGGTTAAAGGCAGCCCAGTGGCACTGAGCTCCAGTTCTAGCACGCCAAGCCGTGGACGTCGGCAGCTCCCCCAGACCCCCCTCACCCCACGGCCCGGGGTGGCCTACAAGACTGCCAATTCCTCCCCCGTGCACTTTGTGTCCAGCCAGGCCTCTCTGAGTCCCGGCCGGCTGAGCCGTGGCCTGTCGGAGCACAACGCCCTCCGGCACAGTGGCTCCCACCACTTCCCCTGCCCCGTCACTCGTATCAGCTCCGAGCCTTTCTTGGGCCGGGGCCACGGCGAGGCCCTGGGCAGCCCCTACAGCAGCCTCCGGGACCAGCTGGACGTCTTCCAGGATGCGGCGTCTCTGTCGCCTAGTCCCTGTGCCGGACGCTCATCTCGGACCGCACTGCCTCGCATGATCGGAGCTCTGCTTCCCACTCCACAGCAGAACCTTGGGGTGCCCAATGGGTACCACTTCAGCTTTGGGGGCAGCACCAGCCCAGGCTCTGGTGTCAGGGCACCCAGGTATTACCAGGAGGCAGAGGAGGACGAATGGTGCTAGCATGGCTTTAAACCGACCTTTTTAATGCATTTTTGAGAAATTGTGATGAGTTTTATCATCTTCTTTGAAGGCTTTAGTTTACATTGTCACTGTGTGTGTTTAATGCTGTATTTTAATCCTAACTAAGGGAGCATAGTTAGGGACAACATCTACACAGGGAGCAAGTTTGGCTAATATCTGAATGTGAACAGAAACGTGTCATGATTTTAAAGGGCATGAAATGGAAAGTAGACTTTTTTGCCAATTTCAGATGTCTTTCAGTAACCTCGTTTGATTTGCTTTGACTTCAGTGTTTTGTTGACGCCACCATACTGATGCTCAAACGACATGTTGCTGATGCAGTGGATAATATATCCTGACTTTGAGAGAAGATGTCAATGAAATCCTGATTCTGCCATTTAATGATATCTTTTAAACCTGCTATATATCATTCCAAACAGGTAACTGATGCTTGGGGCCACTTTGGGGCAGCAGAACAAATACATTTTTTTGTACAAATATACGTCCACCTGATTAAGTCTAATTTATAGCTCGGTTTTAATCTCCACCAGTTTCTGAGAAAAATGTCAGACTCTTGAGCTACTTCACTACCTTAATTTGACAATTACAGTTGCTCATTACATAAAACAACATGTATATATATATATATATATATATATATATGTATATATATATATATATTACTAATCTACTCAGTAAGTGGCTCCACATTGGTGGACTACAACATTAAAATGCTCTTACATGTATTCGTTACTGAATATTATAATATTGTATAATAATTTCAATCTTCAGACTTACAGTTGAGTCTGAAGACTGATGTTCCACCCAGCAGCTGCTGTCAGATTAGTCTCAGTATGAGACAAGTGTCATTTCTTTTCTGCGGTGGACAAGCACTAACTGTGAGGTGTATTATCAGGGTTAGAGCGTTCAGAACAAATTAAAAGCTAAACAGCAAAAGCAGCTTCTGCAGCATCTATGGATATGGACAGAGCCACACACAGGGGGAGTTGTGCTGGTTTATCACCCGGGTCCAGTTCTGTAAAGGTGTATTAAACCGTCTGAATTTTCCTCAGCTTTCGTCAATTACACAAACCAGTGATACCAAGGAGGAAACATGAGGGGTTTGTTTGTGCTTTAATAGTATTGTGTGACGAGAAATGAGAAAACATTTTAGGAAGCATTTATTTACTTATTTAGTCAAAAGTAACTTTTCTGATTCTGACTGAAGAGTTATCATAAGTGCTAAGTCCTGCCACACTAAGCAGCATTATTTTTCCAGATTACATTTTTTTTTTTAAATACTGTATTTTCCAGTAAAATATCTTGCAGCTGTGAAAATTCACTCTGGTGGAGTGAACTGAGCTGAGAGGTTTGAAGTAGTGTTTTAATTTACCCAGAATTCAAAGCCTATTAGTGCATTTAGACATCTACCTGATGTCTGACTGTTAGTTAGATCTAAGCCTTAAGTCGGGCATACACCAGACAACTTTTGAACCGATTTCAACGTCGCAGACAAATTTCCATTGGAGGAGTAAAATCATGACCATTTTGATGGAGCTGAGGTTTCCGTCATCTTGATCATTTGGTGTGAGGTGATTCATAAAACTCTGAGCTGTCTGAAGTCAGCCTTTTATTCCGTCTTGACGTTCTGACAAAATTAAACATGTTTGATACTATCATACGTTTTAAGCCTGGGTTCACACAGACAGTCACGTGGACATTGTCAACAACCAATAGATGTGGTCTCTCTAGCACAAAACAGGAAGGTGTTGGATTTAGCAAAATAGCAGCAGAATCCAGTTTGGTGTGTGTTGTGTCTGTAGAGAAGTGATGTTAGTGCAGATGATGATGATGATGAACAGTCATTTACCCACAGACATATGGGTTTACTCTGCTTTGTTTTGCTCTTGTTTTGTTCTTTCTCTGCTGTTAAATCATTACAGTAGTTGTAGCGCCCCCTACAGGCAGGGCTGTGGGTCACTTAAATACTTAGTTACAATACAATACAAACCTCAAATGACTATGGCACAAACTCTGAATTTTATCAAGTAAATCCTGTGGAGATGAGGCTTAAACTCACTCAAAAAACAAACATAACTCATAAGGAATCTAGTTGTAGTCTTGTAAATAGTGACCCTGTAAGATTCCCACTCTTTACAAAATCCTCTATTCTGTGACTAAAAACTCTTCACATCATCTTTAAATGTGAGAGGGGTCACACTGCGTGTATGCTAGGCATTAGTGCGAGTCTTTCTTTGTGAAACCGGCCCTGATAAGACACCTTCCACATTTTATTATAGCACAACATATGAGAGACTTACATTTTGAGCTCTGAGTAAAGTAAAAGAGTTTACAAACCAGTAGTCTGTTTGGGAATCAGTATGGCTGTTTCAACAGAAAAGTAACTGCACTGTAAGTCACTTAGACGGGACAAAAGGCAGGTTTATGTGGCCGTGAAATGCTGGCCTATTACGATACAATGTTGGAAAACCTCAAAGACATTAAGACACTGTACAAACAGCTGAGTTGTTCTTTAGTTTAGGACTCTACCATTCCATGACGATGCCTAATCCTTTCTGACATTCCCTTTGTGTCAGCCGATCAGATGATGCTGTCACACAGACAGCCGCGATTGTTTCGTCTGTCGACCGTTTCTTGCAAAACTTCATAAAAGAAGCAACGCATGGTAGTGAAATGTACCTTACCGACCGATTTGTTTTCTATAAAGATTTCCTCGTAGATGTTCTCTTTTCATTGTGTGCATTTTTTGTATGACATAAAAACAAAGTGTGTTTTACGTGAACTGCTTACGGTTTGCCATCGTTTCAGGTCTAATGTTTCTTACAGACTTCTTTGCGATGTTTTAAGACAAAGTGCCTATCCTTTTAGATATACTGTAGAGGAAAAAAAATGCAATGTCAACTGTTTTCTAATGCATCAACACTTGAGTAGATGTTTGATTCATTCATGTATGTAGCTCTGCAGGAAAACAAGTTGTACAGAAAGCCTTATCTGCGAGCAGAGAAGCAGCACCTACAGTACGCTTAAAAGACAGGAATGGAAAACACGACCTGGTGAAAGCTGATTCTTTTTCTTGTTTTTTGATAAAGTGATGGCGGCGGAGCGAGAATCGACATTGTGCAAAACGCTATGCGAGCATTTAACTATGAAACCTACATAAATATATCAATCCAGTTACATTAATGACAGTAACACATGCATGTTAAGATGGTAAACCTGTCAGCTACCTGCTATGACAAACTTGTAGAGTTTCTCTTTTTGTTTTTTGTATTTTTTTTGGTGAGGATGTCATGACCTGTGTGAACCTCGTGAGCTCCTGTATTGCCTTCGATTTCACTGTTAGGACTGCAGAGTGTGTGTGTGTTTGTGAATGTGTGTGTGTGTGTGTGTGTCAGCTGTCTGATGGGGAGGTTAAACAGTGTGCACTTTCAGATTTTGTGTAGCAAAGTTAGATGCAGTCTGACTCTGGGGTTATTTGAGTCACGTCAGGCCTGTGTGTGGATGTATTTTGCATATCTGGGTCCAGTTGATGTTTATTTTTTTATCATCCTCTCATGGATAACTGGCAAACGTCTAATGTTATAATGTCACACCAAGATATTTTCAGCAGCTACTTCACACTGGAGTTTGACAGCAGGAAATGTTTCAGCGATCATTATTCATTCATCCCTCATATCAGGTTTTGTGTCAGGATGAAACGATTGTACAGCGGCCATTTTGCACTGGTGTTTAAAGTCCACACAGGGAGGAAACTGATGGAGAACATGCACAGACACTTACTTCAGATCAGCTGTGTCCCATTTCCGCACTACACACTAATTCTAAGCAGGTTTTGAGTCCGTAGTGACCAAACTAAATGCAGTGATAGGCGTCCATTTGCATCTTAACTCGGATTAATTTGCGTGTGCTGTTTAAATTGTTAAAATGCACAATGTGTCACCAGGTCGGAGTGCATTTAAAGCCAAACAAGTAAATATTTTATATTACAATCTGCACATAATAAGGAAATATTTCTTTTACAAGTCAAAGTGATCTAGCTAGCCTCCAATCAGCCAGCTTAAACTACATTTCATTTAGTGATTTGAATCATTTTAAAGTCACATTGATTGCACATATTGCATCATTTCCTGCTTGTACAGGATGGTGAAGTACATTGATTTCTGTTAAATTACCTACAAAAAAAATATGTAGAACATACTTTTGGGAAGTTCTCGTGATTTTTTTTTATTTTATTTTTTATAGAAACACTGCTTCTGTGTACGTACGCGGTGTGGAATTGGGACACAGCTAATACATCCACATTCACACATTGGACGAACAAAAAAAAACGCATGCCCTCCACTTGTTTAAAAACTTTTAGAAAATGTCGAAAATCCCTTTAGAGCTACTGTCCTGTCAAGTAGAAGCTGGAGATGAGAAAATGGTGTAAAGAAGAAAAAAAAAAAAAGCACGAAAGAAATTCTGTCGCAAAATTACATCCACGAAACAGCTCCTGGAATGCACTGAATATCACATTGTTCGGGGTAGTTTTTTTTTTTTGCTTTGTTCCAACACCTGCCCTGCTGCCTCACTCATCTCTGCTTCCAGTTTGCAGGAGGAATATCTCCAGCTGTCTGATTCTTAGAAAAAGAAAAAGAAAAAAAAAAACCCATCTCCGCGACACGTTGTATCTGCCTGACCCCACCTGAACTCTTGACAGCAGCAGATAATGATCAAAACCCGTTAATATGCAACTTAACGCGCCGACACCGACTGACTGAGCTGTGCTTTCACGTCACCTCGACACGAAAGAAAGCATTGAACGTTTTGCGGCAGCTGATTGTGACGGTATTCGTGGAGTCAGACCCCTCGGTGCAGGTAGACTTTAACCCACCAGTGACGCACGCTGCAGGGGCCCGCCCACTTCCACACCCACCCACACCCACTCACACACACACCACAAAGAGAAGACATGAGAGTAGGGCTATGCAACAAGACGACACCATTTCTCCATCCATTTCTGTAGCTTTACATGCTGGTCTCTTCAGATTCAGGCTTCAGCGTGATTGTGACCAAATGTTTTATAGAAAACGCTTTGAAAAGAAGAAAACATGCAAACAAAACAAAAAACAAAAAAAGACAAAAAAATGCATTAAGGCACAAAAGTGTAAACAAGAAACAGATAGAATATTTAGGATTACAGCAACTTTATACGTATATTTGCATGCACAACATTTACCCACTTCAACAAATGGAAATCCCATGGCTCTGAATGGGAGACGATGTTTTCTACCTGTGTCCTGTTAGGTGACAATAAAAGGCTTTTGATAAATGCTGTCCAAGTGATTCTGTTTGTCAAAGGCAGGAGCGCATTCTTCTGCAGAGACATTCATCCGTTTCAATGCTCTACAGCAAAAATCCTTTTTTTCCCCCGATACTGGTACTTCTTTTAACTATGCGGCCTCTGTATTGCATCAACGGGAACAACCCTGTGCCCAAGTCTGGACCAATTGGCCACCAAAACATTCAAAGTGAACCAATCTCTTCATTTCTGCAAACCATCGGCAGTGTAGATGTGGCTTTTTTTCCTTGAGATAATAAAAATGTTTGCATGTTCCGACAATGTATGTGCATGTAGAAAACTTAGTACTTTTAGATACCATGTGTTATTTTGTTGTTGATTTTTAATATTTGATATAAAGTGTGGGGTTTGTTGAAAAGACAAATTTATATTCAAAACAGTATTGTTGATAGTTCCACCCCGTGCAGCAGAGCTGGAACACTTCTTTATTTGGGTCTTGGGATTCAGTGAAATGTTTGTTTGCCTGATTTCTGTTTCTTGGCCAGACTTTGAATTCTGCTGTTGTTTCTACATTAAACATTTTGTATGAAGCAAAGTTCCTTGAAATAAAAAAGAAATGAAACTTTGTCCCCGTGTCTGATTACCTGCTCGACGGTGGCGTATGGTCAGTCTGCCTCCTCTCCTCTTGTTCCTTCTTCAGTCTCTTTTTGGACTCTTTCTTCACCTTCTCCTCCTTGAGTCTTGCCTTCT
>JAPQRN010000027.1:1556721-1600765 GCA_037367275.1 Coranthus polyacanthus
TAAAAATTAAAACCAAATGGCTCCCTGCTGAATAAGCATTCAAATAGTCGAACATTCGGGTCCAGTCCTAGTTTAAATGTCTGCATTTGTCTGTGTTTAGTAAATGTAGATTATCCTATGGAAGTCTGACTGAATTGCAAAATGAAGCTGACAGCCAGTCATGTGTAAGAGCATCTTTGTTCCATGTGAGCGTAAATGTAACGTAAACTCGTTCGGTAATTGACCTGTGTCACTGTCGTTGGCTCTCCGTCCTGACGTCAGCGAGCTGGTTTTCCAAACACACGACGGGAAACCCCTCACTAAAACCGTTGTGTCCTCTCAGCGAAGGCCTGCAGCCTGAACCTTGGCAACATCCAAGAACAACAGCGCACTGCTCACCATCTGACAGCCATCTCTTGTGCTTTATAATATCAGATGACTGGGCTTTGGCACCAACTGTTCTTCAGGAAACACCAACATCCTAATCAGTTGATCTGAAAGTCAAACGGCGCAATTTATGCTCTAAGCTCAGAATGATGATTGTGTCATTTTGTTCTTTGTTGCTTTGTTAAGAAAACAAAACAGACGAGAGTTAACCCTGACCACCTGTGACCTCTGATGTCACAGGCCACAGTGCCAGGTGAAAACGAAAATGTCACCATCTCATGTAGATTTAGATCCCCTTGAGGATTTCCCGTTGGTGGGGTGAAGTCATATCACTTTACTGTGTAAACACAGCGGCTTGATTAGAGTGTGACAGCCCTGGCAGAAAAAAAAGTTCATATGTGGAAAACATGGCACACAGTCTGCAGCCAAGCTTACCGCTCAGTCATGTTTATATATTAGTTGTTTTGTCTATTGACCGTTTGTTCTCTATCTGTTTTCTCTTATTACAGTGTTGTACAGGCCATGTGCAAATACGCAGTGGTGATCATAGTGATGTTCATTTTCATTATCATCCATGGTTTGGAACTGAATGGCAAGTTTCTGGTACTCATAAATTAAAAAATGTAAAAAACTTTGCGCACATCTGTGAATCATAGGTTTTTATTGTATCTATTTAGTAAATATTAGCAAATGGTAAATACTATTTACTTTTTGAATCAACACCTAAAAGAAAAAAAACCTGTTATCTAACCGTTAAACCTTTTTTTTTTAACCTGAAACAGGGAATCAATAAAAAACATTGCAGATTTCCCTCACATCGTGCAGGCCTAGTCTGGACCAAAGTGGTAAGATTCCGTCTAAGCTGCAGCCATTGAGTGTGTTCATCAACATTCATCATATTTGACCGACCTCTGCACTTCCATCCATATCTCAGAATATCTATGAGATCTGAGCCTCCCAGATCCTTTAATCACCACAAAATTTGCTTTATCTCCACATTTCTTGGATATTTTGGATATCAACAGCACATTTCAGCCTGTATGCAAAGTCTATAATCAAGTTTACTCTCTGAAAATAAGAGGCGTTCCTGCCTTTGTTGTGGGGACACCTTGGATACGTTAAACATTAGTGAACTGTATTTAGTGACAGTCTTTGAAACACGAGCTGATAGAGGCAGCGGGCCTTTAGGCTCCTCCTGATTCTGCTCTAATGTGGCTCTCGCCTTGATCTCCATGACTGACAGGTCTGCTGCGGATGTTTGACTCTGAGATGTTTGTAGTCTGCGATGGGGTCTTGGCACCTGAGCCGACCTGTTGGCAGCGAAAAGCCTGAAAACACATCTCCACCCACTGTCCTACAAGCCTCTGATGTTTGGATGAGCTGAGCTCTGTAAATCATGACGAGGGTAGTGATGCTTGTGTTTACTGATTACACTGCCATAAAAAGTGTTCATTTTCAGTTGTCAACAACAGAGACCTTATAACAAAGTGTAACCCCTACTCAGTGTACCCTGGGTCTCATTATGATCTGATAATATTACAATTTGAAGTCAGCATTAACAGCTGTCACTTTCAAAACCCATATAAAAATGAAACCCTAAGTAACATATATTATCACATTACAGTTGGGTCCATTTTTTTTTGCCCATCTGGTCCAGTGTAAGAGCGCAAACCGGTTTGATTTATGCAAACCGGCTGAACTAATATTTGTCATTATGACAGGTTGTGGCCTACATCAGCAGCCTGTGGTCCTTAAAAAGTAAATTAAGCAAGTACAGTATCATTAACTTCAGTCTTACTTTTAAACGTGTTCTTGTGAAAATTTGTATCGATCATGCTGTAACAAAACTACAAAGGAAACCAATATGAAACTAAATGCAGACTGTGCGGTCTACTCAGAATTTATTCATTAACATCAAACTGGTGTGTCATAATGTTGTTTGTAGGCAACCGTGGCATCTCTTCATACAAAAAAAAATAATATTTTAGAGCATGTAGAAGTAGAAGTTAAAATGATTTCTGTTGACTTGCATTCGTAATGACATTAAAAGGTCTTAAAAGTCTAAAATCCAATTTGAACCTTCAGAAACCCTGATAATGAAATAAAAGGTAGAGCATGTAAATCAAAGGTTTTAGTGGATAAAGACTTTAACTGGCTTTATCAGGTGCAGGAGTTCTTACTGATGATCTATGTTGTTCACTACAACATACCTAATCTAACAAAGGGTGGTATAAATACACTACTAGAAGTACAACAGTCCTTTAGAAATGTACATAATTACAGTGTTTGTATCGTGATGTATGTGCAGCCTACTCTTACAGTGCACACTGTTATACCAACAGTCAATAAGTGTTTAAAGAAGTCCTGAAGGAGAAGGGGCCTCCTTCAGAGCAGGGCAGACGGTCTGTCAGACTCCATCTCCACTATGTGTGGAGCTCCTTGTATTCCCTCCACACAGGAATGTGCTTCTTCTTACTGTAGGTTACCTGTGATCCCATCAGTCAGTACAGAGTCTGACCAGTCTGACCCCGTCGCTCACACTGAAGCCAGACACATACTGTACACCCCTGACAGGTCAATGAGCTCCAGAAACTCGGCCGATCGTTTGACAGAGTCTAAAGTAAGATAAATGTGATCCGTCCTGATGCAGCCTATCATTTCTGAGTTTCGAACAACTTGCGGATTAGTTCAAATGGAAATGAAGTCAAAACTGACCTATGTTGTTTGGTTTGAATGTTCTTTTTGGAATAACTCCCAAAGGACTGATTCCTGATTATCTATGTGATGAGTGCCAGACTTATTCACCATATGCATTTTTAATAGACCATAACATGGGCAGTTAACGCCCTGAGGCCCAGACCCTACTGCTCTGAACACTAGCAGAATAGTGTATGACCTCAGCTGAGCCTCTTTAGTTCTGCTGCAGATACTGTCAGCGTTACTGTACAGCGGAGACACCAGGCATTTCCTCTGGTCACGTATGTTGCATGGTAATGTATAACGATCATGTAAACAGTTCATTAAAGCTGCAGAATCTGAAATCAGAGGAAAAAAACGCCTGAATTTGAAAATACACGGCTTCCTTCTGCAGCTTCTCCTCTCGATCCAAATCAAAAGACTGATTAGAAACATATATCAAATATAACCTGACACTGTTTTACGCCGCTTCGGAAAGGTGAAGGCACTGATGTCTGGCAGAATCGGAACAGCCATCGCTAACTACAGCTGTCAATCACGTATTTAACCCTCCTACCTGTCTGAAAACACCAATGAGCAGCAAAAATGAAATTAAAAAAATGAATGAATGAAAGGTAATTATGGAATTTTCAAATGCCTTCATGATATCATTTAATTTTATTCTCAATTTAGAACCAATACACAACTGTAGATGAAAAAAGGAATATAAAACAACACAAATTTGTTCAAAAAGGGTAACACATTCTGTTCCAACACTGTTAGATACAGGCAGGGTTTGTAAATGCTCAACTTAAGTCAGACCTGGGAACTGTAGAGATTGTTTTCATCAATTTTTAAGGCGTATGTTACTTTCATTGCTGCAGAAAGCTGCGAGTTAACCCATCACTTGACCTCCAAGGCGTACGTCACATCCCAAAATGTGTAATTTTAATAGGTTTTACTTAAAAAAAAGAAAACAGGTGGCGCTTTATCGCTCACTTTTTTAAGCCAACAGCATGTTCTAAAACATCTAAAAGTTAGTGTCCTTTATTTAACCAGATAAAAGTATGAAATGTCTTTTTCGATTGTAAAAATAATCATCTAAAAAAAGTCAGGCCATGAACTGCACCGTTCCTGCTTTAATTCAAACATTCTTTTCTCCCTCTGTCTTTTTTTACATTCCTCTTTCTTCTGCCAACTACAGTATCAGGAAGTACGTTCTTGTGAACACCTGCCTTAAATGTTCTGTAGTTCATCCATTCATAACTGAGCTTAAGCTGCACCACATTGGAAACCCTATAACTTTAACACAGTTTCCTTCAAGTGGCTTAAGCTTTAATTATTTCTTTTCGGTCTCTGGACTCCTCTGTTAGGAGGTCTCTACGGGAACCTCCCTGGTGTCCCATTCACTTCAGTAGATTAGATCAGTGGCTCCCAAACGTTTTCGGGACCCAAATTTACAAACAAACGTCATGAACGGCCATTACGTCCACATTTTTACTGACTCCCCCACCGTCAAAACAACGGAACGTGAGAATGTCAGTTGCAGAGAGAAAGATTTATTTTCACCTTCTTACATCTTTTTTTGTCTTTGTCACTTTTGTCATTTTCATCTCATCCTTCTTTATGAACAATTCCAGAGAACACTCTTCTTCTATTTTAATCATGAAAATAAACGCACATCATATTATTGTTGTGTGTTTTATCCTGACAGTCGGCCACCCAATAAAAACAGCTCCACAGCCCGTTCTGGGAAAAGCAGGATTAGATAGTTGTGAAGGGGGCTAAGCAGTGGTCACCTGCAGCTGCTGAAAACCCAAATGTAAAGGTGGCAGTGAACTTGCTGTGTGTCCGTTTGGATGAGGTGACTTTTAGGTCACTTGGTTCAGCAGTAACCAGACACTGCAATAACAGCAGAGCCTGAACCTTCATTACTGCTGGTTCCTTTGGTGAGCGGATATCAGACGTTTGAAGACACTTAATTTTAATGAAATACGAAGCCACTGACCACAAACAAGCATGTCAGTGTTTGTCCTGTGTTAACCTCACGGGGGGAACACGAACAGGAACGTGATTCAACAGGATCACGTAAACCCCACGGTGCGCTGTCACCATGTAAACGCTGCCTGTACAGTGAGCTGCGTCTATTTTTAAAATGTCAAAGTATTACAGCTGAAGTTTGAAAGAATTTCAAGTTTTAGGCTTATAGGGCAGAAGTGTTAGGTTACTGTAATATCGCCCCCCTAAATGTCTAAATATTATTCTTCTGGGAGGGGAAATGAGGAAATATTTTAGGGGTCAATCTCACTGAAGGCAGAGAATGAGGAGAATCTAAAGGTCAGTGTTCTGGTACCTGTATGTGGGCCATTAGGCTAAAGTTCCTAAATGCCAGAGAATTCAGAGGCAAAAGCCCAGTTCAGACCAAAGATTCACAATGAGATGAACCCGTTTTAAAAGTCAGCTGGTGCCAACTCAGCTTGTCACATCGGCAGTGGCTGGTTTTAGAATGTAGCGCTATATAGGGTGTGTTTTTCTCAGTGTTTATGGGCTGCAGCTCACCTCTTACCACAAAGTACAGTGTTATTATGAGCTGCTCCTCCAGTAAAATCCTGTCTTGATCCGTTTGTGTTCTCTCTGTTTATGAGACGTGACACCAGCTCCTCATAACAACAGAACTGCTCTGGGAATAGACAAAGAAAGGCTCACCCCTCTCACTGTCACTGTGCTCATTCATACTGCGAAGTCTGTCCAGTAAGTTGGAAAGGAAGTACAGTCTCATTGCATTTGTCTGAAGTGGCAGGTTTTCACAAAAATGCAGAGTGGTGGTTCGCAACTAAGTTTTCATCTTGTCTCGTTTACAAATCTGATCTTAAGAGATGCTTAATTCTACTGATAATATGTAGAGTGTAATACCCAACTGTCCAATCTTCTCTATTCATTCAACCTCAACTTCTTTCAATGTCTCCTTGGAGGAGATTTACAACTCACGTTTTTTTTTTGTTTTTTTTAAAAAGCATTCACTGAGGCCCTTAATATCAGTTCAGTTCAATCATTCTAGATTTTTTAAACCAAAAATAACAAAAATGTGCCCTGGTTGACTTCCAGCAAACATCCCTCTCCTCATTGTACAGATGTGACCTAATTACAAGGAGAAATCTGCCACATTTTCATTATTATTTGCATTGTTATTTAACTGTTATTTCAGTTTCAAATTGCCACCTCAGCCAATATTTCATGATCACAATTTCAAACAGAAAACAGAAAAAAAACAAACTTAATATACATCATCTTACTTGTCCCTCAAATAATATATTGCCGTTAAGATTCCCTCATTAGCTCCTCTAACCGTGATATTTTCACTTCTTTTCCGTAGTGATGTGAAACAGCGTCAGGTCATCTATGTTTGTTTGTTTTTTATTTCAGAGGAGAGAGTTGCAGAAAGAAGGTGTGTATTTTTACAAATTTTGGTGTTTTTTTCCCTGATTTCTGCTTCCTGTAGCCTTAACATGGTTATATTCAGTTGGTTAGTGTCCACAAGATGCCAAAGACAGGTATGTGCTTAAAAAATGGCACTGTTTTGTTTACTTCAGGTAAAGGAACTGTTTGAGCTTTGCCTTTCACTTGTGTGTCATGCAACAGCTACATATTCATTTCAATCAATCCAGCTGATTCCCGTGCCGCTCACTATACCTTCAGTGAAGACAATGCACCAAGGTTAATAATACTTTAAACTTAATGAAGTGTACCTGATAGAGCGGCAAGGCTTGTTTGATTACATTAATCAATGAAATCAACACTATCTCACGGTGACTTTTTAAGAAGTCCAGGATGTGTCCCTGTTTCTGGATCTGTTTCAAAATGTAAGGGGTTCGTCCTTGGCCAATGCCTTACCCTTCCACTAAGGTTCATGAAAATTGGTGCAGTAGTTTTTGTGTAATTCTTCAGACAGACAGACAAACAAACATTTGGTGATTACATAACCTCCTTTGCAGAGGTAGTTATTTTATTTTTTGTTGCATTGATTGCAAGATGGTACAGTAAAAATCTAGCTTTAAATTTATAAAGTGATCCAACAGAAATGTCATCTAAAATTGAGACGAGGATTTAGCTCAAAGCACAACTGTGACTACATTCACAGAGATGTTTACCCCGTTTGAGAAAGAGGAATATTTGACTGTTATATTCTAAGACCTCAACTTAACCACACCCACAGTGGATCATCAGTGGCGAGCAACTGGTACCAAAGCGTTTATTTTCATTGTGTAGTCCTAAAATAGAGCCAATTGCTCATCAGTCTCCTCCCGATGATTCAGAATTTAAAAAAAGAACAATGCAGAGGAAAGGTATGTTCCTCCATGTGTTCAGTCTGGACATCCACCACCACCAGAGGCTGTATTAAATGTTGCCCTGTGTTATCTCCAGACTGTCCTGCCATGAAACTGTCAGTGATTGGCTGGGCTCCTGGGACACAGTTAAGTCCAAATTTACCTCTCATCTTCTCTCAACACATGGAGTCAAGATGCCATTTTGTGCGCCTCCACCTGCAGACATCAAGTCAGTCTGCTTTGAAAAATAACACCTTTCCATCTGTGTCTCAGACTCTTTTACTCTTTGAGTACAGTAACAGACCCCTAAACTACCTCGTATGAATTCCACTCACAAGGTAAAACCATTCTGTGAATCTTCCAAAAATTCCTCACGGCTTCCTGATACATTGAGGAATCACAACAGCTTGTGGTGATTTTAGTGGCATAATGCAAACACCTTGGCTGAAGAGTTTGGTATTAGCTGAGGACCTTCACATAAGAATGCATGGCTCTTTTCAGCAGTGGAATGCACCTTTCATCGCATTATCAGAGGCCAGTCATGTGTGACTGGAGTCTCAGTGGTGGAAGAAGAATGAGAAGGACAAATGCACTGAGTGATGAAGCTGGCAGACAGGCCGACAGGTGACAGCCAGCTCTTTCACCACACACACTCAGACATCTTGTATGACATTACAAATAAAACATAGTAGGCGGAGAACTGGATTTTGTCCGTGTGTTAAATTAGTCTTTACACTTCTCTGCATATGACTTTGTTATGTTTCTTGTCTGGTTCTCTCTCCCTGGTCCTTGCTGGTTTTTCTGTTCTCCACATGTTCTCCTTTAAAGGTTCAGTCCTACCTTAGGTGCGTACTAGCACACAGAGATCTTATGGTTTGGGGTAAGTGCTGCCACCTTGTGACCTGAAGACTCTGGTTGGATGTTGTGAGAGTCTGGTAATGCACTGGTTCCCAGACTCAGTAAATCAATTTATGCCTCCTCAGGACCCAGATTTACAAAACTACATCATAATGTCTGCATTTGTATTGACTCTTAACACCATCAAAATAATAATGACATAAATTTGCTGTAGTGTGAGAATATTTTGTTTTCATCTTTTGCATCTTCTACTTGAATGAGGCCTCTCCTTTGCATTTCACATGACTTTAATGAGGACAACTCTTCCAGAGAACACTCTTCTTCTATTTTAATTAGGAAAATTTATTCACATATCATATTATTGTTCCACGATCCATATTGGGTCCCAACCCTAAGTTTGAGAAAGGCAGTAGTAACGTAATGGGGTCCAACTGAAATGTCAGCAGGGCGGTGCAATATGACCAAACTGTCATAATCTGGTCATTTTATACATTTATTGATTAATTGCTTCAAGTTTGCTGTTCAGTGATTCAGATTTATTTAGCTATTTATTCCTTTGACTTAGCGTTCAGTTCAGGAGTCACCCTGTTTTCAATAAAGTGAAAGTAGTCAATTTTGGACATGCATAATGCATTTTTTCCTGCTCCATACTATCGTTATTGTTATCGTTATCGCCTTCAAAAACTCACAGTCAACTCATCAGTCGACCTCTGCTCCGTAATGATTGTTGCATACATGGTTAAAGAAGTTAAGTGTTTGAGTCTGTTGTATTGGCCGTTCTGCATAATTTTAAATTCTTGGTTGTCTGGGACATGTAGACTTTTTAATATCTAAGCCACTTGCATGCGTCAGAAGTAGCCCCTCTTTTCTGGCACTAGAAGTTGTCAGCAGAGTGTTTCCTCCTAAGACATTTTCACAAAGCTGTTTACATTACCCCTGAGATAAGAGAAAAGATGGGATTGATCATGTATAAGTGAACTTACTCCCATGACAGTTCCCTTATTTGTTCATCATTCCCCAGGCTACTCTCGAGACGAAAACTGCCATCATCGAGGCCATTTCCAAGCTCTTATTTCTGAGGAGCAATCTCTTAATGCACCATTTATTGAAAATCTGTTAGTAATTTTAGTTTTAAGAGCTTTGTGAATTACTACTCTTGAACCTGAAACCAAGGATTATCATAATTAGGAGAGACGCACAAACATTGTTTTTGGAGTTTCTCCAAAGTTGACCTGCTTGAGCCTTTAGATGTTTTATGAATGCAGCCCCTGGTGATTATGAAGCCTATGTAATTTCTTCATTGATTTATTGACGTATTGTTTCACTAGTCACACAAGATAGCAGTTAACATGTCTGTTGCAATCATATTTATCCTTTTATGAAGAGCAAGCCCTGACATACGAACGCAAACATAGAATCTGATTCTGTGGGAAACTCTAGGCCTATTTTTATTTAATATATAATATATGTATATATAAATAATATTTTTTTTCCTATATATTTTTTTCATTCACGTTTTGCAGCTGAATATATTCAAGCAGAGAAAGATTTTATTTTGATTACAGCCTTTTTTAACAGAAGTACTTTTGACACCTTTATGTGGCTTGGACCTACAACTGAACATTTAGCCCAGTTCAGAGAAAATGTGGATCTCTACGGGGTTTCCCCTTGGTTTTCAGACAACTTAGGTGCTGATTAGGTTTGTGGAAGACATAGGTGAATAGTTGGGGTGTTTGGAGGTCCTTCTGCAAGAAAGAAAATACAGAATTTAGCATAATTGTAGACCATTTGTGTTATAATATATGTGTACAAAAATGGAAAAGCAACCAAAACATTGAAAAAGCTTGAAAATAAAACTTGCTGAAGTGGACAGGGGACCACTTGCAATCATCAGATCTGTGAAACATCATTTTAGTTTGTTTGATGCACTCCACATTTATTTGATGTATTCGGGTATCACCGTTCAGCCTCAAAATACAGAGAAATGACTTGTAGTCCGTGTCGCTCAGCTCTACTCTTAAGACATTTTCACATAGTTGTTTACAGATGGGGTGGGGTTGAATGTATTGTTATGGATGAAATCATAGATAGTAAGAGATATTAGTCCCATGACAATCCTCGTAGTTGTTTGTTCTTGACTCCACCATCTGCACTTGACCCGAAAACTGTTCAGGACTGCCATCACAAAGGCCATTTTCCAAGCTCTTACGTCTGAAGAAGAGCAATCTCTTAATACACCCCTTTATTGAAAATCTGTTTGCAATTTCTATTGCTAAGATGCTTTGTGAATTACTCTTTGACCTGAAACCTAGGATTACTATACTTAGGAAAGACACACACCCATTTTTTTGGAGTCTTTTCCAAAGTCGGACAGTTTTTGCTGTAGGGTATCTCATGAATACAACCCCGGGTGATTATGACGGCTGTAGCATTTCCTCATTGATTTATTCACTTTTCTCTTACCTTCCTTTATGGGTAAAGCCCTGCTTAGACTACAGGACTTTTAAAATCCTTCATCCTTCACAGATGTTCCTGTCTGTGATATCAAACATGCACACAGTACAAGTCTTGAAAATAATGACACAGCACATACTAAAGGTCGACACACTCAGATATTGTAAGTGATAGTAATGCACCTTGACACTGGATGCCACCAGCTATAAAATGGAATAAAGAAAATTAAATCCATTCTGAGCTACTGTAGAAACATGGCGGACACTGTGGCGGTGACCCACTCCTCATTCTAAAGAACACAACTGATACACTAATGAATGTTATATTGCTTTTCTGCAATTAGTTCCCTCTAAATATTATAGACTGGACCTTTAACGCCTATATCAAACCTGTTTGAATTCCTCAACGGGACCCTGGTGACTCTGTGAGCAGTTCAGAAGGTTTAAAACGGGATCTGTAAACCCCTCACATTAGCAGATAATCAGGCCCAAACATCTGTACTGATCAAGGTTCCAGACCAACTTTCTTCTCGGACTGTCAGGGTGACTCGGTTAAATTGGTCTGAGCTAGGCGTGAGATTGTTAGTAAGTGTGTGGGCATCTGGTTGCAGCGTACATTCATCATCATCACGGGTACAAACAATATCACCACAAACACAGCACCTTAACCACCGAGTTGTTCCTCTTCTTCATTCACTGCTCTGTGTGATCAGAGTTGTTTGAAGCCTCGGTCCTGGCTCGATGTGCTCAGTCTCAGAGATTTCCCACAATTCATTTGTTACTGGCAGCGTCTTCTGGCAGCATCCGCGGTCAGAACTGGCTGTCAAACAGAGTGGTGATGCCAGCAAACAGACCCCCACATGACTGATGGACTTGTTGTCTTCATGTATTCACTGTGTTGAATAAAGTAGAGCATTTTGACAGCACGCATAGTTACATGCTGTTAGCAGCGCAGAGTTCTCAGCAGTGAAGGTGCATGTGTTTCCTTTAGCCATGGCTGTTTCATAGCTCCAGTTGGTGAGAAATGAATGATGGCTGTTAAGGCTTCATCACCACCCCACTGTGGGTGTCACATTTCATTACCATAGTAAATGACTGCTGCACCTCTGCAGTGGCATGTAACAAAAGTTCAAGAGTTGGGTCACGAGTAATGCAGAAAGGGTTGTGGAGCGTATTTTCTTCCTTCTTTCCTTTATAATATCTTATACAATGAGATGGCATTCAAGTACATATAAACAAACAGAAAATAACAGCTTCCTCATCCCCCTAGTAAGAAAATACATAACAAAACTTATTCACAAACAATATAAAAATGTCTAGACACGTATTGGTGCTAGCTTAAAAATAATCAGCCTAGTTTTTGCTATTTTTTATGTATTATTAATATCCTTTTTTCATCATTTTTGGTGCAACACTAGTTACTATGATTTACAAAACTATTGTTTATTAAAGCTCCAAATTGTGCACATTTATTCTTGAACACCATGAACCATTAACACTGGGGGAAAACGAAAACAAAACTGATCTTACCTGTAGTTTTTTTTTGGTTCCAAGTTTTGAAAGCTGTCGTTTTTGTTTTTATTTCACTTAATTTCACTTCAAACAGCAATTTTCAGAGCTAAAACAATATGTGATGAAATGTTTTATCCTATTCAGAGCAGTTTTTTTCATCAATGATCTAATAGTTCTTAATGGTTGTTTCCAACTGTTTTATGCCCCAGAACAATAGAGCCAGTCCTCAAACCCAGAGCCTGCCTTTGTTAGTTTGACAAATCACAGATCTGTTTTTTTTGTTTTTTGTTTGTTGTCCAACAGAGGAAGTGGATTTGTTGCAGCACTTCTCTCAGATGGCCGTCAGTTCCACTAACGTGTCCCTATCAGAGGACGGCCAGACGTGTCCAACTCTGCACATCAGCATATACGGCCGTCTGATGATGGCCACACACCAGGCATTTGGACCGAGGTACAACACTCTTCTTTAAAGAGATTCCACAGTTAAACACTGACAAGTGTGTGTCCTTCATTCCTTCTGCCATCAGGCTACTAAGTGCTGACAGTAGTAATAATTGACTGTTATGTTTGTTTTTAACATGGTTGTTTATTTCTTTATATTAATTATTTATTTGTGAACTATGACCGAATGTTTTATTTCATGTACTTCTGCTATTTACTGATGCCTAAAAACCACCTTGCATGAGAGTTTTGAAGTTGTGTGTATAGGCTATTTAAGATTCTAATGAGTTGCCTTTCATGGGATCAGTAAAGTTCCCTGAAGCTTTATGGTTTTATGGTTAAGGATAGAATTAAAATTACTTGTTAAACATTGCAGATAACTTAGCTCGGGTCTTTCCACTTCTCCTATTCTGAATGCTGAGCTAGGCTAAATACAACCAGTAACAGATAAACAGAAAAGTACGATGTATCTTCTCTTTTTCACTTGAAAAGAATGCTCATAATTTAAAGGTTTAGTGTGTGATATTTAGTGACATCTAGTGGTAAGGTTACAGATTGCGCTGCTGTGCCCTCACTTCACCCTCCCCTACGGTGGCTGCTAAAAACAGTCCCTCATTAGAGACAGTGTTTGTTTTGTCCATTCTCTGCTTTTTAGTTAAGGGGATAATAACTCCACATTCGAACATATTTGGTGATGGTATTAGACGTTAAAGCTGGATTTCACCTGCTGAAAAAAGAAGATAAAGAAGTTCATTCTGAACTATTATAGAAACATGGCAGCACAACATGGTGCATGTCAAGTAATTGTACTCTAATGACATCCTCCTAAATCTTACACACTGGTCTTTTAAGTATTAATCATTACTTTTGTTTAGTTTTTTACATTTTGGACATACAGTACTATCATTCAAACTGTTGTCCTGTTCTGTAGCATTAACATGACATCTAGACACATGTACGTGTATGTCTTAGTGTCATCAGAAGGTGTTTGTTTTTTCTTCTCTGCAGGTTTTGTGATGAGTTCAGTGTGCTGATGGAGCTCCAGAGCTCTCAGCTGGAGGAGAGCAGTGTGGTGACTCTGTTAAACCCCCAGCATCACATCCACCTACAGCTCCGCCTCAGCCCACGTTCCCTCACCTTCATCTCCACCCAACACCGAGAATATGAGTACATGTCACCTCCTCTTAAGATCTACGATTAACTGCAGCACGTGTTCTGTGCTTTGATTTAATCAGAGCATTCACTTTGTGTCTTCAACCACGCATAGGTTTCCGGTGCGGCCTCTGTATGATGGTCAGTGGCACCGGGTGTCACTGGGAGTCTCCCCACTCTGGCTGGAGGTTTATGTGGATTGTTCTCTGGTGGAGAGGGTGAACTGGGCGTATCCTTGGCAGGGCATCTCCACAGACGGTCTGCTGATCCTCGGCGGCAGCTTGGAGGGATTTGAGACGCCCTTTGAAGTAAGACAATATAGCTTTAGTTGAACACATTTCTGGAAGGTTGATCATATTATTATTGTCCTCATCTAGTTGTCTAGCCTGGCAAATCAAAAACGATCTGGCCTCTCGATTCATTTTAGATTTCCAAGGAGCATTATCAGTGGTCACAGACCAGAACGCCTGAATGCAATCAACTTACAACCAATCAGACCAACGACACATTGAGTTGTTTATTCTTTTACTATTGAAAATATTAGGGCTGTACCAGGCTAAGAATGTTGTCTATCAACTCAGATTTGGCTTCAATTCAAAGATTTGCTCCTTTTTATTTATTTTTTCTTATCTAGTGATCATAAAATCCATTGTTATGAGTTTCAGACCACATAGAATATAACAGAATCATGGGAACATACAGTATTTTTGAGCATTTAAAAAATCCCACAGATGTACGTATATGATGAATATGGGCAGTCATGAGCGGTTCTACTGCCAACAGAAGCTGTCTGTCTCCGGCCAATTAACTGCCACTTAACTGAATTAAGATCTGCGGTGAGGGCAAGTGGTGCATGGAGAGAAAAAAAACACCTGTACTGGGCTGTGCACCTGTTACAGAAAGAGCACTTCATGTTGTGTTCAGGGGTTTCTGAAAGCAGTCTGAATGGGAGAAGAACCAGACTGATTTGATAGAGCAAAGTTAACATTTGTGATGTTCTCAGGCAGATTCATCTGGTTCCCAGGCTACTAATTATTAAGAGTGAAAATAACATTGCAGCCACTGACTATATGTAGATACCACTAATACTCTACTAGTATTCAGAATATGACAGTATTCTGAATTAGATACAGGTCATGTAAACAGCACCTTTGGACCTTTGGATCCTGCAAATGAGCCCTTATTCTAAATGCAGCATTTTCTGATTAAGACGTGGTGCATTCTTTGGACATGTATACCGCACATTTAGAATATGCCTCTGCAGTTTGCGACACACAGTCTCTTGTTTATTTACAGTCAGCTCTGTGTGTTGTACACAAACCAACTGACCGACAATTTTTCAGGCTGGAGTACAGATGCATGGCCAAAAGAAAAGCCCACATTTCTGGCCGGAAGGAGAAACACATATGAGCAAATACCGCACTGCCAAGCGGTTCTAGAAGGTAGTTGAAGGAATGAAAGAGGGAGGCTGTGTTCACGTAGTCGAACACGTCTTGGAAAACTCTGGAAAAAAAAGACGGTGACGCAAAGAAGCAAAATGGCACAAGCGACTCCAGACATTACGTTACATTAACTGGACTATACATAGCTGCATGTAAACAAAAATATGAGTGGAGCATTCACTTTCATTAGCCGTGTATCAGATTAGTAGGAATATTGTTTTTTTCAGAATAAGAGCAAAAGACAGAAGACTTTGTGCATGTAAACATGCCATTTCATTCTGTAATCTTGTGTTTGCACTAATTTGTGGCATTTTCTATCTATCTTATAATCTAGATTTTTAGATCAAAGTCTAGCTAATTAGCAGTGACAGAACACACTACTTGTTGTTTACACACATTAACATTCAGACTGGTAAAAATAACTATAACACACATTAGGAACACTGTTAGAAGTAAAAGTAACAAATGTGCAGGTGAAGGATAAAGTTGCCAAAAATGGAAAGGTGAAATGAGTAAATGTACTTTGTTACTTTGTCTTTCCACCAGTGGTCATAACATGGAGAACATTACATGACATCCACATTTAAACCCCCGCCCAGAGTCTGTTTTTAATTTTCATCTTAAACATCGTACTGAGCTGTCTGGAAATACGTGATCAGAATGTAGAAACGAATGTGCACTGAGTGGAAACACATCCACAATCCACCAGTGTTCATTTCTACAGAAGCTTCTCATCAGAGCTGAGCTGATGACAGGACAAACCTCGGGAGTATTTTATCTCTTTCGCACTTTCATTTTCACTGGAGTGTGTGTTCACTAAAAATGCATGTAAACACAGGTGAACTTTATTGGAAGGTTCTGCTTCTTCCTGTTTACTTGTGAAAGATGTCAGATTTGAAAGTACAGCAGGCTGTCTAATTATATCCGGTTTAATTTTAGGGGAAAGTAAATAAAAATGGTTAATGAGAGTTGTGATTCAGCCATAAAACATATAATTAATGCATGGATGCTTTGTATTTGAAGCATTGTGCTTGACGGACTGATCTTAGGCATGAACTTTCTGTGTGCGCCGCTGCATGTGATTTGTAATCATTACACGGGGACAGCAGGAGACGGTAACGAATGTGTACAAATCCGTTTTCTTTGACCTCCAGAGTGTGTTGTCTAGGGATTTGGGCGGAGAAAGGTGAAGCCCCCCCTCTTTCTCTGTGGTTTATCTAGACTTCAACTTTGGCCTTGCAGCAGTGACTCATCCTCCCTCTCATGTCCTCAGGGCGCTCTGAGACAAATGACCTTTGTGATGGGGGATCCAGACGCTGCCAGAGACCAGTGTACTCTCCACCAGCCTGCCTGCAACAAACCAACCTCCAACACACACAGGGTACAAACGTTCTGTCACACAAATCTAGCACACTTACGTCTAATGAAATACATGTTGCAAATATTCTGGGAAGATTTAATGGCTTTTCTTTGCTTACTTGACTTGATTGTCATTGGACTGATTGTACCTTAATTCTTTAATTTGTATAATTGGACCTTTTTCTTGTCTCCTAACATGTTTCTTCAAAGTTTTCACTGCTGTTAGAATTAATTTTATGTTCCTTTTAAGGCAACTCAAGGCACTGTGGCTATTTTTTGCAACAATGTACACACTAACCACGACACTTGACACCAAAGCACCAAAGCATTGTACATCTCGTACAAAAGCAACCATGTATTGCAAAAATATTATAAAGAATGTGTTTTTGTGTTGCACTACACACAAACCATCTTTTCAATAAGCAGCTCTATTGTCGTGTAAAGTAATCATTATACAAACAACGGTTTGAAAAAATATAATGTGTGCAAACGCCCCCAGTGTGTAAAGGCCTTAAGGCACTATATGGGCTGATTTCAACTGTAACTGACAATGTCAAATATTCACATTTGTGGTTCTTCTCTCTTCTCTTATTTAGAGCGTGCATTCAGACGCCTGGCCTCGTGATGGTGTGAAAGAGTCTGCAGACGAGGGGTCGTTCCATGTGGTGAGTCTGCCGGAAAAGTGTGAAAGGGGTCTTTTCATTCTGCACAGATATTGATTTAGGCCCTGTTATCCCTCTGAATGATGGCTC
The DNA here is from genome assembly GCA_037367275.1 of Coranthus polyacanthus. Classification (NCBI taxonomy): domain Eukaryota; kingdom Metazoa; phylum Chordata; class Actinopteri; order Kurtiformes; family Apogonidae; genus Coranthus; species Coranthus polyacanthus. Next base: position 1,574,058 of record JAPQRN010000027.1, read on the forward strand.
GTACGGGGATAATAGTGTTGTGTTTGTGAAGTACAAGAGCCGACATAATGGTTCTAACACAGTGAGGGCGTGAAGATGTGAAGCAATAAACGAAGGAGGATGACGAATGAATGGCCTTCAGTGTGAGCTGGGAAGTACATTACACACAAACCTTTTGATTTGTAGTTTGTCCTCATAAAGCTCTGCCTTTATGTTTCTAAACAGGGAGGGGCATTATTTCAGTAGCAGCATGGAAACAAGCCTGTATCAGCAGTATTTTGCGTGTGTGTGTGCATATACAAATGCTGAGTTAGTTCTGATAAACGCCCCCTTAGGGAGGATTATGGTTTGGCCCTGTGTTCATTCATTACTGCCTCTATAGCTGCATCCTCAGTGCTGCTAATACCCACCCTCTAATGTTATCTGCCAACTTTCCACATTCAACAGAGGATGCACTTTTCAGGGTGGTGGGAGTCTAAAGGTTAGTGGTTCACAGGGTTTGAAAATGAGCCTGGAGAAAATGGATAATTAAAGATGTGCTTGAAATAATCTATTTTTTGCCTTTACCACATTCTGTACTCCTTTAAAACACAGTTACTTCATCGACAGAGGTTTACTCTCTTGAATGGCACTGAAATAAATTGTGCTGATTTTTGGCAATACTGATGTCCAACAACCACAGTGTAATGGCCCATATTTGTTGATTGGGATCAAATACTAGTTAGCAAAGACAATTAAGGTGTTCTGTTTTTTCCGTTCATTGACATTGACTTATTATTATGCAATACAATGTCATGGTTGGTTAATATAGTGTGTACTATATGAAAACTTGATCACCTTTGGACTTTTTGCTACACTGAGAGCTGGCTCCTCATTTCCTCTACAGGTTTTCTATAAAATGTACTAAATAAATATCGAATACATTACAATCACACCCACCCTCCTTATTTCATAAACATTGATGAATGAAATCTGATGCTCATCATTCAGACTGTTTGTAAAATTAGGTTGTTTTTTCCTCTAATTAAAAACAATTCTTCAAAATCCAGGATTTATTTGAGTTTGAGCCTGAGTTTACGGGGGTCTGGGTGCATGGCCTTGTTTTGCAGTCTGTACGAGTGCCTGTGGTGTTGAATTGTACTTTTACTCTGTCGAGACCTGCACCAGTGCCCCTGAGCAGCACCTCACCTCTCCAGAGATCAAACACTGCAGCAGATATAGAACAGCCCCGAGGCCTCTGACCAACAAACATGTGGGCTCCTGTGAAAACAATGCAACAAAACACTGCATTATGTCAGAACTCAACAAAATGTACAAAATATGTAATGAATTTACACACATATTGTGATGGTTATCTGGGTTTTATCATCTGCTCCAGCTTTTCCAAATGTTAAGATGTGGTAATAATGGTCCAAAACTATGTGAAATGATATATTTTTATTGAAAAACATAATATTTTCTTGTGCTTGGACCCCCAAACTCCCAATGCATGTGCCACAAACTAAAATCACTGAAACTGAGACAGCACCTAAGTCATCTGAAAAGAAAAACATTAATGAGTTGCACTAATTTATTACAAAATGTGGGGAAATTCCTTACATATAGAAAATAATCAATTAATAATATAATTGTTGTTTTATACCACTTGTATAGTACAAGCAGTAGTGTATTTATACACATATAGTACATCTATTGAAGAAGAAGGGCCATTTATTGGGATTGAAAACTTGAAAACAGATTTTACATAAATAACTTAATATGAATGGTTATTACTGAAGTATATAAAGAAGTTACTGATACTGAAAATTATGTTTATCCAGTTGTGTTTATAATGGAGACAATTAAAGTATAATTGTGGTTAGCTCTAATAATTGTAATATGGCAATTATATGATAATTATGACAGGCCTAGTTATTACATAATGAAGTGAAAATATATAACTTTTTGTTGAGTTATTACATAATGCAGTGTTTTTACATAATGCGTTGTTGCAAACCAAACCAAACAACCACTGAACAACCGAATAAACAGCCATATGAATGTATCTTTTGCCATCATAGTTTGTTTTTCATCAGTAAAGTTGAATAGTGGGCTATCCAGCTTAACACGAAGCCATGTTCATCAGTCGGTGACACATATTTGAACCCTGTGCTGATGTGTTGGGTGGAGGGGTGGGAGAATTCACATCTAGCTTTGAGTTCAGAGTGGGTCCCGTCCCTGCGAGTCGAGGCAAATCTGTGTCAGACATCAGCCCTCCAGATGTACCATTTTACAACATTTTACCTCAGCTGAGCGTCCTTTATTGATCACAGACATCTCAAGCTGTCATTCATTCAGATACACTGCTGTACAGCCTCGCTTCAAGTATCACAGCCTTCATCCACCCTGTAGGTCACATGGTGCCATTTTACTCTCATTCAATGCTTGAATTATTATCCAGGGCAGATCCTACTCAAACTACTGTAGCTGATTTCAGGAAACTGCCCATTACTAAGGCATAATATTTAATATATGTGAAGAAATTTACAGGTATTAATAGCTTTTTTATTTCAAATTTTTTTTATAGATTGTGATGTTGCTTACATCTGCAATAAGAAGATAGGACAGCCTTTCCTGAGAGGGATGTTTGTGGCTTCCAAGCAAATGCCTCTCATCTGATCCTCTAATACGGCAACTTGTACAATATTAGCTACCATTAGCTTAGAAAGTCCGCTATCGTCACTGACTGGCTCCCAGCACAACACCGACTCCAACACAAACATCACATAAGCACATGTGTGACTGTTACGTGTTGTACGTTTGAGACTAGTAAGATGAGGCAAGTTTGAGCTGCCTGCTTTGGTCCAGACTGAAATATCTGAGGTGCTTGTTAGACTCAGTCCATTCTGGGCGTTTCAGTTGAGGGGATTTAAACTCTGACCCACACTCAAACATATTAGGTGACGATAATGCACCTTAACGCTGGATGTCGTGCCATATAAACCAGAAAGAAGAAGAAAAACTTAGTTCTGGGCTAATGTCGAAACGTTGCGTACTCTGTGGCGGCGACCTGCTCTGTCCGTAGATATAAACAGCTTGTTCTATGGTCACGAAAAACACTGTATCTGCAATTAGATCCCTCTAAATCTTAGACACTGAACCTTCAAACCACCACACACGCACCATCTAACCCTTACTGGAAATCAGATTTTTAAGTTTCACAAATGTTGCTCAAGACATGATGTTTCTACACGAGGGCAAATGAAATCTCATTTTGGCTTTGACTCGGTTGCATGCATTTCTTTTCAACAATCCTGTCAGTTCTCATAACACAGAGTTACTATCACATTTGTGTCTTTGACTACATGGAAATAGACGTACATTAACATATAGGACAGATTAAAATCTACATTCACAATAAGCTGCAAAGGTCTGAAGTATGAACGTAGCCAAAGAGAGAGCGGAGAACAAACCCACAATAAATTATGTTCAAATCTGTTAGAATAAGTACAGCTGTTTGTCACTGCTTGGCAGAGGAAATGTGGGTTTAAAGTGGGGCTTGTGCTCTATACTGTACTATATCCCAGATGTCTGTGATCTTTTCATTTGGCAGCATTTATCTATCATCTCAAACCTCAGCCAATTTAGACTTCAGATCATACTCTGTGGTCTGTAATTTGGTGAAGCCCACCTCAGGCCAATTAGAGTGTAGAGAGAAGACAGGCCATGTTACCAGTCTGCATAATGAGATGCAAGCAGCCGCCGTGCCGAACTGTGCCCTTTTCACACCCGTGAAACCTTCCTGAGAAAACCTATCACATCCTACCCTCTTTTTGTAACAGAAACCACATGTCCTATATGCTGGACTTGTGCTGACAGGGTTTTCCTACAGACCTAGTGGCTGTGTCATGGTTAGACTGTGTATATTTGTGATGGGGCCGTTTATTTGCTGAGAGATTTAACTGTTTAACACAATATATGGAGCTAAGCCTCATTCCAGAGAAACTCTCTGAATGTGATCCTTCTTTGAGCTGATGCTGTGACCAGAGTTTCTCCAGAGTGAGTGATGGGGCCCCGCCACTTCACTGAGCTGCAATTTAAGCTGCTGTAGGTCTCCTCTGTAATTATTCACTTTAAATCAAATTACCCTTAGACAGATCAATCGAAGATTATTGCTGTGGTTTAATGCGAGTGTAAACCATTTGCAATCACTGCAAATATACCACATTCCCTAATTCTCTTTGACACCAGCTAATGTGCTGCTGCTGCTGCTGCTGCTGCACGTCCTGCTTAAGTTCAGCCTTCCCACATAAATAGGAGGAAAATGTAGGAAGTGGTTGAGTTTAAGCTTGTGTACTGGAAAGCATTAAAAATGGAAAATGGAAACATTAAAGTTACATGATTTTAAAATTTAAAAAGAAGTAACTCTGGGTCTGATTGTGTTGTCTTATATTTTGGGTTTGACAAGATCTTTCTTCACCACCTCTACTTTCTCTACAGCTTAACTTGGACATCCATAACAAGCATGTTTATTCAACAAGATCTTCATAGACTTACAAAGGCATTTTATACATATACATATATATTTTATATATTTTTCAGCAGCGGTTGGATACTATATGTGTTTCACTGGATTTACAGAAGTCACACAGAAGGGCAGTTTTCTGGGGAAACCAGACGTTCATTTACCGTTCGTCATTACTGATATGTAAAAGAAAAAATAATACTGATCGGCATGTCCGTCTGTCCGTCATCCGAGCCTTTTGCGACGTAGGGGGCGCTAGAATACACACAAATATGTTTTGGGTTTCCAGAGCATAACTGGAAAACCATTCAGTATTTTTTCACCAAACTTGCAGCAATTTATCAGTTCTGTGGTTTGGTGCCTTTACACAGATTGATTGATTTTTTTTTTTATCACATTCTGTCATCATGTTGGTTCTATTCAGTCCCATTTTCTGCTTTATTCTGTGTTTCCCTGTGTGCCCCCAGAGGTCCTGCAATGAGTGAGTTAAAAAGAGGTTTTTAAGAGAGCAGTATCTCATGAGGCTTTGATGTGACGGCAGCGAGTGCACTTTCCCTGAACAGCAGATAAGCCTCCATCCTGCTCAGGGCTCAGTCTCCAAGTTTAGATGTACGCCAATGTCATTCCAAATACATTCTGCACTTGATATGGGTTATGTAAATTTGGATATTCTGAACCAGGCCTTGTTCCAAATGTAGCATTTTCAGATAAAGATGTGGGATATTATTCATGTTTCAGGAGAATTCTTTGGACATGTACATGCTTTCAGAATATCCGTCTCAGTTGGGGTTTTTACAGCAGTTTGTGAAACGGCGTGTTTCCTGTTACAGCTACCTCGGTGTGTTGTACACAATCCAACTCACCAACAGTTTTTTTCAGGCCAGGGAAGAGATGCATGGCCAAGAGAAAAGCCCACATTTCAGGTCGGAAGGAGAAAACACACCAATTTCTTTATGAAAGACTTGGATATCAACAGGTTTTTGGATAAATGCAAATATCGCAACGGCAACATTTTCAAGAAGGCTGAGGAAGGAGTGAAAGAAGGAGGCTGTGTGTGTTCACACAGTCGAACAAGTCCACCACCAAAGGAAAACTCGGAAAAAATACTATTCCAGCCATTCCACTTTTTCAAATTTTGATGTTAGTCAGATCAGAATCAGAATATGTAAACAGGAACATTAGTGGGATATTCATTCTTTTTACAGTCTCCAATTACTAAGTATTTATCCAATGTATGGTTAATCATAGTATATTGTTGGATAGTTATTATTTAAATAAGTCAGTAAATACAGAGAAGCTACAGCTGAAATACAAAGAAAACCTCCACTATTACACTATTACATCAACCTTGGATAAATACAACTGTAAGTTGAATTGATGAGTAACAGAAGTGGTTGCCTGCTTTCATAGTAACTATGAATTATATATGAATTATTACCATCCTAAACTGGTCACAACTACACTGTACTTAGTTGAGTTTTTCTTTATTTACATACTTAATTACCAGTGGTAATAACCCAACAATATGCTATAATTTACCATGTATTTACTTGTATTAATACTTTGTAATTAGGGGACTGTAAAAGGAAGGGTTACCCATGTAACATATTACACAATGACATTAGTGATGTTAATTTACACAATATACAACTCAAACATCAATACCTTACAAACTGTACACATTCATACACAGTTCACGATGAGTCATTGATCGAAATTGTCAATGCTGCACATCATTTTAGGTAAAATGCTATTTAAATATCAATATTATAATATCAATAAAATGATACAAAACGCAGGTGTTGAACTGGCATTGAATTATTCCTCATACTCTTCACTTTGTCAACTGCCGATACATGCCTCTGCACTGTCTTTTTAGAGGATGATTTGTTTTTTATTAGGTGAATATCAAAAGGTAAATTATTCCAGTTAGGTATTAGCATAGTTAATAATAGAAATAACCAAACCCATAATAGTGCATTAGTGCATGTAAGCGTGGTAAGTGAGTAGACTGGGGTGTGGCAGCGTGAAATGCAGCAGTGCTGTCGAGTGCTGGGTGTGTCTGTGTTGGCTCCATGAGGGCCAGCTGGAGGAGGGGAAAACCCTGCAGCTCGTGCCCTGACAGGACCAGCGGACTGCTGCACATGGACTCTGGACTCTGCTTGACTCGAGCACAGCTGCAGTGAGGGACATGCTGTAGACATGTGGATTGTGTTAACCTGCGTGCTGGGCTGCTTTCGGCTCCACATGGGACTGACTGTGGATGGGAAACAGACAGATGTGGTATGTAGTGTAAGGGATGGGACAGAATGTGTCAGTCTTAACAAATCGGACTGTGGTGGGATGCAGGTAGAAGTTGCATGTGTGAGAAAGTCTTTGGTTTCTTTGTGCATGATGTTAAAATGTATCTGAAGTGACACTCGCGTTATTTCTATGTTGGAGTTAATTAAGCTGTTTTGTCATGCGTCTTTTATTCTGCAGCCAGTAGTAAACGCCCTTTATTTCATAGAGGCCCGCTTAAATCAATCCATATGAAGCATGTTGCTCTCCGCCAGCACATATGTGCAGTTGTAAGGCTTTTTCGTGTCTCTGATCAGATATTCTCTGATGATCTTAAACTGCATGCAATGTACTGTACAAGAGCAGGGAAAACAACAATGTGAGGGCAACTTGTAGAGCTCAGATGCTGCTAACGCCTGCTGACCTCTCCGCTGACCTCCCTCTGCGCTGTGTACACACATCTTCTTACGTAACTCTTGTCCAGGACAATCTTGGACATGGTGTTTTCCGCAAAAGCACCCCTGTCATTATGTATAGCTCCACATGATGGACTATGTTTGCCCAGCTGCGGCCTCAGACGCGTGGTTCAGCACAGATCCTAGATGACTTGATTTATAGCAGCTCATAGCGGTGTCACTGACTGGACGCTGGTTACACTCTGCCAGGGGCCAACCTATCACATGGTTTAGATGTTATCAGTCATGCTAAAATCTCTGGATGATGTGGTGCGGTTTACGCTTACATGTAGTAAGTCTATATGCTAAAGAAAAGAAAGAACCGATTCCATTTTCCATCTTTTGATACTAAAATGTATTTACTTTTCATTTACAGTCAGTGCCAGATGGTTTGGTTTGACAGAAAAAAATTCACATTTCATAATGAGAAGTAAGAAGTATAAAGTAAAGTTATAGACTCTATAAACACCACTGTTACATGGAAATATTTCTTTTTCAACTTGATGGCTTACATAGACACTAAATAATGTTATGTGATAATGTTCATCAGAATAGAACTTTTTTGACATGTACAAAGTAGTTTTGGCCACTGTGAAGTGTCTAATCTTTTTCTAGAGTTGTTTTTGGTTTGGTCGAATGCAGCTTCGTTCATCTTTCAAACACTTCTTTGACTAACCTATTGCTTCGAGTGCTCCGATCATTGAAGTGTTCAACAATACTTAATTCTTTTAAAGTCTCCAACAAAAAACTGCCAAACGTTCGTTTTGTTTTACTCCCTCCATGTTTCTGTTCCTGGAAACTCATCACATCGCGTAATGTTACCACCATATGGGCAAACATGTAGAAAGAATAGATGATGGGATTAAGTTTACATGGATTATATGGCCAATATTTTCCCTTATAATCAACTATTAAAGCTACAATTTGATTGAAATTTCCTTGTGATCAGATCGGATCAGGCTAGACTTTTCTTTGAGGTGGTTGTATGAGCCATTTTTATGCTCATTGGGCAATTATTCTGATTATTAGTGGAATATTAGTGCCCACGTAAACACAGCTACTGTTACATGAACCTGCACATAACATTGTTTTTCTCATATGCAGATACAACCCTCCTACCCCATATGTATCACTATGGTTATTCCATGATTTGGCATAAATATATCCACCAATTACACAGGATGTTTATGAGATTACTAGTTCATAATCAGCACATTGATTAAATAACTGGTCTGCACCAGAATTTGATTGACCGCTTTGACACAAAACTAACCAAAGAATAAAAACATTTAAGTGTTTAAGTTAAACCAAACTGTTGTTGTAGAACCTTAAAAGAGTAGCCTAAAGAAATGGTATATATCAAACTCCAAAAAATTGAACCCTCAAGAATAGTGTCTTTGAAATTCAACACCTTGAGTTTGTCGACCAGGTTTTGTGGAACCTCATTATAAAGTCAACACTATTTAAAGGATCTCCTTGTTATGTCTAGGTTTCCCTTGGTCAGCGACATAACATTCTACCTCAGCTTTTCTTTGATATTTCTCTCCTTTTGATCTTGATGCACAAGCAGTAGGGTTACATACACACAAAAAGAATCTGGCATGATGGACTAATGGAGAAAAACTGCATCTGTCATTTGTACAAAAACTTAAAATAACCTAGGTTTATATTTCCCTGAGGGGTAGCCTGACTAACATGCAGACAATGGCTATTGTTCGTCAGAAGGTAATATAATATAATACAACGTATAATACAATAATAAGGTGATGTTGATAGAAAGCCGCAGTGCCTGGCTAATGTAGCGTCTTGGACTTCATTGATGGCTGTAGAAAAGAGAATCTTACCGCAGCTTTGTTTGAGCTCACACAGATTAGATCTTTCTCATGTCTGCTGTCAGTGAGTTTGCCCTGTGCACCACGATAAATAAAACAAATATGAACATGATGTGCTATGGCTAGTACATGATAATGATTAAAAGTGACAAACAACATGACTATGAGTTTAAAGCTGGGTTTTGAAAAGTGATGCTGGCTCATCCTAACCTCCCCCATCCCCAGTGGAAATTCAGTTGAAGCTGAAAGTACATATTCACTGGTATAGTTTCACAACTGACAAAAGAAATTCTCACCAATAAAAACCAGTATATTAACAGAAAGCAGCTGCCTCTGTTAAGTCCTGGTATTTGAGTTCTTGACGTTATCATTTTCGACCTTTTCATTTTGCTCCAGCTTGCAGAGCATTTACAGCTCAACTACATCTACTACTCCTCTCACTGTGGCTTAATTGATAGTGAGGTGTTAAATGTACAGATCAAAGTCTGTTTTTTTGTGTGCTGTGCTTCCAACCACATGTTCACCTTCACTACACTCATGTAGTCGTGGTCAGGTTCAGTTTAGTGTCCCTGCAACGAATGTAGCCGTAAAACATCTGCACCAAACACGACCTGCAACTTCTAATAGACATACAATCAAACGGCTGATAATTACACAGTCAGTACTCAGGAACGCAACAGAAAAATCTTCTTTTTTGTTGTTGTCTCATTGCTACAAATTCATCCAAGATGTATTTGTCAGTTCATGGTAGTTTTTACTGCCATTCTTTTTGAGTCACATAGGCTACTAGTTCCTCTACATTAAATGAAGATTCACGACACTGAAGCCCAGAAAAAAGTAGCAAACTAATTTACACTAACATGGTTTGAGTAGTTTACTACACCAGAAGTAATAGTAATTGAACCATTTTAATGCCACTGCTATCTCAGTATTCAATAAAAAAGTGACATTACCACCACACTGCTGAACAGAGTCAAACTACTAACACTGCTAATGGCCAACACTGCAAAAACCTACTTAAAATCAACATGTTGTCAGAATTACAGGTACTTTTCAACAAATGTATTCAAACCTTTCTGAAAGAGCACATTTTATCATAAGCTTCACAGATCTCAGACTCATTAACTTAAGGCAAAAGAGGGAAAACATTAAGCGATTCCAGCAAGAACATTTCACAGGAACAAGAGCCTTTTGAGGAACCAGGACTATATTTATTTCATCCGGGATCATCTCAAGTGTGAAGAGAAATCCTGGCACAAGGGCCAGTATTTTCTGATGGGGAGGAGTTTGCATTGCTAAAAGTATCTCAAAGGCCACGGCAGCTACAACTTGTGCACTGTACTTTTTGATGAGAGAGATGCACTGAGCAGTGATGAGAGAGCAAAGTGAGGGCAAGAGATGTGAAACTCTGTTTGCTTATAGTTTCATGGTGCTTGCGTTCTAAAGCTGAAATAAATAACCATCAAACATGCAGCAGAGCCTGGTGGTTAGCAGTTGTGGTCTTTTTCAACCTCTGCAGGACTTTCATCATTCAATATGCACTCGCATAGCAAACCCACTCAACAGTAAATACACGAAACAACTGGATGCCCTTGTGTAAATGTCATGGTTCATGTAGTGCTGGTGAAATGCCTGAAAGGGTGTTCAGTTCTGGAGTGCTTTCTTTTTCTTAGTTTTTCTCATTCCATAGTCAGTCAGAATTAACTATAAGATTACCATGTCTGTGTGAATTGTGTAAACCCGGCGGTGGTCTGCGTGGCTCAGCTCCTCATCTTCTGTGTGGTCATGGTCTGTATGCCAGTGTTGGTTCAGGATTTGCTTTGTTTTTGATTCTCATAGTCATTTTATCCAGCGACTCCTGTGTGTCAGAGCAGAAGTGATGAGCAGTGTGGGCAGATTAGCTGGACAAATAGGCTCAGGTGCAGAGCGATCAAGTGTCCGCAGGCCGAAGAGCGCTGCAGCAACAACGGCAGCTTGTGCAGGATAAAGGAGCATTGTGCTCCGCTGGAATAGGGAAATTTGTGCCGGTAGTGCCTCTGTATTCTACCTCCTCCTCATGCCACTCAGCTGAGCATGGCTGTCTTCTCATTTTATATTACAGACGGTCTTTGAAGTCTATCAGCTCCAGACATGTAGCACGGACCTGCTTCTACAGTCAACATTTTGCCAGACTCTTGAGTTTTATTTTTGAAAATACATGGTGCCTGGTACCTCTAACCTGAACTCAAGCATTTTCTTTGGATCAGCTGTGATTTCACCACAGATTTGTACACTAGTAACTTTGGAGTGAGCAGATTATAAAGGGTTCAACCTCTGGGGAGCATAAATCAAGGATAAGCAAATGTCTGTAATATTATGCTTTGTTTTGCAGGAGGTTTTGTCTCAAAACAAAATAAATTCAACCTCATTAGGAACAGTATTGTGTTCCTATTTTCAGCAGTGTTGTAGTACTCGAGAATCAATGTCACTTTTTGAAGGTCTTGGTCTTGTCTCGTCACTTTTTCTGATTTATTTGTTAACAGCATTATTGTGGTTAAAAAAAGTTTTTCAAACATTTTTTTTGGGTGTAAAACGTTTTACCAATTCCTGATTCATCTTTCCACCGGCTGCCTCGTTCTGCTACTCACTGGAAACAGGAATCATCTCACCTCTTATACCATATCAATCTGTAATATTTGAAAAACGTGCTTATCATAACTCCTTTGCTGTGTATCTAGTCTGATCTCGGTCTTGACTCGGTCTCGTCCTGCCTTGGTCTTGGTCTCGATACACTCTGGTCCTGGTCATGACTTGGTCTTGACTACAACTCTAACATTCAAGTGTACCTCTTCAATTCAGAAATCTTTATTCACTTGGCCAAATCACCAGGCCTTAAATGGAAGTTATTCAACCTTAGTTTAAGTATTTCACTGTGTGAGTATAACCAGCGCACTAAGTCTGTCATCTGGAGCCTGGATGCCTTGCTGGTAAACTTTACTTTATATCTTAATTCCCTTGACTTTTGTCCATTAGCATAGGCATTTAAAATTATTGACATTTTCAAAGAGCATCTATTGCAAAAGAGGTTTCCTGCATACAGTGGAGGGTGGTGTGTTGAATGTGTGTCTTACATCCTCTTCTAATACAAACAGCAGCTTCACTGTGCAGCGATTCATTACTGACAAGGGACTGATGATAACAGCCATACCAATGTTTTATAGACGGGTTAGGCACATTAAATGCTCTGAATCGAAATGTTACAAGGTACAAACAGGTCTCCTCTTCTCAACACTGGGGGGAGGTTTCAGGTTGCAGACATACTGGGTCCTTTTCCCTGATTTTCTTGGCAGCACTGACACTGAGGCAATGACCACAAGGCAACTTCTTCAACCACAATGTGATGGATGTTACACAAACTGCCTCCTGAATGAGCTACACAGGATACCTACTTCTACGTTCTATTTTACAGATGTTGTAGACCTGTTTCCTGTTTTCTGTTCTCAGGATCAGCTGTTTGAAAGAAACCCTGTCGACGCCACACACCAAGATGCTGCAGACCAAAGACACGGCTTTGCTCTTGTTGACGAACCTCACATCAGGGTGACTGGCCGTGAAGACGGAACTGTTCCAAGCACTGAATCCCCTCCAGTCATCCAAAAGTTAGATGAGATTGTTCCACAAAAAGCTGCCGACACAGCCCTATACAACATTGTTGACTTAAGCTCCCATGATTCCCCAACACACATATCTCAGGTGAAGTCCGACAACATTAGTATACTGTTGGATAAGAACATGGTACCGCTGACGGCATCAGAGGTTCACATGGAGACGAACAGCCATAACCAGCATAGAGACTCAGTGTCAGTACCTGCTGCTGGAACAGGGACCATTGTCTATGGCTTTGACCAGAAAGTCTATAGAGTTCACAAAGGCCTTCCTGGTCTGATGGGACTACAAGGGAAAAGAGTAAGTATCTTTTTTACACACAGTATTTATCCTATTTCATGTGATTATTTCTCCAAACCCATAATACATGATATTTTGCAGATTTAATGATGCTTTTCCACTACATGGTACCGGCTCAACTTAGTTTTCCATTGGGCAAAAGTTGTGGATAGTACCTGGTACCTGGTATTTTTTTGGTATCACCTCTGTTGATGTTCCCAGCTGCGCAGAGACGATGCCAAAAGCTTCTTCCGTCCTCTGTTTGTTGTTCTTCTTTCGTATATTGACGATAGGATGAACCAAACCATGGTTTGAGACCACCTCCTTTGGTTGGACCAAAGCCTGACTGTTAGGTCCGCACCATGTCCTGGGGGAAATTTGACTCAGATCAAACTATAAAGTCAGAAAGTCCGGACCAAACGAGGTCGGTGTGAAGCCGCCCTTAAAGAGAAAATCATTAGAAAGATGATGACTAGAACACAAATCAGCATAATGAAATCTACCTAAAAAGACCCACCTTTAGGAAACTGGCAGCAGCGGGAAACAGCTTGATGCAGTGATTGTGCACAGTCTTTATGCTTAGATAACGCAATGTCATTTTGATTAAATCTCTTTAAGACATCGAGACATCTTTAAGAATCTCTGTAACAAAGGTAATGATAGCAAAATTAGTATGACTTATAGAGCTACAGTACCAGCTTTTATAGGAAATACAGCAGGTTAAAAAATCCAAAATCCTTTCAGTAACTCTGATGGGTCTACACAGCCTGGTGTGGAAGCTGCTACTTTTGAAAACATCTCAGTTCACTTTGGGAAACCTTAAGACTAGATATAGCCTTTGTCACTGGTCTCAAAATATCAGCAGTTGTATAGAGTGTTTCTATTTATAATACAGTAAGTTTCTCCCAGTGGCTTATGTAAGTCCCCAAATTACACCTTTTTAATCAGTATATATTTGGTTGTAAGTGGAATTTATGGTTATTCTGTACAAACTGTGGTCACATCGACCTACGTGAAGTTGAGTCATACTGGTTTTTATTCAACTTGCAAAATTACAGGTTGGAGAGACTGCTTTCTAAACACATTGCATTAACGACGTCTTGAAGAGACCACAATGACCTTTTCTTCAGCATCAGAACAGTAGATGATGCCAGGCAGTTGTTGCCAATAAAATGTAAGCATATTGTAAAAAAATAGTTCACTGGTATTTTGTTCTTACAGGGATGTGCTGGGAGGCAAGGATATATTGGATTTAAAGGTGACAAGGTAAGATGTGCACTTTTGTTATATTTTGTTGGATATTTTCTTGTCTTTAGTAGACCAATTATACTGTAATTATATTCACTTTGGAAAATACTGTGCGGCATCTTCCAAGTAGTAGGTTTGCAGAGTTACCCAGTGAACTCAGTGAACTTGCTTCATGGAAACGGGATCTTGTGGGACTTTGTAACATGTCATACTAGAAAACATAATGGAGACAACGTGTCTCCAGTAGCTTGACTTCACCAACTTTTTCCTGGGTGCACAGAGTAATAGCACGATGAGGGTTATCACTTATGACTTTCAAGCCCTGATTCCACTTTTTAAAATGCAGTCACACCAGTGGAGAACCGAAAAACATCGCCGCTTACACCTGTTATTACGTCCTTCTGTGATCAGATTCGAGATTCAGTGCTTTATTGTCATACAACATAGTTTAAGTAATTTGCTTCGTGTGCCCCAGTGTGAACATGACAGACCAACCAATCACAGCATAACCTGAATGTGGAAAAAAAACACAACACATTTTACATAACCCCCATAAAACATTACATGTATCTGTGGATGTAAGATCTACTGCAAAAGGAATAAATGTTCGGAGCTTTACAATACATCAAAGAGTATGTGTAAAGTATGATTTACTACAATTACAAATGTGTATTATTCCAGCTGCTGAGGTCGTATATCAGTCCAACAACCACCACATCCTGCTTTGATGACTTGAATGATCACAATGCATTATTTACACTTGTATTTAGCATTGTCCACATGTGATCTGATCACACAGGATGCATTTTAAAACGAAAGTGTAAACAGGATCACGTACTTCCTATGACCAGCAGTTGGTTTTTAACATAATTTCTGTTATCTGTTATAAGATCATACTGTATCTATTGTTTGCTCCTGTGGGTGGTTTACTTAGGACTGAACAAAGCACACTACAGTGGTTGCACAGTTGTCTTTGCATCTCCAGCTACATGAATTAAAGCCTAAAGCAACAATAACAGCATAAAGAAACTAGAGATTCATTTCTGAACCTTAGGTTAGATGTGAAACTGCTCCATGATAGAAGGCAGGTTCCAGTCATGTGTGTTTTGTTCATTGTCTGAGTTATTCTTTTATCTTCTCTTCTCAGGGCTCTCATGGAATCCCAGGCCTGGATGGGAAAAGAGGGGATCCAGGGCCTCCTGGACCTCCGGGTCTTCCCACTCTGTACCTGTGGAGGAACACTGAGGAGGACTGGGCTACTTTTGGTGTAAGTCTAAATGCAAACACACACACTGCCGTCCATCTGGAACTGCTTGGAACCACACATACTGTGCTTTGAACCCCTGAGGATTTGGACCATACTGCAGCACCAAGACACAGCGCTCTTCAGAGTTCCTCTTAGTTAATGTGTCCTTTTGAGGTTGTCTTAAACCAATGTCCTCAGTGTCCTCACCACACTTTGTCTATTCCTGACTGCTAATTTCACCCTGTCTTAATACCGCAATATTCCCAGCCAGACTTCTACGATTGAACACAGTTGTTTAGTTAATATAGGAATCGCTAAATCTGTGCAGCTCAGTGAACTCATACAAATAAGCACAGTGATGCCAATGCCACAGTGGCAGCAGTCTGTGGAAAGGTCACAGGTTTGACTCTACCACTTACAACATCTAACATCTTCACAAAGAGTTCTGCTTTCTCTTTTTTTAATTAATTCCCTTTATTTTAACCTTTATTTTATACGGTAAGACATTAAGAACAGTGACAGCCTGGCAAGTGGCACAAAGCACTTGTAGGCAAAGAGAAAGAAAGAAAGAAAGACAAGCAACAAATAAACAAATTCCAGTCTTCCAGCAGTAGACTGGAATAACAACAGGCCAAAGGATGTGTTTGATTTAAGGGCCTTTACTTTGAAGTACTGGGAAGAACACGCATTGTATTTGGCCACAGATATTTTCTGTAATATCTGGCTTTGATAAAGAGGAGAGCACCCAAGAAGAGTTTTATAATAAACTAATGGATATTACGATGGGAATGTAAGGAGGGACATTTTTTCCTATTGTTGCCCCCAAGTGTGTGTATTTTACTTAAGATGTTGGCACCAAGTTTTTTCACAGTAGAGCTACCTAATTTATCTAAGACTTACATCTTTATTCAAATAAAAATGGGACCAGACTTCATAGACATTTCTTGATAAGTGTTCACACTTGTGATCAGAAAAGAACAAAGGAATAAAATCAAGTTCGGACCAACTCTTGAAATTGTGAAGAGCAACCTTTAAAGCGCTAGTAAAGTCTATCAATGCAGAGGCAAAAATAAGAGCCATGTTTACTGTACTTGTCCTTTAGTTGATGTGAAAACATGAAATTGTTCGAATCAGTTGGAGTCATGCAGTCCTTCTACGAACACAGTGATGTGCAAATGCGGTGCTTGTGCAGTGATTTATAGACGGTGACCACATGGGAAGAAATGGACTTCTATTTCAGGCAGGGCTGAGTAATCCTGTCCCAGTGTGTTGACAGTGTGTTGAGATGGCCACAGGTCGGGCCTCAAAGCTCTCTGCACTCTCACAGACTGTAATGAGAGCTGATGTATCTGCCAAGCGCTGTAACTGGAGCCCGTCCAGACCTCATGCCTGGGTCGGGCCCTGCGCTTTGGTCCCTGACCAGCTATACGAACAGGGTCGAGCTGGCTGTGAAAGGCCTCAGTGTTGCTGCTCTGTCAGAATACACTGAAGGCTCTGACTGCTCTGTCCGCAGAGACGGAGAGTCTTAAGGGAGGTCCAGACCTCTCTGCCAGTCTCAGCGTCACCTTACAGGGTTGGCCAGCCTCCACTTAGACCACCGCTGCAACAACACAGCCAAGACAAATATTACCTGGAGTAGCAGAGCTGGGTGGTGTAATAAACGAGAAGGACTCCTGTGTGCTGCAGTTGACACTTCCCTGACTCTTGAGTGCATTGACAGGAAGCTTTGTGCCGTATCGCTTAACAGCTATTACAGTGCTGTGAGATACACAGCGAGGACCTCTCAACACTTTGTTCCAGATTCATGTCTTTTGGCTCCAATTCCAAAGTCAAATGTTACAAGACATGTTTACCTGAAATTAGCTGGGTTTTATTAAGTTCACTCACCTTCCTATTCTCTGCGTAGATTCTACAGTCCATATTGAACACACCTCTCCATCGAGTGTCTAACCAAAACTCCGCACTTAGCTCTCTGTTTTTATGTGTTATTGTCTGTCCAGTGCTTTGGTTTACATTTTTGAACACACCTTCTCATGCAAAATATGTAGTAAAGTTCACATTCTTCAAAGTAGATACTATTTAACCTTGATGACAACTTTGCACAATGTTGGAGTTCTCTTAACCAGCTTCATGATGTAGTCACCTGGAATGGTTTTCAGTTACCAGATGTGCCTTGTCAAAAGTTATTTGGTGGAATTTCTTGAATTTTTAAGGCATTTCAGAGCAATTGTATGTTGTGGAAAATAAAGCAACTGAGAGATGCATCATTGATCGACTGGTGACTGGATATCAGCCGATTTCCACCTTGATCAGCCATGTCCTGTGACAGCTGATCAGTCTCAGATATATCTATTAAATCTGTGGTAACATATGCTAACATATCGTTGATGTGGAACTTCTTCACTGTAACTGAAGGCTCTTCTTAGAACTGTCCCAAGAAAGAACAACCAGGAGTTACCTCTGCTGGTGAAGATACAGTAAGTTTGTTAGAGTTGCCAACCTCAGAAACTGCCCATTTACAGCACCTTGGATTAGAGTCAACATCAGTGTTTCCTAAAATTCAAGTAGAAATAGACATATCTCAACTGTTCAGAGGAGAATCCCTGCGTGAATCAGGCCCTCATGGTCCAACACTTCTGAAGGACATCAGTAAGAAGAAGAGACAAGCAGAGGCCAAGAAAAAAAAGAAATGGACAGTGGAAAAATGTCCTTGGTCTGATGAGTCCAAATTTGAGATTTAAAAAAAAAAACCTTTGTGAGATGCACAGAAGCTGTTAACAATTTATTCAGAATTAAAGGCACATTTAATCCAAATGGCTACCACATCATTCTGAAGTGAATCACCATCCCATCTGGTTTGTGCTTGGTGGGAATCATTTGTTTTTCAACAAGAAAATGACCCAAAACACACCTTCTCGCTCAGTGAGGTCTGTTTGACCAAGATTAACAGTGATGGACCTGGCCTCCACAATTACCTTACCCAAACCCAACTGAGATGGTTTGGAATGAGTTGGACCGCAGAGTGAGAAATGCAGCCAACAAATGCTCAGCACATGTGGGAACTCCTTCAAGGCAGTTGGAGAACTATTCCAGGTGACTACATGATGAAGCAAGTTGAGAGGAAGCCAAGAGTGTTATCAATGCAAAAGTTTGCTACTGTGAAGAATGAAGCTATCTGTCTTGCTTTTTTTACGACAAAAAGTTTTTAACAATCACGGGAAAAGGAGCAGCTATAACACAGTGAATATATTTTTCTGAGCATTAAAAACTTTGCTAAGTGACTCTTTTTTTTTTAGAATTTGCAAGTAACATTTGCAAAGTCTAGAAGAGCTGTATGATTAAGGTATTTTAACCCACTGATGGGCACAGAACCAGTAGACTAGCCACAAATTATAATGTAGGTCAAGGTATTAAGTGGTAAACAAATCACTAATGTGTTTTTTGTCTCCAAGTCCTGGCTACAGAACGTAGACTTGTTTTATTCATCCACTGATATTAAAAGAAGCTTCTGGTTCAGCGCAGTTTAATATCACATCTTTCTCAAAAACATGATTTTTCCGCCGTATGAGTCTTTACTGCCTCCTGCTATGTTTGAGTGTTGAGCAGAGTTAATATCTTCTAAGCCCAGACGGACAAACCAAACGCAGACTCTGAGTTTTTTATGGTTTTTGCAGCCACTGCGGCAGAGGGTGACGTGAGGGATATTCAGTTGGGAATCTGCAACTTCAACAATAAATGTCAATGAAAATTACAGACTCAACTTTTAATACAAGTTCTATTAAAGAGCTTTTAATAAAAGTTGACAGTAATCCATGTTGTTTACAAAGTCAAATTTTCTAACAGGGTATCTGTAACTTATTACATTTTAAAAGTAAGATTCCTAACACTGCTCTTGGAATAGTCAGTCAGTCAAAATATGTTTTAGATTTTACATTCTTCAGAGTAACCTCTGTTTGTCTTGTTGCCAGTGTTGCACACTTTTGACCTTTTCTTCACCACCTTCATGATGTAGTCGCCTGGAAGTGTTTTCAGTTAACAGGTGTTTCTCGTCAAAAGTCATTTGGTGGAATTTCTTGAATTTTTAAGGCATTTGAGACCATCAGTCGTGTTGTGTTAAAGGATCGGTAGTGTTGGTACACAGCAAACCAGAGATGGACTGATTGATCTGCTGGAAACTGGAATCAGCTGGTTTTCAGCTTGATCGGCCATGAGCCAATCTATCCTGGTTTAACATCCTGTAATACAGGGTAACTTTAAACATGAAAGCTAACAGCAGTTATATCCATGTAAAAAACATCAGAAAACTGGAAATTTGCTACTTTTACCACCTCAATGTTTTACCTTTGCTGTTTTTATTGGCCAGTGTCAGATGTTTAATTTGAATTCATGTTGCTTATTTTCCAGAGATCAGCCTTCTATCAGATGCTCAGAGCTGGATGGCCGGTGAGTAGCTCAGCCTTTACACATTGCGTCTGAATCAATCAATCAGAGTGAGTTACTAATTTAAGGGGTTTTTTTTGTATCTTAAGGTAAAGCCTGGTCCACCTGGACCAATTGGCGAAATGGGCAAACCAGGTCCTCCAGTGAGTTTCACATTTATGAAGTTGTTCATATTTGATTTGGTCTTTTGCTTTTGTGGACCCTGATTGTTTTCTTTCTACTTGCTGTACTTTCAAAATGTAACTGTTTTCAGGTTCTTATTAAAATGCATGTATTATTTTTAAGGGTATTCCTGGAGACCCAGGGAACAGAGGGCTGCCAGGACACAGAGGAGACATGGTTTGTACAGTAACTAAAAAGCCCTTTTGCACTTGCTTCGTTATACATACAGACCTAATATTATTAATAATGTGTGTTAGGGTTACCCTGGGCCAAAGGGTGTCCCCGGACACGCAGGGAGGTGGGGTCGAAACGGCAGTCAAGGACTGGCTGGGAGTCCTGGGCCACCAGGACTACCTGGACTCAAGGTGAGACATGATCACATTTCGAGAAGATGTTACTTTTATTGTTTAGCGAAAAATGTGGTAACACCAGCTCTGAAAATAATGGACAGAATGTCTGAATGATACCATCACTGTCACATAATGAAAAGACAAAATGTACTTATTTTTTGTCAAATGAGTCTTCAAATGTACTATTATTATTTAGTTTAGTTCCAAAACCTCTTTCTAGATAGAACCAAAGAAAAAATAGTAACACAGTAACTAGTAGCATGATGAATGTTAACTGTAAAATAAAACCGTAAATTTGGATAATCAGCTTTCTCCATAAAGGGCTGTTAATGCTGCAGTGATTGATACTTTTTTGGCATCATTGGGCAAAAATTCCTTTTACCTTTCAGCATGTTGTAATTCAAGTGGTCTGACAGGAAACAAGAGGTCTACCCCCTTCTGTGGACTCCGAATCTGTGGAATCGACCCTGTGATGGGAGGTTTTGGAGCTCATAGGTGTTTTCAGAGAGGCATGTGACTGGCAGCTGTAATTACTGATCGCTGCTAAGATTCAGTCAGATGCAAAGCTTGGAAATTTAATTTTACTTTTCCACAGTGGCGAAACGGCGTCCAGTTTGTCTATATATTACATTTAGTCTTTTGATTTGGACCAAGAGGAGAGAGCTGCAGAAGGAAATTCTATATATTTCTTTTTTTCCCCTGATTTCAGCTTCTGCAGCATTAAATCTGGAACACATTAACAACTGAGATCAAATGAAACAGTTTATGTAAAAGCCCAACTATGGACAAGGGTTGCACATTAGAAATAGCTACAAATGCTGTGTGTCGCACATGAGCTTTGATTCTCTGTATTAGAAGTATATCAAATGTATTTTCCATTTTGAATTAAATAAATTCAGATACTCAAGTCAAACTGATTGTTTTTTTCCCATCAGGGTCCGAGAGGTTTTAAAGGCGACGCTGCTCCACTGGGAGAGAAGGGTGATGAGGTGAGAGTTTCTAATAAGAGGACAATGTAATTCAATGAAATTATGATTACATTTACGTGCAATGTGTCGAATATTAGCAAGCTACTGTACTGGCTAAATATGTATACATTCATAAACAACATGGGTGGCATCTACAACAAAATAGTAAAAATATCAAACTACGTGATGTAATTAAACCACCATGGACCAGGACTGTACAGATTAAGCATCAAAAAGAGTCTTCACAGATAGATTGAGATAAACATGGACATCCAGCGAGAGGTTACACAGCTCCAACCCTTATCATCAACATTTCTCTGATACGAAAATAAAAACTCTTGGATGACAGCGACAAGTTGTAAGTATAGTGCACTATATGGGAGCTGTCCTTTCAGCACCTCAACACCAAAACTAGCACAACGAGGAAGAAGATCAGCAAATCAACAGCTGAAGTTTTTCTTTTCTTAATATGTAGTTACATAATTCACAGTTTTCTTACATAATTTGTGCCCTAGAGTGGCCTTCTGTTTGACTTTTATTAACATGTTAACTTTTTTGTTTTTCGTTTTTGCTTCAGCACGGTCAAAGTGAAAAAGATCCTCCAGATTCAATTTCAGATTTAATTTCAGGAGGCCTAAATAAAATCCCCAGTCCTGCTAGTCCCTCAACATCAGCGACCCCACCGACCACACAACAGTAACACTATGTACACTGTGTACTGGGGACTGTTGGCAGTTAATTAATGTATTAAAACATTTACATAATAAATTGGAGTTTAACATGTGTTGCATCTTAATTTGGCATGATCGCAGAACAAAAGTACATGCACTGTTTCTCAGTTCCACAGTTTCCACATCAGTTAAACCATAGATATAAACAGGACATCAGAAGACTTCCATACAAAGTCTTTGGACACTAAGTTACAGATTCACTACATGCACATGCAACATGCAGAAAATGACAACGTTAACAATGTAATGTTCACAATATACGATTGCATGCTATAGCTGAACCTCAGTTGTGCAAAGATTGGTTAATAAATGTTGTAGATGAAGACAATCAATCCATTTAAAAGTTGTAAAGACATTTCACTTTGAACCAAAAATATTAGATGAGACAGAGATGTTGGGGGAAGTCCAATGACTGTAGCATTCGTCTTCTGGGATAATGTGTTTCATCTGTTACAGTAAATATGTTTATATTTTATCAAGAGCTTCAATCTGGACCAAATTCAGACTAACATTGTCATCTTTGGACTCACCCTAAATATTGGCTACAATGGTTTTGGTACTGTTACTTGTGCCACACTGAATGCACTGAGTTCAGAAGTCAGCATCACCAGCTACTCTTTAGCTCATTGTCTTTGCTGAAGACATTCGCTGCTCTGTGTCTTTCTCAATGGAGCACTACTAAAGACCACACATCAGCCATGTGGTTAGAGCAGTGAGTCTGTAGCCAATATTTGCATGAAGGCACCTTATTCTCAACTACTGCTGCGTAGCCAACACTGGGCAGCTCTGGGTATGAATGGAATGAGTGCGAAGACGGATGTTGCTCTAAGAGTAATGAGTTTTGTTGTTTCCGTGCCCTGAACTGCAGGGTTTTACTGGAGAGCCTGGACCGAGTGGAGACAGAGGGAGCGCTGGGGAAAAGGTCAGTATTTAAAAAAGAAACATGGAATAATCTGAGCCTCCTCTGCTGTGCCAGCCAGGTCCTATATGTGTACTGAAGAAACTAAAGTAGAGGTTTGACTGCATCGCCCTCTAGTGGCCACAAACACGAATCACATTCACACCTCAAGCAAAGCTACAGAAACTGTTACTGCCAGTACTACTGCTATTACTTGAACTTATATTTATATTGCTGATATTATTTAGTATGACATGAGTATGAATCATTTAATAACTAATAGCCAACATGTATTGAATTCAACTGAATTGAATCAGATTTATTTCACTGGATGTTTGTGTTTCTTGCAGGGAGCTAAAGGGGAACCAGGAGAAAATGGACCTGTCGGCCCCCCTGTACGTGTGACAGCTAGTATTTATTCTTCTTTTATCAGTCGTGGAATGTAACTAAGTACTTTTACTCAGGTACTGCATTTACATACAAATTTGGCGTACTTGTACTTTACTTGTACTTTACTGTTTTTTGCTATTTTATCCTTCTACTCCACTACATGTCAGAGGACAGTTTTTCTTCCCCTTCCCGTCCAGTGAAAACCACGTATCTCCAGATGTGTTTATCGTGATATTCACGATAACTGTTTCTTTATGGGTTGAGGAAATCCTACTTCTGATTTCAAATCCCTCTTGGATCAGTTTCTTCAGAATTCAACATAGGAACAATGCTTTAGACCGGTGGTTCTCGACTGGTCTCACTTTGCGATCCAAACCAATTCAAATGGATTCAAACCAAGCAAATTTGTTTTTCAAAAATATGCTAGTAAGTATGTAAGTAATACTTTATTTATATAGCACTTTTCAAACCAAAGTTACAGTGTGCTTTACAAGATAAAAACACATAAAATAATGAAAACAATTCACCGCATAAAGAAAAGAGAAGCAAGTAAGCACTGTACTGGAAAAATAAGGACGCTCAATACAAATCTGCAGACACTATTACAACACATTATGAGAGTGAAGACTTGTTTCTGAAGTGAGCTGATCTGCGTAGTCTAGTATGGATAATATTAACTGTGAACATTATCACATGCATTAGAACAAAGCCTACAATCCATAATCCCTTGTATTTGAGACAGTGTTGGTGAATGGGATCTCGGTGAAGAGCATGATGTATGCCCTTGTTTACAAGACAGAGAAAGACATCTTCCTGTTCGTTACTGTGTTTATGCTGAACCTGTTGGATATAAATCATCTTGATATGAGGTAAAATCTAGCTGCTGTTTGTGCTTCACAGGGTCATTTGGGTATAAAAGGTGTTCAAGGACTTCCTGGTCCACCGGGCTCACAGGTAAGACCTCTGTCATACTGTCCTGGTCTGGTTGTGTCCGGTTGTGTACTCCTGTTTGACCTCATCTCCCCTTTTTTAAATTAGGGAGAGTCTGGACCTGATGGAATGAAGGGTCCCCAGGGACCAGTGGTGAGCATCTGTTTCTACATGTTTCATGTCTTCTCTACTAAAAATGGTACAATTATTGAAAGAATCACAAAGCACAAGTCTCTTGGAATTTGTATTAATGAGGAGGTAACCTTTAAATATCATGTGACTGAACTGTTGAACAAATTCAAAGAGAACATTGGTTTATATTATAGGAACAGAACACCTTTTACCAAACTCTGCAGAAGGATGTTTATCGGGGCAACAGTTTTAGATTATGGTGACATTTATTTTTGCATGTTTCAGCTGCAGTTTTTATGCTTTTGGACCTGTTTTATACTCATCTCTGTGAACTCTCTCTTTCTGTAAGACGTGATAGACACTGGTTTTTATTATTTATGAAGCACTTAATGGTCTTTCAATGTGGGCCTCTGTAGAAAACTCAGTTTTATTCATTGTGCACCTGCAACTTGGAAGAGCATACAGAAAAATCTTAAGGTTGTTTTACTTTTATCGTCAGAGCAATTTCAATTTTTAATTTCTTGTTTTAGCTGATTCATTTGCGTTATATTTTAATTGCATCAACTATTGTTAAGGTTTTATTTTTCAGTGAATTGGCTTTTTATTGTGTTGTATTGCCTGGATATATTGTAAATATAATCCATGATAAAATAAAAGTTGGTTATGAATGATTTATGTTTTAAGTGCCACCTGCTGCTGCTGCTGATGTTTACCATGTGGTCATTTTCTAGGGTGCACCAGGGGCCACCGGTGGTATTGGACCATGTGGCTTTAATGGGTCTGAGGTGAGCTAAGTTTTGGTCTGACATTTCTTTAAATCACTATCTTTGATTGTTTATATGGTGTTTATATGTTCTACACAGGGGGATCCAGGTCCATCTGGTCCACGAGGTCGTAAAGGCCCTCCCGTACGTCGTCCAGTTATCTCTATGCCTTTTTTATTCACTTTCCATATTGATGCTGTGTAATCATTTAATCTCAATGCATCTCTAACAGGGGCCCTCAGGATTAGCAGGAGAGACGGGCTCACCTGGACTTCGGGGGCCTCAGGTAAATTTAATCATCAACGGCCATGATTACCAAAAACTTATACTGGACTGGATATTTTTTTTACGTTTTGGACCCAGCATGATCCCATCACTACCAACTACAGGCTCATGTCTGCTCTTCTGTCTTTCTGTTCTTCTTTGTTCTTTCTTTCTCTTCTGTTTCTCAGCGACTGGTTTTATTTTATCTGCACCAGATTATTTTTTGACACTTGGCTGTTATTTGAATACTGCACCTTTATTTGAGAACCTGAAATCTTCCACTACACTACAGTTTTCCACATGTGGAGTCGTATCAGAATATCTTCAGATGTTTGAAACATTTCATCCACCCCTTCAACCCCCTTTTTGCCAGGTTTTTATTAGTAGAATGAGTCAAGTCTTGTGGTGTGATGAATTTACCAGTTATTTGTTTTCATAACTTATTCATTTCTTAATTAATATCATGTCATATTGACAGGGGCAAATAGGCGGTGACGGCCCTCCTGGTCCAAAAGGGGAAATGGTAAGTTTTACAACAATAATCCACGGAGCTATAATTTCTCTGTGACCTAATTTTAGTAAGATTATGGTAAGATGCTTGTTCTCTCTGACAGGGTCAAACAGGGCCTATGGGAGCCAAAGGATCACCAGGCATTGAAGGGCCCATGGTAAATAACACGAATTACTGTGTTCTTAGAATCAGTTGCTGGATATAATAATTGTATGTATAGATGTATTGTTCGTATTCAGCCCAAATCATGCATTAAGATATATTTCAGTGATGCATTTTGGTTTGTATTAAGTTTAAAAGTCATCCTCTCATTGGACTGTAGAATCTCTGTGTATATATTAAGTCTCATCCCTTTTTCACTGCTTCCCCTCAATGTCCAAACGCCTCTGAACTCCCATGACAGTTTGGAAATGACCTGCAGTCATTTTAGTGTGAACAAGTTAGTGTTGTTTGAAAAATTAAACTTTTTCCATCTGCACCAATGTTCAAATTCCATGGTTTCTGTGTCTTCTGAATGTTCTTTCAGGGAATGTCTGGAAGTCCTGGTCCAAAAGGATTTCCAGGTGGCACAGTAAGAATCACGTTAATTTGTTTTCTTCTACATATCAACAATAACATCGTAAAGTCTAAGATCATAAATGATTCAGACTTCAAGCAAAAGGGTCCCAAATCAGATTTTTTTTGGTCATATGCGTGTCCG
>JAPQRN010000027.1:1600865-1619145 GCA_037367275.1 Coranthus polyacanthus
ATTCCTCTCCTCTCCTCTCCTCCTCTCGTCTCGTCTCCTTGTCTCTCCTCTCCTCATTCCTCTCCTCTCCTCTCCTCCTCTCGTCTCGTCTCCTTGTCTCTCCTCTCCTCATTCCTCTCCTCTCCTCTCCTCTCCTCCTCTCGTCTCGTCTCCTTGTCTCTCCTCTCCTCATTCCTCTCCTCTCCTCGTCTCCTTGTCTCTCCTCTCCTCTCCTCTCCTCGTCTCCTCCTCTACTTAATTGCAGGGTAGCGGTGGAGGGAGCGTTGGCTTCGCGGTGCGGGGCGTCCAGGACGACTCAACCCTGTCATTTAGCTCTCTGGCTGTGGGCTCAGACTGGTGGGGAAGCTGAAGATTTTCCCAGCATGCCGTGGACCAGAGTGGACCAAGCCGCACCACGGTGGGCGCGTAATGGCAGCGCACACACACACACACACACACGAACACACACACAAACACACACACGAACACACACACAAACACACACACACGAACACACACACCTCAGTGGGCTTTAATGACAGCTGCCTTTTTATGCTGCAGTGAGAGGGAGGTTACCGCGCGTTCACGTGTGTTCACGTGTGTCCGTGTGCGTTGGCGTGTGTGTTGCGTGTGTTCACGTGTGCGTTCGTACGTGTGTGTTCACATATAAAAGCAGGCTGAGCCGCGGGGGCCCTTGTCAGCCTGAAGGGGGATCATTTTGTGACGGCTCTCTCTCTGAATGTGAATGAATTCTTTGTGCTTCATTTGAGCAGCAGGTTGTGACCTGACAGCTCCGCGTTTTACACGAGTCACTCAGAACAACTGAATTACACCTTACATGAAGAAATGAAAAACACACACCTCTGTGGCATTTAGAGAGCAGCACACGGAGTACCTTCACATGCACAAAATACTCAGGGTTTTGTCCGTATTCTGAAAAAGACAATGTTCCTGCTAAACTGTTTCCATGTTCAATGAAAATATATTCACTAATATTCCTGTTTCCAGATACTGAGCGTACGTTTAATGTCTGAAAATACATTAAACTTTGAAACAATGCAAATATTCTGTTACCGAGATCAAAATGCTCATATCATTGATGGTTACTTGTGGTTTTAAATTATTCATAAAAGACAATGACAATGACGTAGAAGATGAAGAGAAAACATACAAGAGGAAACTGGTGCAAATGACGTGACTAGAAAAACATAAAAGACGCCACAAGATGAAAGTTTATTTTAGTTCGAACCACATTCATTTCCAAACTCGAACCAAGTTGTTTTTGTGTCTGAACCAGAACAAATGTAGTCGTGTCATTGTCTAAAGCCTAAATGCAACAGTTGTGTATTAAATTTTAATATCAGTGGTATTTTGTGCAGGTTTTGTACATACACGATGCTTAACAAATGTATTAGACCACCTGTCATAAAAACCAGAAAACATATGAGCATCATGAAGTGTTTTAATGCAGACTCTTTCATTTTCACTGAGCTCTCCACGTTTTACCGTTTTCAACAGAATGAGGAATTTCAAACTGAATTCACCTTTTTATTCGTAAATGTGAGCCGACTCACTGGGCTTCTCTGAGAATCACAAATGAATCAAGCATAACGTTCAACCACTGAAACTCATTTTTCTGTTCAGGGATGCAAGTAAATAATTATAATTTTAATCTAAATCTAGAAATAATAATGTGTTTTACTATTTTTCCTATTTTATTTTTTTTTGTAAAACAGTAAATTTGAAAAAATCATGGATAACAATAATAATAAATTAAAAATATCCTTTCAGTTAAAGATCTTCTACATACTGATGTATTAACCATTACAGAAACATAAAACATGATGTTGGTAATTACCAATGCTGTTCATTTAGGGCAGCTGTGACATAAACCTGACACTGGTGATGGTTTAATACAGTTGTTAAACACTGTATATGTGTATACTAACACATATGAATACACAGAAACACGTGATTCTGATTGTATTATCATGTGACCACAGAGAAGGCAGAGTCAGACAGCAGTCACTACGAATCATACGGTGATGATGACGATGAGGAGGAGGGGGAGGGGCTTGTGAAGGACAGAGCTCACTACATCCAATGGAGCGCCTCTCAGCCCTGTTTAAGACCCACCCCCGAGTCCCGCCTCTGTGGATACCTGTGGAGGAGGAAGTGGCTCGGACAGTGGACCAAACAGCTGTTCATCATCAGGAACAACACGCTGATGGTGAGAAAGGATATGAAAGAGTCAGAAAACACAACACATTAGTACTTTTAGTTTTTGAGATAATCAATCAATCTGGAGAGAAATTTCTCAGTAGAGGAGATTAATGTGTCTTACATGATCTACAATTAAAATATGGCAGATGTTGTTTACATTAACACACAGTTAATGTTGGGAAAAAGTTCTTTTCCTAAACCTAACCAGACTGTGACTGAAAACTAACAATGATGTAGAAAACCAAACTAAAGAAAACAAAAAAGAAAATTCACACTTACGAATTGAAACAGGATTTTCCACGTGAAAGTCTTGAGATGGATCCTTTTAACTCACCACATCCTTTTCCTCATGTGACATATGTTACATGCTACGTTCCACATCTTTTATGTGCATGCTTGTAAATAGCAGAATAGCTGTTGTGTGTCTAATATCACAATCAGAATGAGAATACTTTATTAATCCTGGAGGGAAATTTGTCACATTACAGATACTGCAAGAATAGCAGAAATTGAAATAAATATATACATATACAAATATATATAAAAATACATAAGAAAATTTGAAAATAGTACCTACGTACAACTATCGCTCCAAATAAAAAAATTCTGTAACTATGAAATTAAACATAAATGTAGTTAAAAGACAAAAGTCATCACATATTATTACATAACACACAATGTAAAAATACTTTTTTGACATTGAAATTCATGGGAAGCTACACTAATTAAATATATTTATTGTGGTATCAGAAAGGCAGTCCGAGTTAATCTGCTGTGAGTGGGGACTGTAACATGACATAAAACGGTGTCATCAGCATCACATCTAATTATTACATTGGAGTCAAATTACATTTTTGGAGCTAAATATTGTTTGTTATTGTTTGCAGTTTGTGTTTGGATGTATGCTGCTACTCGTAAATATGTGTACTGTTTTTAAGTAGCACCTTGACTCCAATAGGAAATGTGAATTTTGAATCTTCAGTTTCTGCCTCATTCCATGGGTTTATTCAAGTCAGTTCTAACTCTTTAAATGTGTAATGACAGGTGTTTCTCAGGTGATATCTCTACATGTTTTTCAGTGTTATAAATGTGCTCGGGACCTACTGCCACAGATGGAGCTGGATCTTCGCGGCTGTCAGCTTGTCTACAAATCAAAGAACAACAATAAGATCCAGCACCAGCTCAAACTGATTTTATTGGGATCAGAGAGTCTGGTTTTGGGATACAGCAGCTTCCAACAGGCCGACGAGTGGAGGAAGGTCAGAAACAACTAATCATTTTACACACAAACTACGAGACGTACTAAACTAAAGCAGTGATTTTAAAACACATCTTTTAACATTGGAATGCTCAGATGTTTGAATTTTTCCAAAATAGTAAATATTACTAAAAAAACCCAAAATAATGAAGACAGATTTGTGCTGAAGACATTCCTCCAAATGACGAAAGCTTAGACCCTTTGGAGGGGCCCAAGCCCTATGTTTGGAGCCACTGGATTTAAATTAATTAAAACCAGCTTTAAATCCAGTTTTATGAGATTGTCCAGTAATATAATAAACTCATACAGTCAGAAGACATACAGACATAAGTATTGGGGCTCGTCCAAGACCAAGGCAAGTCCAAGACTGATCTGGAGTTCTACAACACTAGCCGTTAGTAATGAAACATTACAGTTCAGTGATTAGGAGAGGCGTCCCAATACTTCCGTGTATTATATAATGTGTGTATTAACAGGTGGTTTTGATGTGTTCGTGTTGTATTGTCTGTTATTGAGGTGTTATGTCAGATGTTGTCTGTGCATTCAGGTGATCGAGGAGGTGAGTGTTGGAGGCGAAGATGACACTCAGATCAGATCAGATCAGCTGATGTCCTGCAAGGTGAGACGTTCCACTAACTAAAACACTGTCTTATATTAAAACAAAAACATCAGCCACTGGGCAAAACATTTCTTTAAACTAGAGTAAACGTCTGAAAAACTGTAACAGGAAAAAATGTCAACATTTAAGCAAGTTATTCTTATTACAAACAACGAAAACACATTTAACATTGTTAAATGCAGAAGTTGTTCAAGTGGTGTCAAGTAAATAATGAAAACAGTCTTGTTCCTCTGCTGATATTATACAAACCATTGTTTCAACTTGTTACTGGTGAAATGAGATTACATTGATGAACAAAAATAGACTAATTTCCCACAAACAAGGCTTTTTGACTCTATTCAAAGTCCTTTACTGCAGTGCATTATTTTCCCGTAGAGTTAAACTAACTCTATCCTTAATAGTCCTTAACAGTGAATAGTGGTGTTAGGCTGAAGAGTAAACTCAGGGTTTTCCCTCCCTCTGTAAGGCTTCAGGGCAGAACTGATCCACCTCTGATGCCAAATGTGTGTCAATGTGAGGAGTATTCAAACGAACAAGGTCTAATGGTTGACTTTTGACTATTTCTACAATAAGTGTCACCAGCTTTCTTTCACAAATATGGTAAAGATAATGGTTGAAAACAATGTGGAAAAAAAGTTAAAATAACTTACCTCAAAAATTTCAAACGGCCACAGACCCAGAGTCCTCTGAAAATCTAGAGAAAACCATGAAAATGAACACTTTTAATGTTTCTATTGAGATGATGATTCTCTTTTGATGAAGTTTAAGTGAATGTGTAAAACCTTTTGTATCGCCGCTTGGTATTTTAACCTAAACTATACTCGGCCGTCTTGTTCCGTGAGATCTTTCACATGATGACATTATAAAAACTGCTCTGTACACATCAAACTACCTGCTAAAGATGTGTTTCCCAAACTCAGGGTCGGGGCCCAAAATGGGTCCCCAGCTGGTAGAGTAAAATGCAAAGCAATGCTATGATATTACACTTGATGTTTCTCATTAAAACAGAAGAAGAATGTTCTTTTTTTTCTAGACTGGCCTGTTCACCTCAGTATATGTTGTGAACTGTGTTATTTACTAATGCCATTGGTTGTATCCGTGTGTTATTGGTGTGTTTGTTGTGTTCAGTCCAGTTCACTCCAGACCGACTCTGAGGAAGATAGACCTCACCGCAGCCTCCACATGGACAGAGGTAAACAGAAAAATAAAAACTCATCAGCGTTTACAAACTATCTGGATATTGCGATTGAAATACTCACTGTCTGCCTGCAGTTTAAAGGATTGAAATAAATGTTTGTACGACAGGTTTTCTGAACGTGCTGATGAACTGTCAGTGGCAGAGTTTACTGTGTCAGGTGGAGGCCGGACTCCTCAACATGTTCGCTCACAAAGACGACGAAGACAAGGACGACGAGAGGAGGAGGTGTCCTCAATACACCGTCCAGCTCAGAGGATGTGAGGTCAGAGCCGGACCCGACACTGACCACTCCTACAGGATCACACTGAGCATGCTCGGTGACCAGGTCGCTGTGCTGGAGGTGAGACGACGGTGAAGTCCCAAACACCAACACATGAGTCACACAAGTCACACGAGATCTGATAAAAGAGAAAACTGAAAACACAATCTGCAACTTCAGTCGGTTCACTGTGAAATTCTGGGAGGAACTCGGTTACCATGGTGACGGCTTTGTTTCGCAGCTGTTTATTTACAGGATGTTGAACGATAGCACAGATATGGGTACATAGTGGGATTTCAGATGTAACCATTGTTCAGGACTCTCTACAGCTCTGGTTGGCTTCTTCTACACGGCAACAGCAGCTGATTGGTCACAATCAAAGAGATCAGAACCAGATTGTTGGTCACATACTGTAACCCCTGATTCCACGAGTAAAGGAGTAGCTGAGCTTCTCTAATGAGTCGTATTGATCATGTTGTCATCTTTGTGTCTGTCTTTAGGTCAGCAGTTCAGACGAGAAGCAGCGATGGCTTCAGCTGCTGCAGGATGGAGCTGCCAATCACAGTCACCATGACAACAAGGCATGGGAACACACAGGTGGAGCTCTCAGGTAAAGACTGAGTATGGAGGACAGTGTGTACTTGGGGAAGCTTCTTCTTCTGCAGTGACATTGGGTCATATTTCCTCAGTGGTCTCCAGACTCGGCGGTTTCCCTCCTCTAACACCTACATGGACGACCCCTTCCACCTCAGTGGAACAGCCCAGGACCAGCCCATCTACTCCAACACCTCCATCCTGGAGCACATGGTGCGGTCCACTCTGTCTTTCACAGATTATGGAATGTATGAACAGACGACACACAACACATACTGCAGAAAACAAACTGAATAAAAATAAAAACTCATGAACATTCTGAAACTATAAGAACTCTGGTTTAAACAAACCATTTTCCTGGAGTGTCTGCATAGTAAATATATATGGTTTCATCATTCGACTTCTACTCGACTACAAAACAGTGTCTCCATATATTGTATTGAAACTTTTAAAATGATCTGCCTAGACCTGCTTTGTGGAGTCTCCTGAGTTCTGTCTTTGTCTTTTACCAAGTATTACCTTTTGTCCAAATTAAATCAGGTTTTGGTCATTATTTTTACTTGAACATGTTCATTAGTATGTTTTGTGGACTTCATGCTTAACATCTGGTCTATTTCTCATTGTTTCTTCTGCGTTAAACCATGTGTTCATTCTGTCTCAGCTCCACAGTTCTCAGGACTCCATTCGCTGCAGTTCGATGTCGTCTAAAGACTCCGTGACCTACAGTAACACCATGTTCACCTGCCACAGTGAGTCTCGTTCAAGACACAGTCGATGCACAGACACTAGTGTAAAAACAGACTGTGGTGAAAGTAGAAGTACTGACTCATGCTCCAGTCTGCCTTTCAATGCTGTTTTAGTCTTTTACATCATTTTCATCTTGTTTCATCTTTTACTTTGTTTTCATCTTGTTTCTTGTGTCTACTCTCTCTTTGTTATTCCTCATCTTTGTACATAAATGTGACTCTGACTCGACTTCAACTCCTCTGAACATGAACACACACTGGTACTTATGACAAAATCTGACTTCAAATCATCAAAAAGATCAACAAAAGAACAAGAAACTTCTTGGCTGTAAAAGTCGAACTGTCTGATTTTCTGACCTGCAGTGGTTTGTTGTTTCCATTTTCTACTGAAATATGTCGACATTTCTGTAAAACAAACCTCTGTTTCGTTGCTGTTTTCTCTGTGTTTTTCAGACAGGAAACCAGCTGAAGCTGAGCGAGGCGTTCAAAAGCTGGAACTGACTGGGAAGAAGGGGGTTCAGTTGAGAGCGGGGTCAGAGGTCAACCTAACATCCACCGGAAAGCAAAACAAACGCACCTCTTTTAGACAGTCATTGGCTGTCTGCACTGAGCGCGCTCAGGTGTGACCTCGACCATGTGACCGTCAATGTCCTCGTTGCTTTTTCATCTTGTACGTCTATAAATGTGAATCCTCACTGGCGTGTGATGTGTTTGTCTGACTGGTTTCTCTGATCTGTTCAGGTTAATTTTCTGAATCCTCTGCTGCGACGAACGGCTTCAGCTAAAACCTCCCTGAGACGAGCTCCGTCTGCGCTGTTCATCGAACATGGAAAGGTTTTCCAGAGGAGGAAGGTCTGACTTCTCTTTATAGACTCCATCCAGTCTGAGAGGATCATTGAAACTGAAAACAGCTACAGGTAACTCTCTGATTTCATGTTTTACAGGAGTGGGAAACCAAAGCCGCACCCTGACATCAACGCTCTTCTCATCACATCTGAACTATCGTCACCAATGTGGAGTCACTTCTGATCCTGATTCTGACTCAGTCCAGGTTTAAACTCTGTGAACACACTGTGATGCATTTATGGACGAGCACATAAAGGATTAAAAAAGCACAAACTGACAGAAAAACAGAAAGAAGAGGCAGACAAAAGAAGAGAAAAACATCTGTGAACTAAAACTACTTAAAGGATCAATGTGTGTAAAAATCATAGAACTGTTCCTTTAAAGGGTTAAAACGTATAAAACATCAGACGACAGGACGTAAAAAGTCAGGTATTGAAAGTCCAGCATGTCGGGTTTACAGGGATCTAACTGCAGAAATGGAATATAATATTCATAGTAGGTTTTCATTAGTGTCTAATCATCTGGAAATAACTCGCTGTGTGAATGACAGGTTTATGTCCACACAGGGAGCAGGTCTTGGAGTCCACCATGTTTCTATGAGGGCTGCAACGGATCACAAAACTCCTGGTTTGGATCAGAACCCAGTTTCTGAGTCACAGATTGGATCACTTTTAGGATCAAATTTAAATTTGCATTTGAGTATTAAAGAACCTAATATTCTTGACAGTCTAATTAATGTCTAAATTGTTTGAATTATTGGACAAAATGAAACATAACTGAATATTAATTGTAGTGGTTTAAATCCCATATTACTGAGGACAGAGGTCTGTCTGTCTCTGCAGGGTTACACCAGAACCAATGAGCTGATTTTTAATCACTTTCATCTACTTTTTATTAAACTTGGTGAAGGTAGAATGTAGGAAGAACCCATAAAACATTGGTGCAGATCCATAAACAACAACAGAAACCAGATTTAGTTTGGATGAGTGAACATGGTGGACGTGTATTTTCTGTCTCTTCTACATGTTATTCTATGTAAACACCACAGCAGAAACAGATCAAATCATTTACTCATGGAGGTGAGTGAAGAAAAATAAAACTATGAACTCTATAATGATCCATCTGTCCATTACCGTCCTCTTATCTGGGTCCAGGTATCAGGGCCTCAAGTGTGATGAGCACCTTTCAACTGGTCCGTGGATCCGAACAGATGATGGATCAGCTGTGGTCCAGTACAACACTAGGTTCTACTGTAGCTCAGAGATGACTCCTTCTTCTTTGTGTGTGTTTTATACCAGGTGACACCTTGTGTGAAGGTCCACGTCTGTCTCCTACTGTGGACGTGGACCAGCTTTACCTGCCATCATAGAGAAGGGTGAGGTGCAATGTGTACCTTCACCACTAGATGGCACTAAAGACTACAAACTGAACCTTTAAAGTACTGATGTGTGTTCATTTCAAACAGGTGTACTAACAGTCTTACCTGTGACTCCTCCCCTTTGTCATTCTAATTCTTCAAGGTTTTGTAAAATATCTCAGTGAACAGTTAATACACAGCTCATAGGCTGGTATAGTGTCAAACATCCAATCAGAGTGCTGCAGGCTCTGTATGGAGGCCCAAAGGTGCCAAACACAACAACATTTCACACACATACCGTACATGAAAAATGCAATAAATCAGCTGAGTGTTGTTTTTTTTACGTACATTTTTATTAATTTGTTGTTTGTTGTGATATTTAGTTTATTTTGTTTTCCATTTTTTGTTTTCTTTACCTTGTGTTGTGATTTTTAGGCCTTGTTTATTTTTGCTTTGTTTTTTAAGTCGTTGCTGTGTCTTGTTGTTTCTGATTAATTTGTAGTTTTTGTTGTGTTTTCTAAATTGTTGTGTTTTTTTCATTTTTTAGTTGTGTTTTTTGATTGATTTATTTTCCTTTCTGATCTGTTTTGTGTCATCATATTTTTCTCATTTGTTCTTGTGTTGTTATGTTTTCTTATGTTGTGATTTTAATTTGTTGTTGTGTATTGTACTTCAGGGCCTCTGTAACAACTGATATTTTATTTTAATTACATTTTAAAGTTTTTTTTTCTGTAATTGTGTTTTACACATAAATGATTTTGTATCTGTTTCCACCATCAGCACAATGTATTAATACACACAATCAATTATATTCACTTTGTATTTTTTTTTACACTCCCTGTCTTTTGCAAACTCAGGAGAATATTTGTTAATTTTGGACCAAACACTGATCTGTAAAGTTGAATTAAAATCATTATTTTAAACTCTTTTGTTTCTTTTTATGGATAAAAAAGCATTTAAAGCAGAACAGAGTTTTTAACTGGATAATTATTTCATTATCTTGAGATAACAAAGCTCAATTTCTCTCCATAACAAGTTAATTACTCTATTATTTGTGATAACAAAGTTACTTTTCTCAACAATTCTTGACAATAATGGGTCACTTATTTCATTGACACTGGTTTGTTTTATTGTGATTATTGTTTAATTATCTAATTAATTAAATTATTTAGAAACAAAGCTTTTTTCTCATTAAAATGGGTGAATTTATCTACTTTTATTAAATAAGTCATATTTCAATCTCTGCCTACATAAGATAAAAGTACAGGTGACTATAAAATAAATGAACCAGTTTCTTTCTGTAGTTTAGTTCTCTTTAGAGGAGGTTCATTCTGAAAATCAGACAGTGACACGAAGTGAATAGAAATGCTTTTTATTGCAACTCATGGTTAATCATTCACATCACCATTCATCTGTTACATCACCTGCATCCAACAACATCATCAACAACAACAACAACAACAACAACGATAATAATCATAATCATAAAGTCGTCATTCAGCAGTTCGTTATGTACAGGCGCAAAGCGACCTCAAACACACAGTCTTTGCAAGTGAGCCTGACCTTTGACCCCAGGGTCTAAAGGTTAATTCAAATATGACATCATATTCTCTGACAGAAGCCCCGCCCCCACGAAGTCGCTCTGTGTGAAATAATAAAAACAGAAAAACACTTCAAAATGTACAAAAAAACTCAACATGAACAATCTTTGTGTCATCATGGTGTTAGTCACAGCAACCAATAAAATAAGCTTTTCAGTATCCAAACAACCAGTCAGAACAAAGCTTCTCAGTATTCAATCAAAGTGTCAGAATCATTCCTCAACTAAAACAAAAAAAGAAGGAAATCATCTCAACGTAAAGTGACCAATGCTCATTCACTCCAACTCTACAATCCAGACTTTATGCTTTTATTTTGGCGTCACAGACAGGAAGCATGTGGTGAGGCAGGCGTGGAGGTGTCATGTGACATGGCGGCAGTGTCATGTGATGAGGAAGCAGTGAGGTTTTAGTGAAAGTTTAGATGTTTTTTCTTATTAAAGGTGTTTCTTCTATTGGTGTGCTCTTAGATTAAAGGATCAATCCGCTGATTTTCTGTACAGACACAGCAGCAGTGAATTCATCCTCCACACAGAATTGTCTGTGTATGTGTAACCTGATTTATCTTATTGGTCTGAAAATCATTAAAAATACATCACTGAGCCTTTGACCCAGAATTGTGTTAGGCAGTTTTTGTGTTAGAGCCTTAAAGATGGCCTGTGGACGATTTGTAATGACATCTCAGTAGGAAACCACCCTAAAGGGGCCCCATGTCATTCTGTAGACCAGTGTAGCGCGGCACTGGCCTTATAATGTGGGTTTATTTCATTAATAGTTATTTTGCATGCTCTATTGTTCTACATATTCATATGGTGCAAATCTATTACCTTCTACTAATGTGAACACTGACTGTTTTTCTGTGGACTGTGGATTTTTAAAGTCTTGTGTACATGTCGTCTATCATGTCTCTATCATCTAGAGACATCTATCATGTTCTGATTCTACAGTTGTCTAATTCAAGCATCAGAACAGGCTGAAATATCAGGAGTGTGAACCTGCTGTTAGTTTTTCCACAGGGTTTGTTGATAAAAATATCAGCAGACTGATCCTTTAACTTTCTCCAGATGCTTATAATGCTGTTGGATCTGATTTTTTACTACGTTATAGATATAATGATGGTTTACAGGTAAGTTCATTTCTGTTCTGTGAGACATTTGTTTGATATGATTTCCCATGATGCCTCTGTCCTTTGGTGTGAAAACGCTTCTCGACATTCATGTAAAGAGAAAAGATTTTACATTTCATTAATCTGAATAACAAACATGCCAAACTGCTCTAAGAGGGTAAAAAATAGATAGCTGCACATCATTGGTCACTAAGCAACACTACTGTACGACCCAGAGCAGTGCAGAGACAGGGTTCGGTCAGTCCTGAACCAGAACCAAAGCTGCACAGAGACAGGGTTCAGTCATATGACCTGAACTCTGGTCTGAATGTTTATCATCCTTCTGGTTTCTGAAGTGTTTTTGTATGTATTTTTGTGTGTTTAGCGTGTTCTTAGTGTGTTTAGTGTGTGTGTGCTGACAGGAAACAGGGCAGTGGCTTCTGCTGATTTAAACAGAAGAAACAAGGAGGAGACAGTTCCATCTCAGGTCATATTTAAAGTACATCAGCTTTGTTCACACTGCAGGTAAATCTGTTTTGTTTCTCAGATCAGATTTTTAAATAAACTGTCCACACTGTTATTTTAATGGTCACATCAAACTAGTGTGTCCAGACCTCACCAGCCTATCTGCATAGGTTGTCGTGGTAACAAAATAGGCATCAGTCATTTCCATAGCTCTGCCAGTGTCGTGGCTTCTCGGCTTCACAGGTCAGCATTCCGTCCAGTTTTCCCGACTTACTGACTGATCGTCTTCATATGTCCTACATGTCCTATGAGGACATGACCAGTCTCCCCCACACCTGCCTCTGTCTTCTGGCACCTTTTTGGTCTCTTTTCAAACCTCCCCCTTCTCTCTTATTTCTCTTTTCATCATCTGCTTCTTGTCTCTTCTGGGCGTCCTCTTTGTCTTTTCCCATCCAGTGTCCATATTAGTGTGATCTTCGTGTCGAGCATGGATTCTGCTTGTTGTCGTCACTTTGTGAGGGACACAAAAAGACTCCAATTTTGAGAGCCAGAGACACATGTAAAAATCTGACTGGAATCACATTTCAAACCACCTCCAAATGTGGTTTAATTTTTAAAAAATCTAAAAAAAGTTCTGTCCAGACTTTCAAAATCAGTCTGAATCTGACAAAAACAGATTTGGGCTGCAGTCTGACATACATTTTTAATCCTATGTGGTAGACCTAGTTGTGCTGGAGAACAATCACTAAAATAAACTGAGTTTGTTCTGTTTGTTTTCCGCTAACCTGTAGATCAGTGTTTCCGATATTTTTCTGAAAATCGGCTTATTTTCGTTTGAATTCCTCATTTCAGATCAAACTGTCTTGTTGCTCATCTTCTTCATTTGCTAGCAAAGAAACACTGTCACTATGACATCATAGCTGGCTGAGCCGATAGGAGCCATCCTTTTACAGACAGGCCTGTTGATTGGTTAATAATCTGACCTATAACTGATTCAGAGTCAGCAGGAATGTTGGTGCAATATTGGTCTAACGTTGGTTTAAAGTAAATTTAATGGTTTAATGTCAGTTTAATGTTAGTTTCATGTTGGCTTAATGGTTTAATGTCACGTTAATATTGGGTTAATGTCGGTTTAATTTCACTTTAATGGTTTAATGATGGTTTCAAATTGGTTTAACGGTTTCATGATAATGTTAATATGTAATGGTTTGATGTTTTTGATGTTGGTTTCATGATTTGATGGTTGTTTGTATGTTGTATGTTGGTTTAATGCCCAACTGAAGCTGAAGCTCACTGAGAAAATAAAAGCTTTGATATTTAACAGAATGAGTCTAAGCTGTAACTTCAGAAAAACTGACAGCGTCTGATGTCACAGAAAACACACACAGAGGGAGATTTATTAAAATCAGCTCTAAACCAGATGTATATTTACTGTGTTATTGACTTAAATATGACTTTAGGTCCATATTCTGACACTTCCATATTGGACTTCATCCTGAACAACTTCTCTGTTGTTGTTTCTCTTATTATTCTCTGTTATTATTGTTTGGAGCTTTAGAAATGTATTAAAGCACTTCATACCACTGTTTTTAATAAGTGCTGTATACATAGTTTATATATAGTTTTATAAAGTTTTAATCTCGTGCTGCAGCTGTGTGCTGTTTCCAGTTGTTTTTCTCTGAATAGGAACACTTTAAATTAAAACCAGTAGTTGTTAATAAAGATCCCTCTGTTCTGTGCAGTTTGCTCTGAATTAAAGCCTTGTCTCTGCTGTTTCAACCTGTGTTTTTCACAAAGTGAGTCACTGCACATCAAACCTGTACATAGATGTGATGGTGTTGGTGGTGGAGGCCGTGCTCATTGTGACGATTTGATATTTTTTCTCAGTCTGTGGTTTTTGGGACCGTCCCCTGTGATGATCCTGGAGGAGCAGGGGATTGTGGGAGGTGTGGTCCCAGCAATGTCAGAAGAGGCAGACCTTCTTCTTGAGGTCATTTCTCTTCCAAACGGAGAGGCGGTCGAACTCGTCGATGGACATCCCGAAAACACTGAAGAACTCCTCCTGAGACAAGTGTCTCTGAGAAGGACAGACGTCCAGAGAAAGGGATTAGTGCAATGAATGTTAACATGTAATGTTTTATTATGCAGCACTGATCACACGGAGACATTCTGTCTTAAAGAAATGCAGGAAAATCACAAGAACTAAGCTCACTTTCACAGGTTGTTCATGTTTATGATTAACCCCTGGTGGGATTGGATGCTCATGGTTTAGCTTCATCCTCTGAATGAGTTTCCCATTTTGTGACTTCATGATTTGGTCATTTTACTTCTTACTAACTCTACATGAAAGGTGTGAGTTTTACCTCGAGTCTGGTCCGGTCCACACCTGGAGGCAGTTTGCTCCGCCCCCTGTGAGTCACCACCAGCGTCTCGTACGGGTAGATCTGTACATTGAACATATTAAACACACGTCAGTTAAACATATTCAACATGTTAAACATACATCAGACCTGATACCATGTGAGATAAAAGTTTAAACTGGACCGCATACTGTACAAACCATCACATCATGTTCTGTGACATCAGTAACACGTTTTACATGTGAATGAATCAGAGTTTATTAAAGGTAGCTCTGTGTGTTCACCTTATGATCCAACATACTGGGGAGAGAGTTTCCTCTGTCCATTCGAGAGTCTCCATTCTGAACACAAATACACAAAAAACACCATAAACATTACATTAATACAGCCTCTTATTGAGTATTGATGATATTCTACATGTGAAGTTTATTAAAGACTGACCTGAAGTCCTGCAGGAAAAGAAAAGAGACAAACACAGAAACATTACAGATCTGCTCAACATAAAATAAAAACTCTAACCATGTTTCTACTGTTTTAGAAACTAAATGAAACTGTAATACAATACTTTTCATTACATACATTTACTTTTATTTTTTATTCTCAATCTGGAAATGGACCATTATTGTATACTGAGCATCAAAGTAAAAAGAGCTTTGAACACAGTATTAAAGACACACTGTCCATGTTTCCATGTTCTCTAACACTGCACTAATCAAGATAAAAACAGTCGAGTCAGAATCTAAACATCTCATGTAACTACCTCATCGGAGGCCGGTTTCACATACGTTTTATTGAACATATTACTCCTAAATACACTCAACAAGATTGGAACTCAGAGAACTCAAAATGTGTGTTCAATAATATTACAGGCTGATATGTCAATAAAACATAAACATGTACAAATAATCACTATTAAACATGTTCAAATCATGTTTAGATCACATCTGGATCCTGTTTGCATCATGTTTATATCATGTTTGATTGGTACCTGCAGGAGTTTTCTCAGATGAGCTGAACTCTGCCGACTGCAGCTGGAAACACAAACACATCATCATCATCATCATCATCATCATCTTCATCAAACTGAGCTGTGATTGGACACTTCAGGTCGCATGTACTCACCCTGGACAGGCCGGATTTAGAGGATTGTGGGAAATAACCGGCCCTGCAGGCGTTGGACCCTAAAGAACAAATAAGATGAAGAAGAAGGATAGGGACTCAGTAGAGCTTTAGATACTGAATAAGGTCATATTAAAGGTGCAGTATGTAGGTTTAAAGGTGCAATGAGCAGGTTGTATCGTATTTTTTACCGGTGTGTTGGCTGCGATCTGGTAAAGACCGAGTTTTCCTCCTCAGAGGAGCTGCAGATTTCTCCAACTCCTCCTTCAGGATGATTTTTCCCAAATTAGACTGAATCTGAAACACAAAACTGTTAAAGGGCTGCACACAGGAACAAATAAGAATATAATTATAAATATAACTAATACAAGTGATATCAGTTAATAATCAGTTAATAATCATGTGATAAATGTGTCTTCACCTTGTTGAGTTCTTGTTTCTGCAACGCTCTGAGCCCCCACAGCTCATCGTCCAACTCTCCATCCTCCTCATCTTCATCCTTCTGGTCCTTCCTCCTACACTCCTTCTCTGTATGAGGACACAAGGAGATGAGGAGACAAGGAGAGGAGACAGACCACAAGGAGATGAGGAAATGAGGACACAAGAAGACAAGGTGACGAGGAAGCAAAGAGAAGAGGAGACAAGAATATGAGGACAGGAAATGAGGGAGGAAACAAAGACAGAAAGACAAAAACAAGAGGACATAGGACACAGGAGAGGAGGAGACAAGAAGACAAGGAAACAAGAGGAAAAAAGAGGAAAGTAAAAGAA
This sequence comes from Coranthus polyacanthus, assembly GCA_037367275.1. Classification (NCBI taxonomy): domain Eukaryota; kingdom Metazoa; phylum Chordata; class Actinopteri; order Kurtiformes; family Apogonidae; genus Coranthus; species Coranthus polyacanthus. The sequence continues at coordinate 1,617,363 of JAPQRN010000027.1, forward strand.
AACAGAAAGAAACTCAAAGGAAACAGTAAATGTTCATATTTTATGATGCAAAACCAGAAAAAAAATCAGTGTGTATATGTGTCTATTATGTATATTACAGTGTGTATATGTTTATGTGTGTGTGTGTGTGTGTGTGTGTGTTGTTCAGGTCATACCAATGACTGCCAGAGAGGGGGGGCAGGGCCAGTACTCAGTCTCGATCTTCGACGGCAGATTCGGATCTGGAGGCTGAGCTGCAGGAAACTTTGAGGACTCGATGATCAGATCCTCGATGTGTTTCCCCTGAGGAACCGTGGAGCTCGACACGTCTGAAAACACACATAACACATACAGACAGACACACATTGTTAGTGTTGTTCTTTGTGTATGTGTGTCAGATATTTCTGTCTGCTTCAGACAAACGTCCTCTGTGACTGTTAAACGATAAATATTTAAATACCTGGTGATGTTTTCATTACCTTGTTTGTAGATCGGAGGTTTCTTATAGATGTTGGTGCCACTTTCTGAAAAAAAAAAGAAAAGTGGAGTTCAGTTGCATGTCATAAAACCTGCTCCTTTAAAACACACTCACACAGGGTTTTAATGGATGATACTGATTATTTAAAAATCTGTGGCTGATACATGATGCACGTATTTTGCATCTGAACACATTTGTAATTGTTTTTTCTGTGACAGGTGTGAATATTTTCTGAGAGTAGATTTAAACATGTTCAGGTTTGTTCTTCAGGTTCTAGCAGTTTGAAACATATTTGAATATTTGATATTAATCAGATGAAATGACAGATGAACAGTGATATTAGAAGTGTTATCAGCGTCATGTCTCCTTCTTTCAGTTTCAGTTCCAGGTGAATCTGTTCTTCCTTCAGTCTCTGAAAAGCGTCTCATTATTAACCAGGTGTTTTCGTACCTGGTCGGTGAAAATGTTGCACGGTGCTGCTCTTGCTGCCGCTGCAGGGTGTGTGTGTCGTGTTGGGTGTGTTGGGCGTAGATGGGGTGTGTGTGCTGTGTGTTCTGCTGCTCCGATTGGTCGATCCAGGTGAGGAGCCTCCAGGTGAACGTGTCTCCAGCCAATCCCTGTTCTCCTTACACAGGTTCTGATAAAACACAGAGACAGGAGTCAGACCTGGATGTGAACCTGGGACTCCACTGTACAGACAAACAGCAGTAGTGAATGGACCTGGTTTATGAGAAACTGGTTTCACAGGTGAACAGTTGATGAGGATGACAAGGTTCTTACCTCTGGAGAAGGAGGAGGAGAGATGGAGCGAGGAGATAAAGACCTCTGCAAAAGCAAAAACACAATGAAAAACAGCTTCAAATTATAAGGTTCAACATCAAATACGAGTCCAGACCAAGACTCCAATACTTTATCAACAGAGTCTAGAGTTGTTTTTTTTATGAACCCTTTTGACATTTTCATATTTTTGTGGATGCAGCCTGAGCTGAACAATGTGGGACAATAAAGTGAACCTTGAATCCTCAACTCTTTGTTTTCAGGTTCCGTTTCATTTAATCACCTTTGCCAGTTTAAGTTTAGTTTGTATTTGCTGCAAATGCATAGTCTGTTTCTTTTGACCTGGTCACTTTGAGACTTTTTTTGTAACCTATTCACTTAGATGAACAACCATCCACAAAAGATGACAAAAGAACAGATGGATCAGTCCATCTGTGTGTTTGTGTTATTAAACAGAAACATTCAACTGGACACAACAACAACAACAACAACAACAATAATAACAACATAACATAAAATCAAAACATGTAGATTTGGACACAGACATGC
>JAPQRN010000027.1:1635701-1647581 GCA_037367275.1 Coranthus polyacanthus
TCTGAGGTACCTGGTCTCTAGCCTCTGGTCTGAGGTACCTGGTCTCTAGCCTCTGGTCTGAGGTACCTGGTCTCTAGCCTCTGGTCTGAGGTACCTGGTCTCTAGTCTCTGGTCTGAAGTACCTGGTCTCTAGTCTGTGGTCTCTGGAAACCTTTGTAAAAGAAATCTGCATGAGGTTTCAGGTCTGTGCATGTCCAGAAAAGGTTAGAATAAAAATGCTGTTAGTGTTTCAATATGATCTGTTTGCAATAATAAAAGATGCTCCAGATAATGAGAGGACCTGAGACGACAGACAAACTGGTCTTGGATACTTGGTCTCAGATCTCTGGTTTGAGGTTCCTGGTACCAGGTCTCTGCTCTCAGGTACCTGGTCTTGTTAAGATGTTAATATTCAGGTCTTAAAGTTCAGTTTAACACACTCTGAAAACATTGGAAACAGTTTGCGATACTGACTTTTTGTGTCGTTGTGGTCGTGGTTGTTGTTGTTGTTGTTTACCTGCAGGCAGCAGAGCCAGTCTGTTCAGGACTCTGTGGACGTTTCTTCTACAGGAAACTGAAGGATCGTCCAAAAGCTGAGACAGAGGAGACACGAGAGACGACGACAGGACGGACTGTCTGAGACAACAGACAAACAACAAGCAGGTAAACAACAACAGATAAACATCAACCAGATAAAAACAGATAAACAGTTTTTTTATTTCTTTCATCCTCTTATTTGTATTAATTGTTTTTTTTTGAGTTTCCTGTTTTTAACTATGTAAACAGTTGTTTTTAAAAGTCTTGTATAAAGTTATTATTACATTTTTTATATTCTTTTGTCAAACCATGTGTTTAAAATTATATCAAATATGATGAACATTTATGTGTATTTTGTGTATTCTATGGATCATTGTGTTTCAGAGCCTCAGGTTTATCTGGACGTTATGTTACAGCGACACCTGCTGGTTACATCACAAACGAGCACAAACTACGAAGACTTAAGGTGAATCTGAACTCATGGATTTCTGATGGTTGTTCTTGTACATTTACGTGTTCAAGTGAGTAATTTACATCTGATCTATTTACATGATATTGACATGTTTTAGATCATAGTAATAGAAGCAGAATCCTACCCAAAACTGGCTACAGCATATTTACTGTATGTTTACAGTATATTTACTCTGTTTACTGTATATTTACTGTACGTTTACAGTATAGTCACAGTATGTTTACAGTGTTTTTGCAGTACATTTACAGTACATTTACCTGCCGACACTATGCACCGTCAGCAGGTGAAGCAGTTCACAGGTTTTTGCTCTGAGTGATGCATCTTCATCCTTTAATAAAACTTTGATCTGATCCACAAAACCTACAGAGAAAACACAGAACACGAACAGTGACAGTTTCACTATGAGAATAAACACGATTTACACATCACAACCTTCCACTGTTCCATTTATTTTACAAAAATATTTTAATTAAAGATGTATTTAGATCCACACATATTATTAACTCACTGGACAAATACTGGAAGTTACAGCTTCTTCTATTTTAAAACAGCAACAACATTCATGTGGTTGAAACTCACGCAGTAACAACATAATGTGATTAGTTTTGAGTTTAATGTCATGTAGTAAAGTCACCATTAATCTGATGGAAACTAAACCACGTGGTTTTCAGATACAGGACGACAAACGGTCCCACCTCCGGGTCCGGATCTTACCTCCCGTCACGGTCTGGTAGAGCTGCTCCGGGTCGTGGATCAGGTCGCAGAGTGAGTTCAGAGCCCGTTTCTTCCGCTCCGGGTCCGGGTCCGGGTCAGAGAGCTCCTCGAACAGCTGCGGGACAGCTCTGCTACCGAAGGCCACCGGGGCCCGGGTCCGGTCTGACAGAGACCCGGACATCTGGACTCAGAACCGGGACTCTTGAGACTGTTGTAATCCGGTGGATCTCGGTCCGGGTATCTATGGCAACAGAACCGCTGAGTCGTCGCTTAGTAACCGGTGTAAACGTCAAGGGTCACGTGGTGCGTTCAGGACCGTATGAAATCACACACTCACAGATCCTACAGTGAATATTTGATCCATAACTAATTAGAGTCAGTGCGGGGTTTTATTTAATGCATAGAATTAAAGATAGATAGAATTTTGCTTAACTTGTTTGAAACCTACGTAATTTAAAAGGATTATAACGTAAAATAAATGTGAATATTTTGTAATGAGTCACAAAATGCTCATGTTCAGTTTAAAACATTTTCCCAGATTTAACACAAACCAATCTGGTCGTTTGTCATTTACATGTTGACACATAGGATTTAAAAATAACCAAATAAATGTTTTTAATAAATGACTGAAACTCAAAACAACAAGTTGAGAAAATGAACATTTATTCATCTTTTCTCCTGCGAACAGACACAGTTCATTTACAGAAACAAACTGATATAAAACTGAAAATGGATGTTTTCCTTCTTCTAAATGAAGCCATGTCTGGACTCGTTCAGTCCTTGTGTAAAAACACACTTTAACATATGTAATGTCTTTTCTGTCACTGTATTTCAGAGAAAACATGGATTAAATAGGATTAAAACTGAGTGGAAATTAATCTGAGGTCACTACTTAAAAAATAAAGCAGGTTTGAGTTGAGGTTTGATTCTGATGCTAATTTGACTGTATTTAAAGTGACCTCACAACAAACTGCACTAAATTAAACTCTAATGAAACCGGTTGGGTTTGTGTTTTTGTGTTTATTTCTTCTTCTTCTTGCTCTTCTTTCCCCCTTCTCCCTGTTGAGAACTCGTATCTCCTCCTCCGCTTTTCTGAGTCCGAGTTTTTAGTTTAGGGATCATCTCCGCCACATAGAACATCACGTCTTTACCTGAAACAAAGACAAACATCACCATGGTTGGTGGTTTTGTGTTTGTGATCATCAGGATCATTTTGTTTAGGATTTAGAAACAAGTTTTCCTAAACGACTCCTTCCTAGAAGTTTTTATCTTACATGAGAGAAGAGAGTCTCTCAGAGTCTGTATGAATCCGGCTCCAGGTCTTAGTTGGTTCAACTTACGGGAGGTGAATTTGTCCTGACACAGACTCCCATCAGCCTCTTTGATCTGGACTCGGACCCGTCCTCTGAACTGGACGTCTCGGTTCCACTCTCTGGGATGCATCTTATTCTGAAACACACATGGATATAACAGCATCTTAAACTGAGACCAACTGTAGAAAAATGCTGAACGTTCTTCAACATTCATTTAAAAATGTTCAATTCATCATCAGATTTTACACACACTACGATACTGCTCAGAGTCCATCCTCCAAAGATGGTGTCATTGCTATGGTTACGTCTGACAACACATTTCCTGTCTCTCACTAGACGTATGATCATACACCATATGATGAGGAGGAGGTTCGTGTTTGTCCATGTGGTGGTTTTACCTCGACGTAAACGTTCATTCCTGCGGCCGTTAGAACATCTCTGATCTCTGCACACGACGGGTTCTCGACAGCCTGAAACAAGCAGATACCAGACCAAACATCAACAGAAGTACTGAGCAGACCTCGTCCTGGACACACTCTAATCTGTACAGGTTTGGTGCATCTCCAGACAGGAACCTGACTCTGGTCCGGTTCAGCCCTGCGTTAAAATCCGTCCTGTGTTCATCTTATGCACAGCGTGAATCCATGTGTCCTGGGCCGACTGAAGCTGACTGAAAACTTAGAACTGGAACAGACTCAGCGACGACGGCGTCAGATTAAAGTGTTTTTAAAGATGTCTGAACATTTCAAAAAGCCCACACGCACATATTATATGTTTCATATATGTAGATCTGCCTGAGACACAAGAACAAACCTACACTGATTTTCAGGGAACAGAATTCACACAATTCACTTAATCCAGTAGAAATTCATTATGTTTCAAGATGTGAAACTGGTTTGAGTTAATAAAAATATCAATTAGATGAAATAAAACTACAGATTATTCGACAACTGAAGGTGAGGTGACAGGATGTGAAAAGTACCTTCTCTGTGGGAATCCTCCGTCCTTCAGCTAAAGTCTTCTTACTGTTAATGTAGACCGGGTACACACAGATGAACCTGAAACACACGTCAACATATGTCAACACACGGCAACACACCTAGGCCAGGTCTGTGATCAGTCAGGTTCAGCCTTTACTCCTGTAATTAACCACCATTAATCAGTGTGAGAGACGGTTAAAGTTGGTCGTTCACCAGACAACTTTTCAACATCACAGACACATTTCCACTGTCGGAATAAAACCCTCAGAGTTCATCTGGACTCGAGGCTCCGTCGTCTGGATCGTTTGGTCTGAGGTGGTTCATTGAACTCAGTCTTTTTCCATCTTGACCTTCAGACTAAATCCAACCTGTTTCATATCATCAGTGTTTAGTCTCGTGGCCATTGTCTCCAACCAATAGCTGTCTGTGTCCAGAACCAAACCGGAAGCAGTAAACGTCCTGAAGTAAACCCCTGATGCAGATGTTGATTTAATCCTGAATCTACAACAGAATCCAGTTTGGTGTATGTTGTGTCTGTAGAGAAGTGATGTTAGTGCAGATGATGATGATGAACAGTCACATGACTTTACATCTTGTTCAGGTTGTAATGAGTAACAGATTCACAGTCTATAAAATCTTAGCCTTGACTTGTGACACATTGTCTTTAAATGTTAGGGGGGGCACACTGGTCTGGTAAAGTCTTTTCAGGGTCTTCTAGAGAACAGTAGACATTAGCAGGGTTTTCTCTACCATTAGAAGGTTTAGGTTCAGCATTACTTTCTGATAAATTCATGTCAAATCAACATGTAGATCAAACTATTTCAGATCAAGACCCAATAATTCAATGTCATGATTTACACAAATCCATGAGTTTCCATAATATCTACGTCCTTACGGCCTCGTCCATCATCACAATGTTGAATTAAAAGCATGTTTTCATCTCGTCGTTTTGTTTTACATATTTTATGTTGTTTGTCATGGCTTTGGTGACATTTATGTGTGTGTGTGTGTGTGTATGTATATGTATATATATACATACACACACACACACACACACCCTAACCCTAAAACTAATCTTCTTCTTATTATTAAATCTGACAGGACTCATTTCATTACAAACATTATTTCATGACTTTTCCAGGTTTTTCACGAACCCTCATGTGAATCTTTAAATCCTTATGTTTGTGTTTCCTCTGATCATTGATCAATGCTCCATATCTCATTGTTTCATTCACATATATTTAAGCTCATTTCACAACGTATCACTTTGTGTTTGGTCATAAAATAAACGGTAAATATTCAGGTCTGAGCCGTTGTTTCTGATTAGAATCTGATCATTGTTGTTATTCCTCATGTTAGACTTTTCCACGTCATGTTAACACGCTGCTGTTTACGGAGACTCCAACAAACCAAACTTCATTTAAAAAAGTCGCTTATTTAAACATTTACACGTTTCCCACTAGTGTCTTTAAAACGCGGTATAAAATTTTGTCTTTGAAAAATAATCACTTTAAGTGTCTCAGTTTTAACTTGGTTTTATTTAAGTCTTTGTTTTACTCTTGATTTAAACAGCTTTAAACAATACATATGTCGATTTCCTCTTTAATTAAAATATGAAACCGAGCTAAATGTTTGCCGAATTAAAGAGTCTCCATCGCAGATAGAGGACCCAGTTTAATAAATGATCTATTGATCGGCTTTTATTAGTTACAGTGAGTTTATTGTTAAATTTAACTTCCTCTAAAGGAAGTTCTGTGTCAGTCGGTAGAAGCTAACGGTTAGCTTTAGCTCAGAATAACAGGCTGTATTTAGCACAAACTCACAGACTGTTTTGTAATCAACTCACCTCTCTTTGTCAGCGGGGTTTTGAGTCAGATGAGCCATAATTCAGCTGGTTTCAGTCTGAAAATAGACGTTAGATGAGTTTAATCTGAAGCTAAAACACTGAACCATCTGCGGATTCACTGACGAGCCAAAGAGTCTGATTGTGTTCATTTAATGGCGGAGTTACCCGGACTTCAGTGTGAACAGCTCCACCTACTGCCGCGGAGAGAAACACCCTGCAGACTCCACGGGGTTTAAGGTTAGTCAAGTCATTCATGTGGATGTAACTGAATTTCATTTACATTTTAAATTCAGTTTGTTGTTGGAGATGTTATGCAAGTTTTTCACCATAATCCAGTCAGTCTCTCAGTTCAATTCACAAAGCAAATCAACACGATCTTCTAATTCAGAATAACATCAGTTTAATATTCGCTCATAATCTTGTAACATATAAACACTGGGCCATATTTTACTGTCCACATCTTTGATTTATACTTTAATATAAAGTGTCAGCAGATCTTTGTTGAATATTTGTTGTTTCAGGTTTTAGTTTTTCACTTTTCTTCTGTTTTGTTTGATTAAAAACACACAGAAGTGACAGAGTCGTTTGTAAAAACAGAGAAATGGTTTATTGTAGTAAATAACGTGAGCTTCGTTCTCACTGTTTCTGTACAAACACTAATGTGTAATTGATTAAAGGGACGATCCACCCAAAAACACAACAAAGACAAAGGCTTCTGTTCTGTTTGGAGGACGTGTTGTTTCTGTCCAGGTCAGACTCCAGCCTCCGACGAAAACATACGAAAAGATATAGAAGAAAGAAATAAAGGCACATGAAGACAACAGAAAACTACACAGACATGCAACACACACTGATTTACACAGAAATACAGGAAGAGAAGCATGCAGAAACAAAAACACACTGACACACACACGCACAGTCACACGTCAACAGAGTTTTGTGTAAAATCCAGATGCTGCATCACCTCCTGACGACACATCATTGACTCTCAGGTGTTTTCTGACTCCGCCCCCAGAACACTTGTGACTAAATCCCCCTGACATTCACCTGACACAGCACAGGGTTGTGTCAATTGAGTTAAGAGGCTGTGAAATGAAAAAGACTGAGAATGCAACGTCCAGAAGTTTGTGGACGGTCTGTGTTTCATCCACTAGGATTCACTTAAAGAAGTCTGAATGTGTTGAACGACAAAGATTCATCCATTAAATCAATCACCAACTATTTTCATAATCAATGAATCCGTCATTTGAGGCCAAGTCATTTTTTAAGCAAAACAGTAGTTAGTTTGGTTTCTTTCCTTCTCTGTGACATTAAACTTTGTTTGAAAGAAACGTACGATGGAAACAGTTTGTTCTTCTCAGGCTTTAGTTTCTTCAACCTGTTGGACATTAAACACCTTGACTCTGCAGACGTTTCCTGAATCTCACAGACTCAACGTGTGAATCACAAAGAAAACTGTGATTAAATCAGTCACACTGTGACAAACTGATGAAAAGTCTTCATGTTCCACACGTCATGTATTTGAATAAAGATGTGTTTAATGATTCCTCAAACGTCTTCAGAGTTAAGGGGAGTAACGTAAGGGGAGTCAGTTCACTGTTCTACTGTCCACATACTTCTGGTCACATAGTTGCTCCTCATGTTAAAAGTTTGAGGCTTCAGATGCTGCCACAGCTTCTGACTAAAAGCTCTGAATGTTTGCATAAGACGTGAACAATAAGAATCTGTGGAACAGAAACATTAAACTCATCTCCTTATTGATGAACTCACATCTCCACGTTCACGAATAAGACAAGCCTCACTTTAAAAACTTATCTCCAGAGAAATCACCGTTTTTAGGTTAATACGGCGTCTTTTTTCTGCAGTGAGTTTTTCTGTGTCTACAGTTCAGCTTCAGGTGTTTTCAGTGTCGATTTAAACGGTTTTTAATCAGGTTAAACATAGAAACACATCAAACACAGACACGTGTCCACATACTTTTGGCCACAGTCTCTAATAAACATGTTAACATTGAGTCTCAGACTCTGTTTCCACTCGGTTTAAATGTGTGTTTTAGTTGATGATAAAAATCATCACGTGTCAGATTCTGCATTTGGAGATGAGTTTAACATACAAACAACAGAGAAGCCATGAATCACACTGAGTTTTTGAATGATGTGGAGATGAACCATTAAATCCAGATCAGTTTGTCACTAGAGATGAGTTTTCTCACAACATGAACTCATTTCTCACTTTTTAAAGTCTGTCAAGTTATTTATTAAAAAATAAATGTAAGTTTAAATAAATTAAGTCACTGATGGATGACAACTGGAGAAACATTGTTCCTAAGAAAATACTACAACAAAGAAACAGGTTGAGTTTTGAGTCAGAAAAGAACTGACCTGGATTTTATGATTTATACACTTTTCTAATCCGTTAAAAAGTAAGAACTCAATTCGGCGTCTCAACTCGTTATAATAAACCAGCTCTACTTCTCACTCGAGAAATCACAACAAACCTGTTTTATTGTCAAATATTCAGTGAATCTGTTTCTCCAGTCGTTGCTTCATTTTATTTAATATTACATTCACTTTTTTAACCTCTAACGTACATGAACATCTTACACAATGTTGTTGAAACTGTTCAGATACAGTGTTTTAGTTTAAAGGAAGAAAACTTTAATACAGACAGAAATAAATGAATCATCCACGGAAACACTGACCAAAACCTCTCTGTTCTAGTTCAGAACATTGAAACACATTTAAAACCAAGTGAAACAGAGTCAAACTGATTCAAACTCATCACACACTGAATCTAAACATGTGAAGAACCGGTTTCTGTCGTTCTGTATCAAAGCGTTGGCCGTTGTTATCTCTTTAGGCTGAAGTCGAACAAAAATCAAACTCAAACAGCTTGTAAACATGTCAATATATAAAAAACATGAGGTGCAGAATCAGCCAATCAGAGCAGGTTTACACACAAACCACACCCATGATGCGTTAACAGACGCTGGGACTTTTCAGTTTTGGTTCGTTAATACTTCAGACTCAGTTTGGCACAGACGAGGAAAACGATCAATGAGGAGCCTCCTTGTGATTTAAGAACAAAAACACAAACACTGACGCAGCACTGACGCAGCGGCTAAACAGAGGCATTATGGGTAATGTAGGAAACAGCGTATGTCCTGTGAACATCCTGATAGGTCCACGTTCCCGCTCCTTCATTAAACCCAACACATCTGGTCTTAGATGGTTCGATGGGATCTCAGGAGAGGGGTCACATGGTCTCACAGCTGTTGGAATCCTAACCAATCAGATCTCAGTGCTGTCTGAGTCTTTAACCAATCAGATCTCAGCTTTTCTGTTACTGTTTCCTTCAGGCGTCAGAGAAAAAAAAAACAAAACAAAGACAACTAGACCAGAGACTGATCTGAAGTCTGGATCTGGGTCTGAAAGGGGGGGATCGGGGTCAGGGGGTTCTGTCAGGTCTTAAGGCTCAGCTGGATCAGGATCAGGTCTCAGGTTGAGATCCAGGTGCTGTTCTGGGGGTTCAGGGCCTTAAACAGGTCTATAGGGGGTTTGGTGCTCTCTGCAGGTCTCGCAGTCGGTTATGAGGACCTGGGTCCTGGTCTGTCCTGTGTCAGGAGGTCTTATGAGGTCTTGACCTGGCCTGTCCAGGGTCCTTGTCTTATGAAGTGTTGACCAGGTCATAGATGTAGATGTGGAAGTCGTCGTTGAACATGAAGAAGTAAATGGGGTGTTTGTGGTCTTTGTGGTCTCTGCAGCTCTCGCAGTCTTTTTGTGGGTCTGGGTCCTGGTCTGTCCCGGTCTCAGGAGGTCTCAGGGTGTCTATGGGGTTCTTATGAGGTCTTGACCAGGTCGTAGACATAGATGTGGAAGTCGTCGTCGAACTTGATGAAGTAGACAGACGGTTTGGCCTCCACCTGGTGGATCACCATCCCGGACCGTTTCCCTCCGTCCTCTTTGGCATATTCGACTTGTTTCCCAACCAGACTGTCCACCACCTCCCCGGGCTCCCGTTCACAGCCTCCGCCTTCATCTGAGGAACAGAGGATCGATCATTACGTATCGATTAACAATAAACTACAAGACACTGGGCTCGCGTTCACAGCCTCCACCTCCGTTTACAGAGAAGAGATGATGGAGTATTACACATGTAAAGAACAATTTACTGGTCATTATGATGAAATAAACCCAACTGGTTGACATTGTTACATCTTTTACACTGCTTTCGTCTTGTTGTGTCTTGTATGAACGATTGACTGTGTTAATTATCGATATCAACTGACGCGTAAATGTTCAATTGATGACATTCAGGCCGGTATCGCTCCACCGCTACGACTCATTATTTATTCTACACGTGTTCTATTAACACGTTCTGACACCACTTCATCATGTTTCCAATACATCTCAGAACGGTCAGGTTTTATCATCTGGGACCGTTCAGCTGGACCCTGAGTCTACAGACTGTGGATCCACATACAGGTCATGTGACAGGTCATGTGACAGGTCATGTGGCAGGTCATGTGACAGGTCATGTGGCAGGTCATGTGGCAGGTCATGTGGCTCACTGGAGTCGGGCATGATGCGCAGGTCTCCCTCCTTGTAGTCGTCCAGCAACTGATACATGTAGAGGACCGGGTCTTTCTCATACGTGATGTAGAACCAGGACGTCATGATGGGGGCTCGGGCCAGAACCATCCCCCTCCACTCCTCCTTCGGACCGTCCTCCGTCTCAAACATGTGCTCTACGGCTTTACCGATCATGGTGTCGGCCAGGAGGGAGTCCGTGACCCGGGATGGAGCTGAAACGAGAGGAAACACAAAGAGGGAGTCGGTGACGTCGGATGGAGACAGAATAATGAACCAACATAAGAAAACAACTCCAAAAAGAGACAATAATGAGACAAGAAGAAACACAAAGAGGAAGAACAAGCTGAATAAATTTTAAAAGGCAAATATTTGTGGCAATTGTTCAAACGTTTAGAATGTGTTTATATGTGCAACCACTATTTATCTTGAAATCAATTAATTTCATTTCCAACTTTATCAACTGAATAACTGGTTTTCTTTTGAATTTTTGTAATTAATGATCTCATAGTTTTACTCTATAAAGTCAAGCTTATTATTCCTGTAAATCACATAAAACATTTTAAAAATACCATTAATCCAGACTCACTGTATCAGTGATTCATATTCCAGCCACAGGAATGAGGTATTTTATTTTAAATTTAATACAGTTATTGTCAGTTGCACCACATGGACAAAGTTTGGACATATAAACGCAAATGCTTTGAAATATTGTACAGAATTAGAAACATGTTAAATAGAGGCAGAAAATAAATGTGTGTGAGCTGAGAATGTTTCTAAAGAGAAGTCATGACCGGACGGTTGCACCACAAGATATTTTGACACTAAATAACAGAAAAATGAAGATCAATGTAAGTGACAGGTGTTACATACAGTATTTGTGGGTTTTTATGAATTTTCTTGACTCTGTGTATGTCTCTGGTCTTAACCCTGTTTGTGACCCTGCAGGCAGCAGGGGGCGCTGCACTAAACCTCTTCACTGACCCACTCTGTCGGGCAGAACCTCCAGTCCCACCACCCGCTCATCGCTGTACAGCTCCAGGCCATAGATACAGTCGAACCCGTCATATTTGATCAGGTAGAGGGACGGGTTCACCGGGACCTGGTCCAGGACGGTCCCCTTCCACTGAGACGACTTACCTGAGGAGACAGAGGCAGGATCTGGATTAGACCACCAGTCTAAACATGTCTGAGATGAAGCTACTGTTCAGGACTCTGTAAATGGTTCTAGTCTGGAACGTGGACTCACTGCCCTCCTTCCAGATGTGCTGGATCCTGCAGCCCACGATGTTCCTCCTGGGCTGAGACAGAGTCTTACTGGGACCGACGCTGGTCCTCGGCTTCCTGATGGAAACCAAAGACAAAAACACAACTGATGGTACTGTGTGTGCGGCTTCCCAGCAGCGCACCCTGTCTCTACCTGTCCCACAGCCGTCCCTCCATCACCCCA